>OY978526.1:2250000-2647594 GCA_963854835.1 Megamerina dolium | reverse complement strand
TGAATGAAAATTATTCCAAAAAATTATTTCTATTCAACGTTGAAGGAATTTATGTTATTTTTATTTCAAATGAAATTTGCATAAATTTATATATTGTACATATCTATATAATAATCAAAAGCAATCAATTGGAATAAAAATATATATTGATATTCATATATGCATTGTATGGTATGTATGTACAATAAAAATTTGACTTAAATGCAAAAATATGAATGTGCATTGAGCATATTGAGTATATTCATAAATCTAACATCTAGCAATTTTGATAAACTATATTCTCTTCAGTTATATGTATACATACTCGTCTTGTAATATATGTACATTAGGGCGGGTCGAATTTAATAACAAATATTATGACATGTTAAATTAGAGTTTGGCCCACTCTAATTTTGATTTAATATATTTTCCAATATTCTCTATTCTAAGCAATTCAATATTTGCCATAAATTTATTTACATACCTATTCATATATGTTTATATGTATGTCGTATATCACATTGTATTGCCTTTGTTCAAAATAATCCGATATAACATTTTTTATTGCTAGTGTAGTAAGTTCTTTTTCTGTTGCTTTGGGTGCTTTGTGAAAATTTTCATCCCGTTCCACTTACTTAAACGGTTTCGCTTATCAGACACGCATGTATAATTTACAATTGTCATCATCGTCACCATCATTGACATTGCTATTGTCATCGAATTTATTAAATTCAATAAAATTATCACACAGAAATCAGTAAAAAGCATGCAACACTCATAAATAAATGTATTACACTACTATCACAAATTTACATATATTCTACCTATATACTACCAACATGTATACATACATGTTATACAATTCATTCGTTGATTCATTTATAGTATCGTATCGATACATTCATTCATTCGTATAGAGCAGAACGAACTAAATGCTCCTTTTTGTTTTCTGACTGCTCAGCAAAAATTGGTTTTGCTTAAGCTGAGGAATTTTTATTGTCACACACTCACACTGCATATACTCAACACTCTCCCTCCGTTTGAATCAAACAATCAAGATATGAGCAAAAATATGCTTTCATTTCTAAGGCTTGCGTGTGTGTAGAAAAAAAGGTCTCACTTCTCATGGTGGTTCAACTGTAGAGCTGAACATATGTGGTATGGACTCATTTGACATGACTTTTTCACTTGTCTTGTATACAACAAATTTCTACTGACATTTTTTTCGTTCTTGGCAAATGTCAACTATAAAATGTATACCTCTACATTGAAAACGATATTGGTGCTGATGACAATGTGTTGCTATGTTTCGATAATTCGATTTTATTATACTGCTGTTTTACTTATTTTACTTCTTCTTTTTTTATGATATTTTCTTTGCCTTTCCGTTCACTGACATAAGTTCTGGCGCTACATAAATAGTAATGACGATAGCGATAAATTTTCTATTATATTTAACGCATGCTACTATTTATGTTTATATTTATTATTATTGCTATTATTGTTATTATGATTGCTAATAAATACAATTGTCATAATATGCAGGAATGTAGGTAATATGTATCGTATGTAAACTGACTTTTTAATCAAATTTATATATGTTAGAAATAAACAATTTCATTTATTGAAATCGCATAAAAATAATTCAATTTCAATCAATTGCATGTAAGTCGAAGCAGACTTTATTATCGAAATTGTTTTTTTGCTCTATAAGAAAGTGTTGATGGTCGTGATTGATTAAATAGGTAGAAAGTAAAAGAAATAATTTATGAGCCCAATTATATTTTTATCACAAGTTATTTCATTAAACAAACGATGAATTCTAGCAATTTACATACAAAACTATACCCAAATTGATGGTAAAAAAAAAAAATAAGCATGGATCAATTTGAGCATAACCAAAGACATAATCATAAATTGATGTTTATACTAATGAAATGTTCTAACAATCTAGATTGTGTAGTGTATTACATATAGTGTGTATATTCTTAAATATTATTGGCAAATATACATGTACCTGTTCATGTTCAGACATATGTAACAAGCTACTTAACTACCTTACCCATATGTCATAAGGGACAAACCCAGTCAGTCAGTCAGTCAGTCAGTCAGTCATTGCATAACAAAATAAATACATTAATATCTACTTACTTATATATGAAACTGTGTGTGTGTGTATACTATTTACGTATAATTCGCATAGAAATTTACTTAAATATCTATGTATATAGTATGTGCGTACTATTATAGTACATATACGTTCAATGTTTATCTTAGGAAGCTTAACTTGATATAATGCTCCCATTTGAGATATAAACTGAAGTAGCAGCAAAGCTTAAAAGGAATGAAGAAGAAAAAACATGCTCATAGATTATTGTTCATTGTTTGTCTTGTATTGAGAATATTGATAACATTCTTTATTATTTTTTTTTTTTTGTGGTATTTTGGCATTTATGTAAACAGCAATGACGATAAATACAAAAAAAAAAAAAAAGAATATTTGGCATTCATAAGCCTCGAAGGGCTCTTTGGTCGAAATTCTCTTCTACAGTACTGTTGTGCGTGTTAATTTTTTGAACAGCATTAGAAGGGACCTACTTATATTAGCCGATTCCGAATGGCAGTACCCTTGTGATATCGTCTTTCGTGAGCTTTGTCGAAAGAAAAATCGAGAATTGAACCCACAACCTACAGATCAGAAGGCCAACGCACTAATCACTGAGCTACGACACCCAACAATGACGATAAATATCGGACTATAATAAAAGGTAAAAGTATTTCTAGACCACTATGTGAACTGAAGGTATAATTTATCGCTTTCATAATTTGATTTTAAATATTTAAATATCTTCAACAATATTTTATTAAGTATTTCGATGAATTTCTGTGAATATCCCCCTCTTTCTCACTCTCTACTTATTCATTGAGTACAATATTATACCTTCGATGTTGTTATTCTTAAAGCTTCTGTACTCAGATAAGATACCTTATATATTTTTAATATATTAAGTATTTTCTGTTACAGCTTGTTATTGCTATTGGTATTATTCTCATTGCTACTAAAAGTGTGGTGTCTATATCTCATAGGAATCTATGTCAGTTTAAGTATGGATATAGATATAGATATGTATGTAAATATATTTATAGCATCGTATCGTCGTTTGTTGCAAGTACATGAAATTGATTATATTTACATTCATTCGTTTAAAACACACACACACACACATACATACATGCATACACCCACGTATAAAGCAACCTGCAAATGAAATTATTGAATATATCTTTTTCGATTGGAGTATGAAAAGAAAAATCGATTCATATTATGCTTACTATAATATGTAAGCACGTATTTAAATGTATTATAGGTACAACATGTAAATATATTCGAATTTTATACGTTTATATGTGTTGTATGTATTTTCACTTAGAAAATCTATCGTTCATATGAATTAATTTATTGCTGCTAATATCACACAAATGCTCAAAATAATCCTGAAAAACAAAAATCTAAAAATACGAATTTTGTTTTAACCTAAGTGAGACTTGTCCGATGATCAAATGATTTTCAAATTTATAGTCTTTTGTATTTTTGAAAATATTTTAATATTTATGCATGTGTGGAAAATTATAGAAAATATGTATAGATGAATTATGCAAAATATGATTGGAAAGAAGCTAGCATATATATCCAATACTAATTTGACACGAAATCAGTCTCTCATTATTTTGTATGAAAGTTAGACGTAGGTGGCGACCATTCTTTCTAGTGGAGCACTTTCTTGTGAGTTACAAATGAAATAGCAAATTGAATATATGTACCCTTAACTTTTTTAGTGTAGGCATATTTGTCAAGTCTTCAGCTTCAGTTTCCCTCTGAATGCCTTTCTATAGCAATGAATATTATGCGCTTAGCTCCGTACCCTAACTCATAATTGGCCAGAACAATTCCAATAGTTCTCTATTGAAATGCTATTGAAATATTATAATTATTGCTCTGATTGGTGGAAATAATGTGTATGAAATAATATTATTTCATACAATTTTACCCACCATATACACCTACGCATGTAGATTAATATTGCATATAGTTAATAATTACACATGTTTGCTTTTAGGCAAGTATTTACATTAATAGCATAGTCGTGATAATGCTTTAACTACTACTATTTACTTCAACACAAAACAAATAAGAGCTTAGACATGTGCATGCATGTATTGTATTTGTGTACATATAATCACTTATCATATTCATGTGCCTATAATAATTATTATAATATTATTCAAGTTATGATGTATGTATGTATGTATGTGTGTGTATATAAATCGAAACATAAATAAATTAATCGATTGGGATTTCTTATTTTCCCCTTCTAGTTTTCCCATTCTGCATTAGAATGGGAATATATCGTATATACACAAGTATTTAATCCTAAATGGGTGTAAAAACAAAAACACACACACACACACAAAAAATAATAAACCTCGTATTGTTACAACTCTGACAACAGCAATAATACATAAATATTTTTCTACGCTCAAAAAGAATGTTGCCTATGGCATAACTACATTTATAACATTTAGGCAATACGTACGATACCTACGTATATGGTATAAAGGAATCATGTGTATATGTGTATGCGTGCGCTTACATTGAATATACTGCAAAATGTAATAATGCGAATGTACGTATGAGAATATTTCTAGTATATTAGTGTGGTACTATATAGCAAAGCACACATGCACGCACACATCCACACACACACACACACACACACACACACACACGCACACATACATGCTATAAGACTGATTTATGAACACACGCAGTGTTTAATGAACAACTTCTACGTATGCATACAGACACATATAATGTTGATAATACTCGTATGTATATATGCATGTAGATTGGACTGTTTGGGACAACAAGAACAACATAACAATTGCAAAGAAATGTTGGAATGTACTACATGTATATGTACATGTAACATGTTTAACAAGACCCATCCATATACCCATACGTATATGATGTAGCAATACCATTAGAGAGATCGTTTAAGAATTTTGCTTTACTTTATTTCTTTCTCTCTGCTTCGAATATATAATACCAATGTATGTGTATACTGGCTTCTTGGTCATTATGGAGTTGTAAAGTAGCAGCAGCTGTGCTATTTGTTATTAGATGATTTAAAATAAAATAATGCAAAAAAAAATCAACTACAATATCATAATAATAATAATAAATCACAAAAAAAAAAAGAAAATAATACGAATTATCTACATATAATATATATTCGTATAGAAGCTGCAAAGAATTTTATTGTAGCTACATATGTTCATGGATGATGAACATCATGTGGTAAGAATAAGTCTTAAGTATATAAATAAAATTGGTTTTATTTAATGAATTTTTAATATTTAATTTTAATTTTTATTGTTTGTAAATTAAGAAATTTGATTTAATATTTTTCTAGTTTTAATTTTTGTTCGGGAATAGAATTTATGAATGAGAATGAGTCCTAAGCTCGTTGTTGCATCAATAATCTTTAATATTTGATGTGAAAAAAAAAAATGCATAAGATTCTTTAAAAATTATATTTCATTCAGAAAAATCGGCACTTGATGGGTTTTAATCGCTAATAATATCATTCCACCGTATTTGTCCATAAATTAATGGAATGGCATTACTTAGAAGAAATTGTGGCATTACGGATTTTTAATAGCGCTTTGTTGAACATATCTCTCCGTATTGTTTTAGTTATTAAGTACAAAAATTACTACATAAAATATAATAAGTATCGGATAGTAAATGGCTAAATTTTTTGTGACTCTGACACAGCTGTACAATGTTCAAAAAATAGTGATTTCAAAGACATCACAGCATTGATCATAAGAAACTGAAAAGAGTACTCCTTTATTGCAGCTATTAGGGTGTGTACATAATAAGTTGATACACTAATAAAGAGATTACAATTTAATTGTCATGTTAAAAATATGTCATAATTAGGTTAAATTTTAGCAATCTTTTCATCGTCTTCTTTTTGACGTTGTCACTGAAATTTCTATTGTTACAACAACAATACCTACATATTAATTACTTCAAAGCAAAAGCAAAAATTTGTATATAATACCCTCGTTATTGAAACCCTCATGACCAAGTGAGAGAGAGTGAACAATATGAGTTGAGTAAAAAGAAGGAAACAAATTTTAAAACGATCCATCCTTTATTAATAGAACTTGGGACATTTTCAAAATGTTCGCCATTCACCATTCAAGAGAAAAGGGATACTTTACAATAGCAAAAGCAACAGAGTGATATATTTGCTTAAAAATTCTTTAACGTATATCATAAATAATCTCTCTCTTTTCAATAATATTTATATTTATAAGTAAATATGTTTGTATTTGTGTATACATTTTAATTCTTGAATTTTTGTTGTTTTGTTGTTTTTCATAAATATCATTAAAAACAAAAAAGAAGAAATATATATGCACAACAAAGACAAACGACACAAGCGACTTGCGACTTGTATTGTTTTTGTTTGCAAGAACTTTTATACAGATTCAACTTTTACTCGTGTACTTCCTCCTTCTCCTCCACTACATATTTCCCCCGTTACAGATTTATATTTTCTTGCATCTATTTGCGTGAATACTAGAAATTAAACTCTCCGAATATTGTCAGAGAAGAGCAGAGTGTTTGAGGTGCCATCCTCTCAAATGCGCTGCTTCGCTGGCAATATGCAAATACTTAAACGACTTTTTGAATGTTCAAATGGACCTTGTTTGTATGCGATGTGGTAATAAAAGTAAAACTACAACAACAACAATAATAAGCAGCAAAACTACCTCCAACACACAACAACAACAAGAAAAGAGGACACGCATCAGAAATTTTTTCAATAGAAGCGAAACGAGTCGAAGATAGTATGTATTCCCTTCAGAAGTGGACAATAAAAGTGAATTTAAATAAACGAACGATGATGGCTGAAAACTGAGCAATAAAGCGGTAAAACTTTTTCCTATTTTTCTTCTTCTGTTCTTCTTCTTCTTTTTCTTCTTCATTTTGTTCTTCGAACTATTCCAAAGTTCAACCATACCGTCGTGTGAGGACGAGACAGAGCGATAGAGTCAGCGACAAAGACAACGAAAAAAAAAAACGTGGAAAAAGTTGCAAATAAATATATGGCAAGGCGCTAAAAGATGACAAAACAAAAAATAAAAAACTTACATTCTCATCCATTTTACAATAGATATTATCGCTATGCATTTGCATGTTAAACATTATACCTTTGAACATTTTTTATTGTACGTGTATATGCAATGCAATGTCAATGCATGTGGCGAATAATAGTTAGAAAATTGTAAAAGAAATGAAAAGCACATCAAAAATGAGTTCAAAAGAAAGAGAACGCAAGACTGCAAAAATATCGTCGAACTGAGAAATGTGCCGCACTCGTATGGCATGACCCTATACTAACTACGTATATACTGAAGTATACTGAAGTATACTGAAGTATACTGAAGTATACGGGGTGATCATTGAATGTAAAGTTAAAATGACAAAGTTTCTTATTGTTTTGTTAACGATACCCTAAGGATATACACGAACATGCACACACACACACATATTTACAAGCTGTTATAACAAATAATGTCAAAGTTGTATTAAAGTAAGCAACGCTTATCCATAACCGTCTCCTAAGCGATGCTATTATGCGAGTAAAGGATGCCTAAGCTGACAAGAGTGTGTAATGAGAAGATATTTGAAGTCGTTTAGACGAAAATAATATCCAATTAGAGTGCTCAAAGGTTTTTCTGCAAACAGTCTGTGTCATATGAAAAATGTTTGGCAATTACATGATTTGTTCTATGACTATGTACTGTAATAAGTACATACTATACGAAATCTCATCAGTCCATATGTGAGATATAAAATATGTGCATCCATCAATTTCATTTAATTATGAACATGTATTACTACTAGTGGCCTTCATTTAGAGCCAACAATAAAGATCAATAAAATATTAAGTAAAATACAAAATTAAAGAATTACTACAATATCTTGCAATCAGTGCAATTACTTTTGTCATATAAAGCTAATGTGCCCCTTTTACACGTATAAATATGACATTTCATATAGAATTTTTGCCTTTACCCTCTTGCAATAGAATTACTGTCTTACACGTCCAATTATTTTGCAATTATGTCATTTCTCTTTTGGATTATTTTTAAATTTTAGCTTTGTATTTTTCTTATTTCTCCTGTCATCACACGCGCATTAAATTTTCTTTCTAGATTTTTTTTTTCATTGTTTGCCTTTTTTTTTATAATTTGCAAAAAAGACAAAAACCAAGAAGAGATGTTAAATTGGCAGGAAATTACGAAAAAATTGATAAAAGTGTAGATAACAAAGAGTGAAGAGTTGCAAAGAAAAGACATCAGCAGCAGAGCCAGCAACTTTAGAAACAAAAGCATAGCTAAATAAAAAACGGAAGGATAATACAGCAAACACGCCAACAAGAATTAGTACAAAAACAAACAAAAAAAATACCTAGATGAAGAAGAAAATTACCCGAGAGTAGAAATACGAGTATTTGCATATATGTAAGTATGTATATGTGTTTGTGTGAATCAACTAGAGAGAGCTTTATTTATATCATACAAGGTAATTCGGTTTCATCTGTCCAATACTACCCTGCCATATGATATCTAGAAAACGTAAATGAAGCTCTTGAAGGTCTGCCATTTAACAATATGGATGGTTTAAAATGTGCAGATTATAATTGTAAGAATTTACCACAAATGCAGACAAATCTCGTACTCTGAATTGTGTGAAGACCAACAGCAATAGTGAAGTTTAAGCCGAAAATGTAGTTCAAGGTCACAATGCCAAGGACCATTTAGCAACATTTAGCGTTGATCAAATTTGGTGAAAATGTAAATTGGAAGTGTGATTTTGTTAATCTTTCTTTTGAGTATGTAGAATGTAGAATGTGTAACCCTGTACACACTTAACATCTAACAGAAAGGTAGACGCGGAAGAAGATTGCAGACACTTAGACGAAGACTAAGATGGGAATGATGGAGCAGATGATAATGATGATGTTGTTGGAAATCAGGATGTGAAATTTAGTTAAGTGGTGCGTTGCAGAATAACATACTCACAGACACACACACACACACACACACACACACAATAAAATACAATATTTATTCCTGAGAAGTTCTCCATTATTTTCAAATATATTCGCTTGTATGTACTACATGATGTATATAACAACAGAACGTATGCGCTGGTGTAGCTCTTGTGGCTCTTGTGTAATTTAAAATACAAACAATGAAATTTATATAAGATATATCGAGCAAAATAACATTGTTTTCGCTAAAGTTTTGTTGTCTTTTCATTACGTATATTCTTTTTTTGTTTGCTTCTATACAAGTAGAATAATTATGGAGAGAACGTACAAAAACTGATTTGTGGTTTTGCTCTTTTCTTAAGATACGAGTAATTATTAGTTAACATACTCGAGGATGCAAAGCGACTGGCAAGTAACAGTACCCAGTTGGTATCCGATGGTCCCATCGAAGTGTAATGGCCAGAGGTTTCATATGAGATAAACTCGTTCAACATATGGATTGTGTTATCATTTTCAAGAAATTCTATACTTGTATTTGATAATTTTATTAATTTTGCTGCAATTTCGATTGCCAACTGTTGTCAAACGGGCAAGTAGAAAATCTCTTTCATTATTCTCATTTGGTAAAATCCCCTAAAATCTTAAATGTCACAAAATTCTGGAATCACGGAGCAAATATACATATTTTACTCATTCAAAATCCTATGTGCTATATATAAACATAGTTCAGATAATAATTTAATCACATATAATATTATGTATATGCATTTATTGAGTGCACACATTATTCTCATCGTTCACATCGTCACTCTTGTCATTGAGTGCTTTTAAATTATGACACCTTAATACTTGAGCTTATACAATATAAATTGATTTAAATAGATATACAGGCAACATATATCCATATACATATGTATATAAACATGTATGTAGACATAGCATCTTCAACAAAACGTCTTACAAGTAATTTGTAATAAAACAAAGGGCATTCATGATATGACTCCAGCACGTGGTTGTCAATCAGGCATGTCTAGCATATTGTATATATTATATATATTGTATTGTTATATGTACTACATATATACCAAGATAATATCATGATAATATACGTTTGACTTTTTTGATTGTCGTATTACTCGCATAAGGTACAATTAGACTTAGCACACAAATGTAATTAATTATTGAATTTAACTGCAATGTATAGTTAGTATCTATGGATTTATGTTTAGCACTATTATAGCTTACCTGAACGTTTATCTGCTTCATTAATGGGTATATTTTCCAATACAATCGGTTCAGAGCGTCCCTTTTGATTTACACTATAAACAACAAGATGTAATGCTGGATTAGGATCTGGATGATAGTTCATTGGTATTAAATCTGTAATAGAAGAAATACAGAGAAAGAGAGATAGAGAGATGCAATAATATAATTAAATGTAAAATAGACCAAATATATGTACTATAGAGATAGTAGGTACATTTGCAACTTGTATATACTTATGTGAGTAGTTATAATTGAATATTGTATATATATGTACATATTTATGTAGTATTGGTACCCATAGTAGATGCAATGTAATGGCGAGATGAATAATTAATTAGTGTAATTGATACGTATTTACTAGTCAGAGTGCATCTAGTTTCTGTTGAATAATTGGATACATTTGTAGTGAAGTCAATATGAATGGTGTATGTATATAAAGTAGGGTGGATCACGAAAAAAAGTATCAAAATATCACCCCTAGTTTGAAAGATTATTACTTCGTTAGTTTTATAGTTAGCTGCACACTTCCAAAAGGAGAGTTTATCAGTTCTTGAAGGGCTTCAATTCTATGGTGAAAATATGTTTCATTAGGAGGGTAAAATCCAAGGAACTGAATTAATTTTTTCAAGTGTCAGGGTCAATGTCAAAATCATGTATGAAGGAATTATAGCTCTCCCTGAGAGCTTTTTAATGAGCTATTATCTTCAAAAGTTGGACAATTAACAACTATTCTATGATAAAAAAAAACCTTTTTGGTGGTTCTAAAAGGGTTCAGAAAAATAATTATTTTTTGTCCCAAGAACATTTCAACATAATCTTTCAAACTAGGGGTAAAATTTTGAAACTTTTTTTTTTAACTTCATTCAGAATGAAGTTAACCAACCATTCAATTTATAGTTCGAAAGTACATATTATTGACATTATTTCAAATTATGTGGTGCGATCCACCTTAATGTACAGTATTTTGAGTATGAAAGTGTTTGAAAACGAACATTCAGAATGAAGTGAACCAACCGTTCAATTTATAGTTTGAAAGTAGTACACATTATTGACATGTTTCCAAATTAATTAGTTGTTGGTCCAACAATGTTCTGAATATTCAATTTGATTATTTAGAAGAACTACCCAAGGGATGATTTTATACATTTTTCTACTAGATGCTTTGAATTTTATCTCTTTTTTTGCATCGTCGTTTGATATCGTTATTGATATTATAATTGGTATTTTCATATATTAACAATTTAACAATTGCACAATTGTGGTCTGCATCATAATCTTTGCTTTTATTTTTACTGATAATGTCGATGATGAGTAATAGATTTAAATATACACACATTCTTTTTGTTATCGTTCAATATTGTCCCTAACAAGACAATATAACATGAATAATAGCAACTTGAGACAATTGTTTAGCAGCACGCACACACTTGATAGGGGTTTTATCAACACGAGACAATATGCATGCAAGAAATAATGCTTGTTTGCAAGTGAACTCATCAAAATCAATTCAAGTGACACACTTGCTTAAGAAATTTACAAGTGTACTCTACTCTGAGACACAAGGTGGTGCATAATTACAATTATCAATTTTGCTTACTTATATATTGTATATATAATAGAATTATTTCAATAAGATTACAACAATATCTCTCCCAAACATCTACCCATCATTAGCTATACTACTTGCCAATTGTATTGTATTTGCACTCAACATTCACTTATATAAGTAGTACGAGCATTATCACTCTCGTTATTTATGGAAAAGTTTTTGTGGCAACAATGAAACTTTTATTTATAAACTTTATGTCTGTTTTTATTTATTAGTCTTTAGAAGTTGTATTGAGCAAATGGTAGACAAAAAAAAAATTTACGAAAATATTTAGATAATTTGCTGAAATCTCTACATTTCGATACTCTATCGTACCTGTCAAAAAGTCTGTTGACAAAATTTATACAATTTGACTAAGCATTAATAACGATTTTTATTCCTATTTCCAATAGTGGCTTTGATCTCTTCGTTGTGAATGCAAACAATTGGCATTGACTATAGTGTTATAAAGAGTAAAAGAGAGAGAGAGAGAGAGAGAGAGAAAGATAAAAATTGTAATCGAAGGATTTCAGTAAGTACAAGTACTACTCTCATCGCAGGGTATTTCAATTGCGACCCATTGGTGCCATACCAATACTTTGTAGCATCTAACCACTGCAGTACCAGTTCCTAAGTTCATTGCAAACCTATCCTAAGCTATCTTATCCATTTCATTGCTATATTATATGAAGCCGAAAATGCCATAAAAAAGAACAAAGAACATTATTCAATATGGCGGTAAGCAATTGTCAACATGTTGATAAGGAATTTGCATGCTGTCAATTTATTCATCTAAAATCCATAAGGCTTGCTTATAAAAAATGATTCCTTCCGAAACAATGTTCATCCTCAAATAATAAAGTAATAGCAGACGTATAGACGGCATTGACTTGTTCTTACTTTCAACTTCAAGAAGACTATATCTTCAACGAACCCCAAACATACCATCAAAGAAGCACCCTTTATTACATATACTATTCAGATGAATTATAATAGCTAAAGTGAGTCATCAATAGCATGTAAAGTATATATATGTGTATATGTAGTTAATAGCAGCTAATCGTGAGTAATCATATCATCCAGACTGTAGTTGGCATTACACACATACAAGCGCATATCGAACTTACTTAGTGCAAGTATTGGATATGTTTATTTGCGTGAGTGTTTGTATATGTATTTGTGGCGGCATTTTGGCAATGCCATAAGTATGTAGTAACAGCAAAGCAGCCGCAGTAGCAGCTTAACGCGTTTGTCTAACTAATCGTGACTTTACGCTTCGTTAGATTTTGTGCAAATAAACCACCACCAGTACAGAAACTGACAGAGAACGAGAGTGGTAAATATTCAAATATCTATACGCATAGATGAAGCTATGTACATACATACAAATATAGCACGATGCCAAATAAACATTATTTTTTTCCTATCATCCATTTATTGTATTTGCGATTCATCGATAGAATATTTGGCTTTCATAGTAAAATAGCAAAAAAGAAAAAAATAATGTTATTTTCTCTTTAGCGTTGGCGTGGTTTGTTTGAAAGTAAAGTACCATATATAAAATAAAGTCACACACACACACACACAAACACACTTTTTCCATCATACAATTGTGCATGCCTAATGCAAAGCAACAACAACATGATTTTCAACCAAGCGATGAAGAAAACTTCAATAATCAAAGTTTGGCTCATTACCTTGTACACACACACATACACACACATACACACCAATACCAACACACTGAGAGGGAGGCCAAGCCAAAAAAGTCAGATTCCAAGCCAATTTCGTATAGAAAACCGAGAAAAAAGGAATTAGTCGAAGACAATGTGTACAGTATGGAATGTGAATGCGAACGAATTAAGTTTAGAAGTGGTTGCCTGCTATGTACGATACCTTCATTCGAGTAAATAAACTTTTTCACGCACAAATTAATGCTTCGCATCAAAGGAACCTTTCATCCCACTAAAAGCAAAAAAAAAAAAAATCGAACGCAACTCAAGAAAAACACGAACTTTAACTCATACACGCATACACGGTATTATTTGCACCAATTTATTTAAAATTGATATTCGTTGTTTTGTTATTGTTGCTTTATACGTACATTTCGTGCCACCCCAACCCCAATCAAACGACACCGCAGCATAATTGAGACAGGGTAATGAATGTGTTGATAGTTGACGATGGAGGGTTAATGCTTGGGTCGATGGGTGGTAGTAAAAACTTTTGCTGACAACCACAAATCCATGGCAAAAACAATAATAATAATAACAACAACAACAACAACAACAACCAATAACTTCATCTAATTAATCTGGCAATGTGCAAATAGAAATAAATACAAGCACTGAAACCACAACTGTGAAAATCAGTGGCATTAGTAGAGTGGCAGCAAAAAAACAAAAAAAAATCTTCTGATTCAGCAATTATCATTCAACAGCGTCATTATATTGTTTTATGTACTCTGCGTGTTTTTGTTTTGATTTGTTTTTGTTTTTTTGTTTTTTCTTTTCACTATTTTGTACCTTTTTCCTTTGGTCCATACTTTCAATGATGTTGTTTTATTTATATACAAACGTATATTGAACTTGGACGGAGTATGAGTGAAAGAGAGAAAGAGAGAGAGAGAGAACTAAAAGTGTGTGAGCCAGCTGCTAGAGGTGTTTAGCTGGGCTGCACACTTATTTTTCTGTTTGGGTAGGTATAAATATTAGTATGTTTAAGCGCTTTTCTCCGTGGGTGTGTGTGTGTGGGTGAGTGTGTTTGTGTGCTCTGTTTTATTATTCGACCGGAAATGTAAGATAAATTCTCATGGGCATATTTTTGTGATGAAGATCAAGTTAAATGTTTTTATTACATTTGTTCGTGTTGTTGTTATTGTTGTTGTTGTTTTCGTGTGTTTTTCTCCCTTCGTTTTGTGGGTATCCTTCATATCCGGTTGTTTGTTTCCATTATTTGTTTTATTTATTTATTTTCTTTCAAACTTCTTATTATTGTTGTTGTATGTACGAGTATAATTGGTTATAAATTTACTTTTAATGTTATGTGTATTACATATATTATGATTATAATAGACAAATACAATAAGATAACCAAAAAAAAGCAACAACAACAACAACAAAATAAAGAACCGATAATTTTTATTGCTTTAATTGCAATGAATTAAGACAAAATGACTATTGCCAAGCAAAACAACAATTTGTATCTGCGTTTTGCTAAGCTTGCATTGCCTTGAAATGAGAAAAGATGAGGCGTGGATGAATGTTATTTTATTCCGAATTTTCAATTGATGTGTATTTTATGGCATTATATTGATATTGAGCACTTTTTACTTTACAATTGTCATTAGTCATTAGGGGAAAATTAGAATGAAAGAGAGAGGGAGAGAGGGAGAGAGAGTTCATTGGCCAAGAATCTATTTTGTGCTATTAAATTTAGACAATAATTGAAAGAAGTTTTCTTAGTCGCAGTAAAATATAAATAATATGAATATTGAATGCCCAAACCAGCAGACAAAGGCCCATGCAGTTATGCTTGATCGAACGTAAAGAAAATACGAATCGTATAGAGAACATAGTCTATGATGATCAATTCGTTATCATGATCGAGTGAATATAATGTGAATATAATTTATAATCTGCCATTCAAGCACTTACCGCTCAAATCGATTCGAAATATCGGCACATCGGCATAGGTACTTGTTGTATTCAAACGTAATTTTTTCGTCTTGGCATCGTAGGCTTCCAAATAGAATTGCTGTTGTAGACCACCATCATAGCCAGGCATACATTCCAGTTCCATGGTGGAGTAAATTATATTATCATAAGCATCCATATTCATTGAGGTGCCACCAGTTGCTGCCGCAATGGAACTGTCAATGAGACCACCAGTAATAATAGCGCCATTGTTGCTGCCGCCATTACTACCACCACCATTGGTCACAGCGCCAATACCATTACCACCACCACTACCGCCAGCAGTAATGAGACTATGAGTGGCGATGCCATTATTAAAACTATACTCCATACGTGAATAATCGAAATGAGGCCAATATTCCAATTGTTCATGATGCTGATAATTCGGATGATGCGCTTGATCGATACCACCATCATCATAATCGTGTTGCTGTTGTCTATTGTCCTCCATTACTTTTCTAGGATTTGATTGTTGCAATTCAAAGTCATCATCATATGTAAAGTTACTATCGAATGTGCCAGTATCAGTTGATTCATCACCATCACTAGCAACGGCAGCTTCTGCGGCTAAGGATGTGCCACTATCTTGATCAGTGGCTTGTAATGTGGTTGTTAGATTTTCAATCAATTGTTGTCGCTGTTGATTTGGTAATTGTTCGTTGATCTCATTCCCATCCTCATTGTTATCATCCTCATCACCGTCATCATCATCATCATTGTGATTAATTTTTGGTGTATTTGGTGCTGCCAACGGCTTATTATTATTATTAATATTATTGCCACTACTGCCATCGTCATCAGTAATATTATATTTATTATTGCTACTGTTTGTTATGTTGCTGTTTCCGCTATTAAAATATATTAAATGACTTTGACTATAATGTTTCTCTGATTTATTTAACGTCAGCGATTTTCGTATACGTTTCTTTTCATAAAAATCCATTACAACAATAGTGTTGATGTCGTTATCATCAGTATCATCAGTATCAGTTGTAGTAGTTGTTGTAGTAGTTGCATCTAAATTTGGTTGTTGTGTTTTATATTCTGCTGTTGCTACAGCTCCTTTCATTAATGCCGATGATGCAACATCATTTTTGCTGGCATGCACAATATCAGCAACAAATTTTGTTGCCCCAGCAGCTATCATATTCTTATTATTAGTAGATGCCGCTGCTGTTGCACTTCCTGCTGCTGCTGCTGCTGCTGCTGCCATTACTGATGATGTATCTCTTTTAGTAATTTTTGTTGTTGTTGCTGCCTGCTTTATATCCGTCATTCCATTGTAATGACGGATTACCCTCATCGTATTTATCTCACGTTTATGCGTGTTTTTACGTCTTTTATTATGATATTTTAGTGCTGTTTTACTTTTTACATTTTTGCTGGTGAATTTTTTCATATTTTTATTTACACGTTCCATTCGTTGCTGGGTCCTTACAATACCGCTCGTCATCGCTGACGACAATGATAAATTCGATTTTTGCTTCTTACTTGCATTCATCATTTTCCCCAACGGTGCTGATGAGGATGCATTCTTTTCGCTCGTCAGCAACATATCATTGCTATCGTCGTGTGATGGTGGTTGTAGTGGTGGTGGTGGTAGTCCCTTTTTTCTTTTCACATCATCATCATCAGAAGCAGCAGCAGCAGCAGCACGTTTCATTCTATGCTTGTTGTCCAGCAAGGATACTGATTCTGATATTGGGGATGTGGATGGTTGTAGCAATCCATCAGTCTTGTTATTGATATATGCTGCTGATGCTGAAGATGACATTGATGCTGCTGCTATTGGTTCCCTAACGGCCGCTGCTGATGCCGCAGAAGATGTAGAGATATCAGCGTCAGCACCTGCTCCGCCCGCATGTGTCGTTGTCGTTGTTGCCATTGCCAATTTCTTTGTACCATTTTTATTAGTTTTTTGTTGTTGCTGTTGCTGATATCGTTGTCGCTTGATGGCCGCTAGTGTTTGTGATGGTGTAAATGATGTGCGTTTTTTTAAACGTTGCAATTGTTGTGGACTCAAGGGCAGTGGTTGTCGATATCTTGGCTGCTGCTGCTGCTGCTGCTGCTGCTGATAGCTTCTTTTTGTAGATGGCAATTTTTTATATTGTTGATTAATATTATTGTTGTTGTTGTTGTTGTTGATCTTGCTGCTATTGCCATTTGCACCAGTACTTGTACTTTTATTATTAGATTTCAGATTGTTGTTGTAATTTTTAGTATCATTACTTTTATTGTTACTGTTACTGCCATAAATGATACGTTGTTTGTTATGGCTATTGCCATCAACATCAGCAACACTGTTCTCATCATCATCATCATCATCATCAGTATCAGCATCAGCCGCATTAGTAGCACCAACAACAGCATTACCATGCCGCTCACGTACATATTCCATATGTGGAAAATTCATTTCATGTCGTCCATATTGTATTGGCTGCATCATTTGATTGCCATGTATTGTTGTCTGATTTGATGAATTCAATGATGCTGAGGTCACAACATATGGACGTAATGTACAATTGCGTAAAGCACCAGGTTTCGCTAAAATTGATGAGAGCAATATAAAATAAATCAAATTTCAATTCTATGTATATACAATACAGAAAGAGCGAGATAGAGAGAGATAGTAAAAATATATAAAATTAATTTAAAATTTGTATGTTTTTTCTTTATTTTTTGTTTTTTGCTCATGTCAGAACTTTTCAACAAAATCAAACTAATTACAAATATCCTGTAGTTTGATATTGGAAAAAAAAAAACAAACAAAAATAATAATAAATATAAATAATAACAACAACAACAACAACTGACAATAAAAAATAGAAGACAACAAAACAAATGAAAAATGAAAATGGAAAAAATATACAGATATATTGTAATTTAATAAAAATTGCTTCATACTACTTGAATAGTCAACGGGAGGATATACATAATACCAAATGGCACTACTTCCGTACTAGTCTCAATGTTACCGAATGTAATGTTTAGTGCATTTGTCAGCATAAGTTAGTCAATTGAAGAAATCGAAATATATTCGAATGCATTTTCTTCAGCTAACATTTGGATTATCGAGGTATTTGAAGGTATTTTACTTAAAAGTAGGATTAAAGTCGCACAATTTTTCTCATTATGACAATAATGACTAGAGAGTGATGTTTACAGAATGCAAAAGTCATAATATTTATATGATTTACATGTCAAGATGTCCAAATATTGAACGAAATTGTTTGCAATATAACTGTAAAGTGTTTTCAATTAGGGACATACCAATTTCGTATCTTTATATGAACGCACTCTTAAACTTTTTTAATCAACTGTTGATGTCGAAACGTTAGTTAAAGTCAACATTTTCGTCATGGTAAAGTTCACGAACCAGCAACGTTTGGAAATTATTAATAATTACTACCGAAATTCTGAGATGGTGGTCGCAACTTTAAGAGCGCTTACTCCACTTTTCAGCCGTAATATTCTTCCCACCCAACAGACTGTGTGTGCTATAGTGGATAAATTCGAGTCCACATTTTCATTATTGGACGTTCCAGTGCCAAAAAGAAAATATCGCAGCCGTAAATTCATCGATTCAAAATGAGCCAAATCAGTCGATTCCACGTCGTTCTCAAGAATTGGGCATCGCTCAAACGACACTGTGGCGTATTTTGCGAAAAGATCTTGGCCTACATGCTTACAAGATCAAATTGACTCAAGAACTAAAGCCACTTGATCATTTTAAAAGCCGAAACTTCTCCAATTGGGCTCTGACGAAGCTTGAAGAAAATGTCGAATTTCGTCGAAAAATCATCTTCAGTGCTGAAGCTCATTTCTGGCTCAATGGCTTTATCAATAAGCAAAATATGCGTTATTGGTCAGCAACAAACCCACAAGTGCTTCTTGGAGCACCGTTGCACCCACAAAAAGTTACTGTTTGGTGCGGATTTGATGCCTGAGGTGTGATTGGGCCGTATTTTTTCGTGGATGAAAACGACCGTCATGTTACCGTCAATGGAGAGCGCTATCGTGCTATGTTGGAAGATTATTTGTGGCCAGAATTGGATGAACTTGACATCAGCGATATGTGGTTTCAACAAGACGGTGCAACTTGCCACACAGCACACGTCACAATCGATTTATTGTAACGCAAATTCGGTGAAGGTGTTATCTCGAGAAATGGTCCGGTCGAATGGCCGCCTCGTTTCTGCGATCTAACACCATTGGATTTCTTTTTATGGGGCTTTATCAAGTCACTGGTCTATGCCAACAAGCCAGCAACTTTTGACGAGCTCAAAGACAACATCCAACGTGAAATTGCCAACGTTCCAGTCGAAATGTGTGCTACAGTGGTGGAAAATTGGGTCCAAAGAATCGACCGCTGGTGGTCATATGACCGAAATCGAATTTCATTCATAAAATGTAATGCTTGCAATATATCCACGATAAATTTAAACTAAATATCTCAAATATTTCTGTGTTTCAGCAAATTTTTACTTCTCTTTTGTATACGAAATTAATTTTCAATTTAATATACCTACTGGGGTACCTGCTCTCATCTGCAGGTGTTTCGATGAAAGTGAATAAATATATAGAAAGGAGAGCAACAAGAAGAATATAAGAAACTTTTTCATCGCATGCAAATGAGAACTTTTTAATAAGCTGCTGTCAAGTTTTAGGTTACTCTGAACTTCAGAAGAACATATTGTGGAAGAACTGACATGGACTTTACGTATGTATATGTACCTAAGTACATCCAGTTACCTTGTTGCGTATAGCTAACAGAATAACTTTACTATCTCTTCAACACTCAGCTCGACAGTATTCATTCACTTCTTGTTTCGTCATGCATAGTACATTCTATTCATAAGACCTATTCATTCATTCGTTCATTCTTTCATTCATTCACTATATTTCTACATTTGCATTCATTTATGTATGAAACAGAGTAGCTGCTATTGTTTCATCATCATAGCAGAGGAAGTAAAAGGAAAATAAATTAAAAATATATTGTATATTTAAAACAATAAGGCTTTTATATCGAAATGGATAATGGATAGAAAGAAATACTAAAAGAAAGAAACAGGAAAAACGAACGAAAACTTTATCCATTCAGAAATGTACGTACGTACGTACGTACGTACTTACGTAAGTATGCAAAAGTATTGTAAGTATAGGTAGGTACATAGATAGAAGGTGTAGTACGACTAGTAGTTACCAACTTCAGATTGTAGATGAAACATGAAAATAACAAAAATTCCACAAAATACAGTAGGTGCACTTACCTGCTGGTACAACTTGAAATAAACATGGTTCCGACTGTTTGCCAATTGAGTTACGGCCCCAACATGCCAGTGTCCCATAATCTCGTTCACCCTTTGGCGTGTATATCAATTCACTTATAGTCTCTACTGTAAGCGTCACGATATAAATATAAAAGAGCAACAGCAAGGACAGCAATTGAAGCAACATGGTATGTATGTAAGGTAGTATAAAAGAAAAAACAAATATATATATATATTTCCATATGAGTATTGAAAGAGAGATTGTTGTTGTGAAATTCAAAAGAAAAAGAAATAAAACCCAAAAATATGTAAAAGAGATACGCAGCTACTACAAGAGACTGCATGAAAATTCATGCATGTATATAATATATATATTTGTATACACTTATTCATACTCTTATGAATTTAAAATTAAATTAAATTTTCATTAAGATAACACCATCATTTTCAGATTATAACCAAACTGATTTATTAAAGAAAGGGGGTGCAAAAAAAATACAGGAAATATATGGTTATGGATATATTGTATGTATAACCCTGTGAGATAAAAGGATCTTTTCATATCGTTGAATATTGAAATGGTAATATTTTGGCTTTATTGCAAAATTATAATGATTCCAATATAAGAGTAGTAGAAATTCTATCTTCCTACTGGCTATATACATATGTATATACACATGAGCACACATTCGGAGAGAAGAGTTAAGAGAATTTAATTTGGATACAAGCAAATTGATTCAAATTCAAGTTGGCATAAATTTACACAAATTTCATTTTAATTCTTACAATTTTTTGTAAATCTCCTACTCTCTCTCTCTCTCTCTCTCTCTCTTAGATATGTATGCTTATTCATATACATTGTATATGAATCTTGCTTTGTTTATAACATGTTGCATACAATTACAATATGTTTATAGACATTGCCTTTAAATGCTCACAACATTTTGCATATATACATTCTAATGTGATATCAATCAATAATATTTTAATTTGATTTTTATCGTATAACACTCGTAGGCTATATTAATTTCTATTTCTCATATTGCAAGTAAATAAATAAAATATGGTAAATATCAAAATAGTAAACAATACATACCGTATGTCTCAAAATGTGTATCATTTGAATCCATTATCGCACGATGCATACTATCACTTGTGGTTGTTGTTGTTGTTGATGTAGTTGCCTCTTGTATGGTCGCATAATGTCCTGATGGTACTTCAAAGTGTTCCCCCGAACTTGAGAATGTCCATTCGAAGTCAATTTCTGGTGGATCTGAATTAACACGGCATGGTATTGGTACAGCTTCTTCGAGTGAGGCACCAATTACAATTATAGCATTTGTACTACATACTGGAGCATCTGGAAATTGAGAGTATGCAAATTATTAAAAATTTATTATTTTTTGTTTGTGATTATTATATTGAGAGCATATCTGCGAGTATTTGTATAAAACATAATATTGTATAATATTACTCTGAATGGAAATTGGGTACTCTACTTTCGGACCCTGATTGGTTGAGCGTCTTTACAATTATACTTGGGAGGAAAAGTCTTCAAGCATGTACTACATACTATCTCGATGATATTTGATACTTTTGCAATCAACATTGTTTAGAGACTTTTGATCAGATTTATTGCATTTATTAATGCATTTCGATTTTGATGATTGCTTTTTTTTTCAGTGACATGTGGTTGACTTGTTCAAACATTTCTGCACTATGATATGCATCATTGATATTTTTAATATATGTACATCTTTATCAATGAAACTATAAAAGAGATATTTTTGCATAAAAACTCGAATGTAATTTTGCTCATATAAGCATGTCGTTTGCAGCAATATCAACAATAGCACATCATAGGAAGTAGTTTTATTAAAAATATGCTCAAATAGATGTATACACTGGTATATTCACGAGCATATATGTACATATGTACAAAAAACATACATGAAAGCATATGTACATACATAAACGAGTAAATGTAAATGGTGTAAGGCGAAAAAATATAATAACAATAATAATAATAATAATAATAATAAAAGAGGCAACAGCATCGAATAGTGAACTTGCCTATGTTTTTGTGTGTGTGTGTGTGTGTGTGTGTGTGGGAGGGAAAGAAATATAATAGAAACATTTTCTCTCTTTATAGTTGGTATCCCCTTTGGAGAATGAATGAATGAATGATTTCACACAATTTTCAGCATAATTCATTCATCTTCTTTCCAAACGATTGAACTTAAAACTTTATTGTACACACACACACACACACACACACACACACTCACATATGATAATAATGCATACAAGCGTACGAACATATGAACATCATTTTGAGAGTTTGTACATATACTCGTACTCGTACACTCGTTTGTAGCATAAGCACATAAATATGTGAATATTATATATGAATATGAAAATGTCCTTGCAGTAACAACAACAACAACAAACACGATAACAACAGCAATGCAAATTGTGTAGAGCAACACGTTTGATAGATTTTTATAAAATATTCGCACAAACACACACACACACACACACACAAGTAATTGTTATTGCTGTTGTTGTTATTGCTGTCTTCACTTTTGTTCGAGATCTACTGCTTTTACTTCTTTTTGCCTTATATCTTCTTCTTATTTTGTTGAAGAGAGAGAGAGCCAAAGGACCATATTGTTGTGAAATTTATTAAAAAATATTTGAAAAGTTTCTACATACAGATATGTTTCTGTTTATGCGTGTGTGTGTGTGTGTGTGTTTGTGTTTGTTTACTTATGCTTGTATATGCTTTTACTCGTATGTATATAACATACATGCGGTTGGGTGTGAATTGAAGATTTGTTTTGAATATTTCAACAGCATAATATATTGCATATATATCAATAAATACACATATGTACGTATATATTTTGCGTATACATCGAAACCGGTTAACCGGTTTATAAAATATATATATCAAATATATTAAATATTCTTTCTGAATGACTCAGTATGAGTGTGCTTCTCTCTATATTTTCATGATTCTATTCAGATGATTCCCTTAACAAGTTGTATTCAATAACTGGTCAATTTAATTATCGAATACTATTAGTATTTGATAATCGGATTGTATTTTTGTTGAAAAGTTGAAATAATTGACAATCCTAGTGCCAAAGTATTATGCATGTTTGTTTGTCAACAACATGTTTTTCAGGCTTGTTGCCGATATCGATTTTTTTACTTATTGTATTTTTATTGTTGCTATTGATACATTTTGTTGCTATACATATGTATATCGTATATTTATATTATATGTATATTATATTGTATTGCAAATGATATCTTAAGAAACACTGAGCATCACAATGGATATGTACTATATATAAATATTTACACGTACACATGTACGTATGTGTGAATATTTTGAAGATTAAAATTGATATTATCATAAAACCAAGAATGGATACATTTTCAATTGAAGAGGTATTACATCAGATTGGCTTCAGCATCAATAGATACGAGTGCTTTTGCAAATTGATTGTATGAAGAAAATATACTTGAATTTACTATAATATTGCTTAACCCTTACAGAGTATATGAGCGTTTCAATTCAAATGAAATGGGTTCTTTGCAAATTGCAAATACAACGGATAAATCTGACTCGAACACTAGAACAGCTTAAAATGATGTGCTAATCAATAATGAGTAATATAATGCAATGTGAAAAGAAAGTCATTTCATTACAATATTAATTAATTAATTTGTCTTTCTTGAAAACTTTTTTCATACTGACGTGATGATAACAAAATATTCACATATATGTATTTTAATTAATAAAGTATTTGTTTTTTCTCATCACAATTTATTCATATGCTGGAATCATGATTCTAGCCATCATGAATATCAATTCAATTATAATTTTGCATTATTAATGCAAATAAAATAAATAACAAAAAAAAAATAAAACCAACAAAAATTAAAGTTAAAATGCAAATGAGTTGAAATGAAATTGAGAGAATAACGCACAGAATACTCGCATTAAACACAATACAGTTTTTTCATCTCCTTCCATATTCGAAAGTATTTTTTATACTATAGTATTTTTTTTTTTTAACTAAAGTAAGTAATATGTAAGTCTGTGATTTTGTACTAAGAAAATAATGTCTGAAAGTTCAATATTAAAAAAAAATTCACTGTTATATCTCCCAATAAATTGAACACCATTTCACTGACAACAAAGATTATGAATTTATAATAATGACATATCGATGATGTAACTGTTCTTAAAATAAAGGGTTATCCATTTTGCGGTTTCAAAAGTAAATGTAAATAAAACACATATAAAATATTTTTTATCATAATATTTCTTTTTTATTATAAAGTTTGAACGTTGACATTATGTGTGAAATACTACATCCTTTAAATGACCACCACGCGAATTGTTGCAAGCATCGATTCTTTTGAGGTAATTTTCGACCACTTTTTGACACATATTGGGCGGTATCTTAGCCATAACGTGACGAATGTTGGTTTTTAGGTGCTCAAGAGTTAAAGGTTTATCTGCATAAACACGGTCTTTCGCGTAGCCCCACAAAAAAAAGTCAAGCGGTGTCAAATCGCATGATCTTGGTGGCCACTTGATATCGCCACGACGAGAAATTACGCGGCCAGAAAATTTCTCTTGCAATAAAGCCATATTCGCTCGAGTTGTGTGGCATGTGGCACCGTCTTGTTGAAACCACATATTCTCTAAGTCGTATTCTTCAATAGCAGGCAAAAAAAAGTCGGTTATCATATGACCATAACGCTCCGAATTGACGGTGACAGTCGTTCCATCGTCATTTTCGAAGAAGTAAGGTCTAATCACACCTCCGGACTAAAGAGCGCACCAAGCAGTGACTTTTTGTGGATGTAGTGGCCTCTATTCAATTACTTGAGGATTCTCAGAACCCCAAATACGACAATTTTGTTTGTTAACATACCCACCGAGTGAGAAATGTGCTTCGTCGCTGAAGAAAATTTTGTTCGAAAAATCGCCGTCCACCGCCTGTTGTTCAAGCACCCATTCGACGTATCTACGACGTTGTGAATGGTCAGCTGGCTTCAGTTGTTGTGTGAGCTGGATTTTATATGGATGTAGGGGTAGATCCAAATGCAAAATACGCCATAATGTGCCGTAAGACAGTCCTAATTCCTGAGAACGACGAGGAATCGACACATTCGGGTCTTCGGCAACACTTTCACTTACAGTAGCGATATTTTCGGTGGTACGAGCGAAACGATGATGCACAGGCCTTACAATATCTGTAACCGATCCAGTCTCTTCATATTTCTTCACAATTTTGCCAATTGCTTGCGTAGTTGGACGATTATGTAAACCATAATCTCCTCTTAAAGCACGATATGTGGCTGTGGCAGAATCACCATTTTTGTAGTAGGTTTTTACAATTTTAATGCGTTGTGCGATAGTTAAGCGATCCATTTTCGCAAATGTCAGACTTTGAACTGAAAAATAAAGAAATTGTTTTAACAACTCAGTTTGACAGATGTCGAATTCTAGCCCAATACTTTTGAAACCGCGAAATGGATAACCCTTTATTTACATAATATGCAATTTAATAGTAGTTCACTATAATACTCGTATTATTGCACTCCATATTTCGATGCAATTAAGCTATGGGTAATTTCATACACAATTGATTTTTATCTGAAGGTACGAAGTGTTTAAAGTATAATATATAATATTATGAATTCATTAACAGGACAAAACTCTACTCTCCCAGATGCAAACACATTTGGACCGGGACGGGCAAAAGTCGACTAAGTGAAAAATAAAAAGACTATAGGCAGTACTTGCGTTTCTTCTATGAGCTGCAGCGCAACAATGAGGATAACAACTGCAAAAATGTGCGCTCATCCCCATCAAGAAATTCGCAGCTCATACGGTATGACTCGTTTCAACTGCGCGCCATGCTATATAGTCTTGGTCTTTTTAAGGGTGAGAGGAAGGCGTTTTAGACCAACAGAGATGCTGAATGACTGAAGTAATTCAAGTTCCCCGAGACCGCATCGAAGAAATTCAACTATGGCTAAAACCAAGGAGGCAAGCAGCAGCCACAATATCGCGGGTTAAGCGCCTTAAGCAGGCAAATGATTATGCAGGCGATTTAAGTAAAATTTAAAATACCTAGTACGACATCAAAACCGGTCTCGATCGCGGCCTCTGTCTTATTGTGAGGGAACAAGGAATGGCTTGCCTCTGAAGATCTCCAATAGCAGGTACCAACACGAGCAGGGTACAACTTTAGAAAGCTGAAGCTGCAACGCTGGACATAGATCAAGACCAGCTAAGTACATTTGCCGTAAAGTAAGAGATATTTTTGCAGAGGCTAGCCACGCGCCCATAGCTACAAAAGTATGTATGTACTAAGGCAGCGCAACGCATAGCTACATAGCTATCGTAGGCACGGATTTGAATAAGACTGTCGCCAATCAATTGGATCAACCAGCATTGTAGCGAATTCGCCGATGCGCGGCTATATCCGAATTCCAAAGCCGAAACTGATATCTGTGCTGAGAAGCCGCGGTACTGATATAATGTATGTGAACTAGTTCCGGACTACCAAATTGTGTGGGAAATGCCACGCGGAGAGCATCACGTACCGATCTCCACACAGATACCGACTTTGCTCAAATTGAATTGTACTTGATGGAATCGGAACGTCAACGCTGGTGTGAACATCATTTACATAGGTTAATGTATCATCAATGGGATAAGGAATCACAAGAATTTTCATAAGAACAATGTAAGTTGAATCTGGAGCACTATATAGAATCAAACATCATTTAATCAATCACTTTTTTCATTTCTCTTTTCAGGATGATGAGCCTCCGAAGAAAAGAAAAAAACAACAAAACGAAATGCCACTAAACGATGTAATGTGGACACTTGTCCTCCTTCATTCATTTGAAGGGGATTTAAGCTTGCTTAAGCTAGTAAGACATACATATTATTAGCTTAAGGGTAATTTCATACACAATTGATTTTTATCTGAACGTACGACTGCGTATATAAAGTGTATAAAATTATGAATTCGTTAATTGATTTCTTCCAATTAAAAATTTTCATATATCTTTGTCATTTCTGATTGCATTTGTGCATTAATATTAAAAGAAATCTGCCCTAAAAAAATTCTATGTAATAATGTTTGTAATTATACATTTGATATTCATAAGTTTGTACTTATCCAAATTAACATGCATAATTTTTAATTTCATCGTTTATGCTTTCAGTATTTTCATTTGTGTTGTTTTTTTCTTCCCACGCATTCAATACTTTGTACATATGTACCTACGTTCAATGACTGTAAATTGCAATTTACATATTGCAATATTATTGTCGAATTGCTATCTGATGGTTAATAACTGTCCTTGCTTGATGGTTGCTATAGCAGGTAGCAAGAGCAGCAAATCTACGATACATATGAATATTTGCATTTTACTGTGTGTCTGCATATGTGTGCGTGTGTGTTTATATAAGGCTGCATCAGTAATTCGAGATAATTACGTAATTAATGTTTTCAATGTAATGCTTATGGCTATATATGTCTATAGACTCAGCTACGATGATACGATGATGATATGATAATATCAGTACTGTTTTGATATATGTACAAATGCAGATATAAATTTGTATTTGTACTATTCAATGACTATAATTGCAATACAATCTAAAAAACGATCAACATTTGAGCAATGAATACAAAAAAAAAAAAAAAAACACGAATCTACTTTTGAACTAAATACTAATGTTTATATGTCCAAAATACGAGTATATGTCTATTTGCTTCAAATTTTTATTTTTCTTTCAATTGAATATTCAGAAATGTGATGAGGTATTTGACAATGAAATGACTTTGATTTGATTCTATCACATTGATAATACGCCTGCAAGCATAATGAAAATGAATTCCGAAATGAAAAAAGGATTAATTATTTTTAAATTTTAGTATGTTCAAGGACTTAAAAACACATCAATAAATATTGTATTATTCATCATATATGAACACACACACACACACGCACATATATGCATACACACAGTAAAATGCAAAAATGCATATGTTAATAAGTTTTATGCAGATTTGCCTAAATAAAGTAATAATAATAATAATGATAATAATAATTTTAAAATGTAATAATCAAATCGAGTTCAAAAATCAACTCACGCAAATGGCACACACACACACACAGATTGTGCTAATATGTATTTACATTGGCACATTTATATGTTATGTACCTTATTGCTCATTTGAAACATTTGTTTACAATAATTCAAATAAATCAAAAATATATAAATTCATTTTTCATACATACATTGTTATTTTAGTAAGCACATGTGCTCACATGTGCATGTATATGTGTAAATAGTAAGCATCTAAAATTTTGCCATAGCAATAATAATGGAATTATATTGTAATTGCTATACATATACTATACATAAATGTAAATATATGAACATTAGGGTAGCTTAGCACTTGTTTTTTATTGACGGACAAATGGTATAATGTATGCTCATAATGTCGACTAGAATTCATTTAACGTCTCAGGAATCAGGTAGTGGTAGAAAGTGTATTAAAAAAATTCATTTATAATCGATATTAGTATTTTGATCCTTCGAAATGTTCAGATCTAAATGATTTCAATATACCAATATGAATCATGCTACTGTAGTTATCTGCATGTGTATATACATATATGTAGAAGTAGTTGCTGCGCTACAATGTTGATATTAATGCAAAACAAAGTTTGTTTATAACATCATTTATTTTATTCGTTTTATTTTATATTTGTTGATTTATTTGTGAAATTTTGTGTGCATATTTTATACGCAATTCCACATATATATTCAATTATAAAATATAAGTTCAATTATAGAATTGTATTGTATTATTATAAAGTAAAGTAAAAGTAGGCGTTATTTTGTAGTAATAAGTAGTACATGCAATATGTATGCATACTATTTACGTATATATATATATGTATATAGTTCATAAATAAATTAGATTACTAATCAATGAATTGTATTTCATCAAATTTGATTGTGAAAAATGTGTAAATGTGAACAATTTTTTACTCGTTCGTATTTATTACATAGACGATTTGATTTGATTGGTAATCTGTTGAAGGGATTTCATTGTCATTGTGTAGGGTAGATGGCTGTGCTAGAATTTTTTCCATATGATTTTTATTAAGTTCTAACCTTGAAACGATACGTGTCTAAAATTGACAACAATCTGACAGTTGGTTCGTGAGTTATAGCATTTTGTGCGAAGCAACTTTTGTTGATAAAAAAAATGTTTTGATAAAGCATTGCTTTTTGATGAAAAAAAATTATAGTGGAAATGAAACAATGGCTTGATAAACAATATCCGGACTCTGCTCCGGTCGTACCAGCACAAACGATACAGAATGCAGTGGACGCCCAATTGAGGCTGTTATTCCAGAAAACATCAAAAAAATCTACAAATTGGTAATGAACGATCACAAATTGAAGATGCACGATCTAGCTGACATTTTAAAGATGTCAGATGGTAGTGTTTTTTTTTTCCATTTTACACGAACATTTGGGTATGCGAAAGCTCCGTGCAGCGTGAGCTCACAGTTGACCAAAAACAACAACGTATCGATGCTTCAACGAAGTGTTTGAAGCTGTTAAACCGCAATAAAATCGAATTCTATCATCGATATGTGAGAATGGATGAAACATGGCTTCACCAATACACACCAGAATCAAATAGAGAGTCAGCTGAGTGGACAGCAGTCGACGAATCGAATCCAAAGCGAGCAAAGACGCAACAGTCAGCCGGTAAGGTGATGATGTCTGTATTTTCGGATGCGAACGGAATAATATTCATCGACTATATCCAAAAAGGAATCACCATCAACAGCGACTATTTATTATTGTGAACTTTTGGACCGATTGAAGGCTGAAATCGCAAAGAAAAGGCCACATTTGTAAACGAAGAAAAGTGTTGTTTCACCAAGACAATGCATTGTGTCACAAATCGATGAAAACGAGGGCAAAATTGAATGAATTGGACTTCGATTTGCTTATCCACCCACCTTATTGTCCAGATTTAGCCCCCAGTGACGTTTTTCTGTTTTCAGATCTCAAGAGAATGCTTTTTGGAAAAAAAAAAAATTTAAGTCCGATGATACAATAATAGCTGAAACTGAGACCTACTTTGACGAGAAAGAGAAATCGTACTATAAAAGTGGTATTGAAAAGTTGGAAAATCGCTATACTCGTTGTATCGCCCTTGAAGGCAACTGTGTTGAATAATAATATCGAGTTTTAACAAAAAAATTTTTATTTTCCTACGGACTTATTGAATGGCCTGTTATATTTTGATATTTCAAAAATAAACAAAAAAAAAACTCGCTTGCATGGTCCTTTTGTTAGACTTTTCAATTACTTTTTGACACAATTCAGATGATATTACGGCCATGACATTGATATTTATATATTCAATAATAATATGTTTTCCAACGTAAATACGATATTTCATGTAGCCTTTCCTTTTGTTTATGCCACTGTTTTAGGTTTGACAATTGGCAATTGGCAAAATGACAAATTCTTTTTTAAAAACTACCAAATGAATAACTCTCACATCATAATAAATTGCGAGCAAACAAAACTGCAATGCAACATTTTACTTTAATCAATGTTGCTATACATTCTATGCATATAATCTATGTTTATAGACACATATAAAACATGAATACTTACAGCGAATTCTTAAATTTACCAATGTGCTCTGTGTCTCACCACGATCGTTTGCAGCTGAGCATGCAAAGAAACCAGCATGAACACGTGCGACACGTTGTAACACCAATGAACGTGTTGATATAATAACGCCCCAGGATACATTCTGTGTTACTGGTACACCCTATATTAAAAAGGAGGGGGAAAAAAATATTGTAACAATCAAACATAATATGTAAACAGTGTAGTAGCGAAAAAATAGAAAATAAACAAAACAATATTGTCTGTTACTATTATTATTATTATTATTATTATTATTATTATTAAGTAAAAACAATGCGTGATACATTATTTATACAATATTTTGTTTGTTTGTTTGTATGCTTTTTTCATTGTTCATTTTTACGTTCTCTTGCATGTACATATTTATGTGTAAATAAATATGTTCACATATGTACATATATACATAAAGTTGATATGTAGTTAGAAAATACAATAAGCAGTATAGAGAAATAAATAGAAAAAAAAACTTGTATACACACAACGAAAAGAGCAAAATAACAATAGAAGTGAATAAAGTAGCATTTCAAGTGCAACAAATATTTTACAACAATCAACCAAAACCAACAAAAAACCAACAATGATAAAAATTCTAACTCTAAAATTTATATAAACTGTTTGCAAACAAAAATATTCTCATACGCGCACACACACACACACATACATCCGTGCACTAATATAAAAATACAATACATTGCTAAAATAAATAAATATATACGATTAAGAGTGATTACGGTTGTGTGAAAAGTTTCGTTAAAACAATTTAGCTTCTTTAAAGATAAATTAAAAAGAAATGAGCACAAATGCAACATTTTAAAATGGGTATGTATTGTTGTTAATAAGAACCCCTTTTAGTGGTGTAGCCTTGCTTTAGATCACTAGATTAATAAGAGATTTATTTCGAGGACAATTTTGGATCATGCAAAAATTCTGAGTGACCACTGATAATAACACAGATAATAATAACAATGCTTGGAGTTCTTCTCAAATTTCAGAAATAAGCTTTTTTTGTTTTTTATTTTCGAAATATTTCAAACAACCTCTACAATCTTCTATACAAATACATGCGGTTGGGTAAATTCATATATGTAGCCATGTAAATATGACATATGTATTTGGTTATTTTGCCTTTTCATTTTCATTTTACTTTTCATTATGATTATATTTTATTTTATTTATTTTTTTTTTTTTTTAGTGCACATGTGTGCACTAAATATGGAAGCTTTAATTTGGGTTTCTTCTTTTTGAAAAATTGTAAACAAAAACCACAATCGCATATTTTGTTCTTTGTCTGATTTTGTTTGCTTATTTTGTGGAACAAAGAAAAAATTATTGTATAAAAATAAATTATGAAACAAAACAAATGTTGCAAGTACATACATAGTAACTATTCATAGTCGGTTTAAGAGAATGAATAAGAAACTTCGTTGAAAAAAAGTACATGTAAGCATCACTATGCTATTTTCTAGTACACACACACACACACACACATGTAAAAATGTATAATAGTTAGACGTGTACATATAGAGCATAACTGAGGTTGCTCTCTCGCTACGTATGACTGCCAAGAACAACAAAATAACAATAATAATAATAAAATATTTTGCATATTAAAAGTTTCTAGTTTATTTAACTTAATTTTTTTTTTTTTTTCTTCTGACAACAGAAAAGCGCTACAATTACAAAAGAGACGATATACGAGAAGGTGGAAAAAGTGAATTTGTTTTCGAACGTGTAGTATAAAGCAAATACTTATATGGTACTAGGTACACTATATAAAAAGATATGAGTAGTTAACACTGTTATGTATGAATATGCATATTTTTGTTAAATTTCTTTGTATTTATTATGTTCATCGATTTTCGAACTTCGGGTACCACGCTTTTGGTTTCAATAATTATTACGTCAACCAAATCCATCAAATAGTCATACTCTAGAATAGAATTTATAATTTTTTTCTTTTAACTTCTTTTAATTGGATAAAATTACCAAATTATGGACTTCTTACTGGTCCAATATCAACAAAGCTATAGGACTTTGGAGTAATAATAATTTTAATATGTTTAACAAAGTTAACATGCAATTAATATGGCAATTAGTAATATAATAGAATCATATTAAAGTATTCTACTCATACTGATACATATTAAATTTCATCAACTACTCAACAATAAGTATTAATTGTGTATATAATATTGCAGCTAATTGAATAATAAACAACCTAAATAACAATAATAATATTGTAATAACATGATACGCACACTACACTCGCTACTACCTAATAATAAATGTATAGTATGAGCCAATTGGCTATGTGTGGCATTTAAAAACGTTTAAATGGTAGCATTATAAAATATTAATAGAATTACAATTTTCTTCTTTGGGAAGAACTATACACCCAAATAAATGAAAAATATGATTTTATCTTGAGCTATTATGTGTTGACTCATCATTGTCAAAATATGGAAACAAATGTATATAAATTTCTTTTTTCTCTTAATTTTTAATTGAAAATTATTTTTTTAACAAAAGATGACAACGAATAAAAATATGCCACGTAATTTTTTATTGGATTTTTTAAATTTCAAAATACCATTGAATAAAGAAGACGTACATATTTTCCTTTATATACTTCCACTGTTTTTGTTCATTTTTCTTTTCAACGGAATGAAAAGCACTTTAAATATTATTTATGAAGCTGTCTGTCATGACAAAAATTTAAGCATTTTTAATGTTTCTCATATTTTTTCATACTTTCATTATAGTTTTGTGGATGTCTTTCTTATTGTTGTGGGGTTTCCTGCGTTCTCATCATATTTTTTCAGGAGCGATAACATACTACGGCTCTTTTGTCTTTGCATATGAAAAATTACAAATATAAAAAATAAATATGCTTTCATCTTGATCTCTTAGACATTTTCTTTAACCTTCATGACAAATACTTTGAAGGGCACTTTTAATTTTTGGCAATTTGTATTACGACATTTTTTCCATCGAAAGAAACCGAGCACAAATACTTAGTAATAGAATATTGGTACAAATATATTTGAAGTTTATTTAACAGAGTAATTTTGATACAATTTAGCAACTTCTGTATGTCTATTTGTCCGTGCAAAACCTCAGTAATTAACAAATTTTACCATCAGAATTCGGGAATGGGTGGAATCCGATTGGGATCGACCCCACCATGGGTTAGAACACAAACATAAATGATCTTATCTGACATTCATATGTATCGGCGTTTCAAATATAAATACAAAGCTTTGATCTTATTACTGAATCACATGAATATCCATTTGGAAGCATTGTCTTCTACGGCACATGCACATTCATGAAATGTTTTGGAAGATTGTCGATTTCAAATGAATTTAATTTGATATTTTTTATGTACTAGTTGTTGATGAAATTATTACACCTATTTTTATACCCTGCATAATGCAATATGCATGGTATATTCATTTCGGTCAGATGTTTTTGTCCACTTGAAGGAATCTCCGGAGATATAGACATAGATATATATTCGTGATCAGCGTCGATTAAATTTTCGATTTAAAGATGTCCGTCCGTCCGTCCGTCCGTCCGTCCGTCCGTCTGTCTGTCACCTGACTGGTTCGCACGATAACTTGAGTAAATATTGAGCTATTTCGACGACATTTGGCACAAGTAACCTATGATCCAAGGGTACGGAGGAGATTGATATTGGGCATGATCGGTCAATAGCCACGCCCACACCAAGCATTCAAAGCGACTAACCTCGGAATTTTCAAAATTTTTAACTTACTATAACTCACATAATATACCCCTTGGGACAACAATATTTTGCACATAGAGTTATATTATACTACTATATAACCTTGCCAAAAGTGGGTGAGCCACGCCTACTTTCTAGCGTAGCTCCCATACAAAGTGTCTGTACTTCTTTTAAATTGAAACTGCTGTAACTTCTACAATCTTCTGTCTAGAATAACCATAATTGACACTTAGATTAACATGGCAGTGAAAAATAATATGACAGAAAATCAGTGTACCACGTCCACTCCTTTTTGGGTCTCCCATACAAAGTTGCGGAAATTAAAAAAATGTTACCGCTTATAACTTGCAAACTATTCAGCGTAGAATAACGAGATTTAAGGTGTGAATTAGTATTGTACGAGCAACTAGGCTCACAAAAAATGGGCGCACCATGCCCACTGTTTATCGTAGCCCCCATACAAATTTTAAATTGAAACAGCTGTAACTTCGGCAATCTTATGTCTACAATAACCATACTTGACACTTAAATTAATATCATAGTCGGTAATAATCTGGCAGAAAATCAGTGTGCCACGCCCACTCCTTCATGAGTCTCCCATGCAAAGTCGAGGGAATTAAACTAAAACTTTTAAGCTCCATAACTTGCAAACTATTCAGCGTAGAATAACGAGATTTAAGGCGTAGATTAGTATTGTACGAACAACTAGGCTCACAGGAAATGGGCGCGCCATGCCCATTGTTTATTGTAGTTCCCATACAAAATTACTGAATTTCTTTTAAATTGAAACAGCTGTAACTTCTGTAATCTTATGTCTATAATATTCATAATTGACACTTAGATTATTATGGTGGTTGAAAATAATCTGGCAAAAAATCGGTGTGCCACGCCCACTTCTTATTGGGGCTCCCATACAAAGTTGAGGAAATTAAACAAAAATTTAAACCGCTATAACTTATGAACTATTCAACGTAGGACAACCAAATTTAAGATGTGGATTAATATTGAAAAATTAATTGGATTTACAAGAAAGAGGTAAGCCACACCCACTTTTTATATAGCTCCCATACTAAGCCTCGGAATTATCTTAAAATCCTTTAAATTATCCCTTTTACGACCCTCATAACATGCAAAGTACTTCGTCAAAGCCAACCATATTTCGGTTCTAAATTAGTAGTATATGCAAAAATTGTTTCTCGAAAAGTGGAAATAAAAGAAATGATGGATATTCGAGTAAACTTTTTATATATAAATCTACATATGCAGGGTATAGTTTGGTCGGCCCCAGCCGACTGTAAGGAGATTTTTAAAATTGTTATTATTATTTTTATTATTGTGATGCAATGGTATAACTGGTAGAAATTGAATGAAAAATGTGTCCTTAAAAGGAAATATAATATGAAATTATGAAAAACATAAACATGCTTGAAAAATGTAATTTAGAAACAACAGCAATGATAATTTGCAAGCTTTTCAAGGACTATACGTATTTATTTCATGTTTTTTTTTTATTTCTTTGTTCCAATTGCTCACATTATTTTGTTTTTATTTTTAGTCATCGTTTTTTTTTTTGGTTCTTTTTTTTTTGCATACCTACACACAAATTCAATTTCCAACTTTTGTTGTTGTTGTCGTTGCTGATAATACTTACATCATGTGACCACGTGATACGATGCTCCTTTGGATTTGCTTTAATATGACACTCAAAGTAAACATCATCGCCCTCTTTAATATCGTCTGGTTTCAATGTTGAGCCTAATGATAATGTCACTTGTGGTGGATCTATTTGGTGTTGTTTATTATTTGTGATTATTGTTGTTGTTGTTTGATATCATTTTCATCATCATCATCATTATCATTATTATCATTGTTGTCAACATGATTGTCATCGTCGTCATAGTTTTGTTATTGGATATTGTCCATTGTGGCAAAGACGACATTTGTGTGATAGTAGTGGCAATGACAATGGCAATGGAAAGTGGCAATGTTGATGTTTTTATTGGTGGTATTGTTGTACACACACAGAGACACACACATATATAGTAGTAATCCCAAGAATGTGGCAGCAAATATGCAAAGAGAAAAAGAAAATATGAATTATGGATTAGAAAAGAGAAAATGAATATATATTTTAGTTATTTCCTAAATATGCATCTAGAATTATATTTTTTACAATATGATTACATTTGCATTGCAATTTAATGAAGTTTCAATTTTTAACAAATTGCTTTTTTATAATGTTTCAACGTTTTGTAATACAAATATTATATATATGTAGTATTAATGCAACAAAAAAAAAACTTTACTTTAGAAATTATTGTCATTATTCAATGAAAGTATATGTAGAGAAGACCTACCCCACCAAACTTTCTTCCCCAAATTGCACGAAAGATAATTATAAACATTTGTTGTTCATCGCATCTTTTATATTCATGTAATTACTCGATTATGAAAAACTTCAAATTATATTCATAACTCGAATAGAGAAATATAAACATCCATTAGCAATCTTTCAACTACAGTTCCAACTCGTTCCACATCATCCAAAGAGCATATTAAAAATTCATAATACATATTTTTTTACTACGCTCACAAGACATTTTAATTATGAATTAAACAAGGAGGAACAAAAAGTAATTTGAACATTTAATAAAATTCATTTTATCAACTAACATCCATGGTAAACCCGACACGATTCATGTACGCTACACAAAAATACACAAAAACTAAAACATACTCGTACTCGTATTTTTGACTCTTATGCTTGACTTTCAATCATAAAAACTAATCGAAAAATCTAGCTTGAAAACACATACTCTCCCTTTATGTTCTTTTGTATACTTTGGCAAATGCTTTGTGAACCAGTAAAATATGAATATCTAACATACAATATAATCATGAGAGTTTTTGTTTGCTTCTGTTGCATGCTGCAGGTCATGGGGCGTATGTGTGTGCTGCATTCAATTTCAAAGCAACCAAATTACAGCAGCAAAAACAACAATAAAATTATCACCATTTTAACGATGACGATGATTATCATCATCATGACCATCATCATCATCATGGTGGTGACGCCAACAAAAAAGTTATTGCAAAAGTAATTTGCATCACTGTAAAATGTCAGTGTTAATTGCATCTGCAGCCGTGGCAGCAGTAGCAGCAACGGCAATATTATCAGTATGAAGAACAACAATAACAATAATGATTATTATTGCATACCGACGACGGTGATGATGATGTTGTCGATGCCGACAACAATACCAACACCATTGCTATTAAGTAGTAGCTACAACAACAACAATGTGAAATAACAGCAACAATAACAACTACAGCCAAAGGGTAACAGTGCATGCATGCGAGAGCAAAGCCTGGATGTATTGGTGTATATTGGGTGTATGGAATACGGGCGCGATGGATTAACGCTACACAAACATGTTACACAAGCGTTTGTAGCCGCGTGGTTATATGACAACGTCTATCCATATACTATTTAACATTTTTAGGGTTTCCCACTCGGTTAACCGGTTAACCGATTACATCCATATTCATATTAGACTAGGAATTTGAAATAAATGTACTCGTTACTTAAAGATTTCAAGAACCGCTAATACTTGCTACACCTATTTATATGATTTCGAGTTAGTTTATCCTAAAATTTGACTTATTTAAATTCAATTAAAGAAAATGTTTAATATTCCTTATCATTTAAGGTGATTTTTGGAAACCCGAGCAGTTGCTGAAATCCACAATGTGAACTAGGCTCTGCCACGTACATCCCGAAAATATATCATGTTTAAAAATGACCTTTTTTGGCAAAAATACATTTGAATACAAGTAACCGGTTTTTTTTTAAAACGAAAAACTAAGAACACTACCTATTTCCCACTAACTCGACTACTCTATCTCTCTCTCTCTCTCTCTCTCTCTCTGTCTTTTTCTCTTTCTTTCTTTATTGTTCAGCATTCCTACGAACGACACTGAATTTTCGATAAGCAAATGCTGGTATCTTGTTGTTTTTGCTGCTGCTGCTGCTGCTGTTATTATTATTACAAGTATTGCTACAAGTAACCATGTACAAACACATACCTATACAGACATATACTTGCAAAGCTATTGAAGAAAAAAACACTGCTAACTATACAAGTCACTTAGCCGCCATTGCCGGTCGCCGGTAATACATATGTTTACGAGTAGTTGTATATTAATGTATTGTATATATAAGTGCATGTGTGCATATGACAGAGAGTGAGAGAGGGAGAGAGAGAGAAAGGGATGAAATAAGATCATTGCTGAATTTTGAATTTCTTCATATAATTATAATGAATTAAATAGAAGCGTAAACAAATACGCCAACTCACGAATACTCAAAAATGTATTCGCCTCATCTCAAATGCCACAACGTTCGTAAGCACTTTTGCATATGTGTTGTGTGTAACAATAATAATAGTAGTGGGAATACTGTGTTTTTCTTACTAGAATATAGTTATAGCATTAGTTGATGCTGCTATTCAACAGTAGTAGTAGAAGTCGTAAGAGCAGCTTAAAAACAATTTCATATGAAAATCATCATATCACACATCATTATTGTCGTCTACCATTATGTTGATGGTGAAACTATAACCACACATGTATACATACCCCTTTATATGTAACTTTTGTTGTCAATAACGTCTGCTAGTGTTGCTGCTGTTAATGACACTTTGCTGGTGCCATTGTCAAGTGTGTGGAAACAAGCTAAAATGCGTATATGTATACTACTCGTCTACTTGTATATACAATATAAAAGTCACTGTATTACGAGAATACAATAACAGGCAACAACAACAACAACAACAACAACAATCACAATAAAACAAATTGTCGAAAATGTCAAATGCAATTAAAAACATTGAAAGAAGGTAAAAGACGCTGTACTCCACACTTCACTATATACGAGTACAAGTTGTGGGTTTAAAGGAGCTTTGTACTCTTACACTCATTACTCATATGTATATTGCTCGTAATACTCATTCTTGGGTTAAGTTATTTGTCTTGATGGTGATGATGTTATTATTGTTGCATTTTACATATACTTATACATATACGTAGCTATATGATAAGCATTACATATACATACAAGTACTAAAAGTACTTGCTCATGAACTTCTTCTTCATTTTCTTATTCAAGTTAAATGTCGTCGTCGCAAAATGTCGTTGAATTGTGGTTGTGAATTTGTACGCATATTGTATTGTTGATGAGATGCTTTTTACTGCAAAGTGCAACGAATTGAGTGGAAACAATATAATGTAGATGAAGAGTATAGAGTTTAGAGTATTAGAATGAATGAATGTGAATAAGTACTTGCTTTTACTTATGTATGATTTTAATTTCTTGCTTATTTGTATGTGCTGATGGAAGTTGATGGTAGTTAAGTGCAAATGCCAATACATGGATGTGGGATTGTATATACAATTCACTTGTATACTATTTATCACATAGGTATAAACTCTGGTACAGACTATTCCAACAAGATGAACATTTTTCCTTTTAATGACATGAAAATTATTTCTCATTCTCACTGGGGACAGGTTTACTAGTGAGCTCAGGCTTCAATTGTAGGGTGATTTTTTCTATTATTTAATATATTCTCATATTGCTACATGAAGGTCAATAAATGGAATTAATTTGTAAATTGTCGATAGTGGTCATGTGCAATTTTAATGATTTTCTCCTAAAATATACAAAAGAAAAAATGATTAGATTAATGATTAGAATTACGTTATTTTATTTAATATTAGTTGATTTAAATATTCCAAATAGGTCACATTGTTTCCCTAAACTCATTTCTTTTTCATTCTAGTAGTTATTTGAAAGTACCTAGTTATTTTGTTGAGGCTTTCGTAATAAGCTTGAACGCATTTCATAGCTCTCTACTAGTTTACAATAAATTCTAATTTAATTTAATTTACAAATGATGATTTTGATGTTAAATTTAAACAAAAAGAATTAAGCAACTATCATCATTTCAGTTACATTCATTACATTACATCAATGGAACAGCTGCATTGACATTGCAATAAGGAGGAAATTATATAAGTCACAACAACAACAACAACAATAGCTGCAACATAAATATGCTCAGCTGTAACTACTGTTATTATTTCTATTCGCTACTTATTTATAATGAAATCTTACAATTTTCCACAAAATCATCATCATCATCATCAACATTATTTTCATTATGCACTCGTTCATAATATGACTATGAAAAATATGTCACATTGTGTGAATGAGTAAATATTATTTCAGCAGAGTTGTGTGTAACTATATAGATAGATATTATACTTATAGTATTCATATGTATATATACTATATACGAGTATAAGAAATTTAATTAGCTAAATGACATCAACTATTTATGTATGTACTTGTACATTTTTGTTTTTGTTTTTTGTTTTGTTTAAAGTTAGTTGCAACGAACGTTGATGATGATGATGATGATGATGATGATGCTGATGATGATGACAATAATAAACAAGAAACACATACCCTTTCTCTCTCTCTCTCTTTATTTTTCCCTCTTAAGTCTGATGCCAAGTGAAACTTTTGATAAAACGCAAAAGTTTCAACCAAATGAAAAATCAAAGTTAAAATTTGCTCTAAAGAATCACTGCATTAGTGGGTAGTTAGTATGTATGTACTAGTATGTATATTCTTTTGATGCATATGTAAGTAATATTATACATTATATATACATACTAAGAGAAAAGATATATATTATAGCAGATGTTGTGGATAAAAAAAAAAAAAAAAAAAATGCAAAACTTTTTACTTTGAGTAAAACTAATACTTTGAAAATTAAATGAAATTTGAAATTAAAATAAAATTATACGTATCTGTGCAGTCATCTACATACATACATAGTACTTAAGTCTAATCAGATTTAATTATAATTTCATCTAAATGAGAATAATAATAAATACATACAATTACATGAAAATTGAATTAGTTAATTTCAATTTTAATACAATTAGATTGTTGATTAAAACTGTAGCAAAAATGTTCATTAATTTTGTCTGATTATTTAGTGAAGTAAATGCTAAATACAAAAACACTTCAATATTGGTTCAGGGCTTATCATTATGGTAATGTAATGGTAATTTGACTCAATTTTTGAATTGGGTTTCAACAGGTTCCTCTTGTCTCTCATAATATATACAAGGTTACCTTGAAAATGCATATTAACGTATATTTTTATAATAACATTGAGAGCTACTGGCATCATATTATTTTAAGTGTTTTCATTGTAAATTTGTATATACAATACATCAAAATATTTCAACTTTATGTTAGCACCATTCATCTCCTGTATCAAGGATCGCATGAGCTGAAACATTATTTGCAATAATAACCGTGTTGTTTGTTCTTTAATAAATTTTAATCATTTTTTCCTCATAAAAAAAAAAAAAAACACAAACAGCACGCATTTTGAAAAATTTCAAGGAATGGGATGGAGCACATTTTATATAAATGTTTGCGTGTATATATTTGGGTGGTATTGCCCCTTTTATAGCTCATATAATTATATGTAAAGCTTAATAAATTCAAAAACGATATTAAGCACAATAAAAAACATTCACGTATTTTTTTTTTTCCAAAACACACAAAAAAGTATTAACGCACACAGTAACATCATCATAAAAAATATAAAATGTTTTTATATAATTTTTGTTTTTTTTTGCATAAAAAATTAGAACCAAATCACTTTGGTTTTGTCGTTGGCATTTTCTTCTTCACTTTATGGTTTTATATTTTTGCTTTTTGCTTATTTTAATTCATTTTTCATTCTACTTTTATATATATCGATAAAGCAAATATACAAACATTTACTGATCAAGCTTTAAGCAAGTACTATATATGTACTAAATATGACTGTGCGGTTCATAGAATAAAACTACACGATTTTACTTATTTTATCGATTTATGACTAGTAATTCTTTTGTTGAATCATATAAAAATTTATTTATTTATTTATTTTTTATTATTTAACACAAGAAAGGCACAAGGTAACTTGCATTTAATGTATTGGATTGAATTCATATGATTTTTATTTTTAATAAGCAATTTGAAGCAGTATTCTCCACTATATCAGCTTCTGTGATTTATTTAACTTGTGCAAATTTTATAGCTTAAGATTGTGCTTAAATTTGCTTCTGATAGTTTTGCAGTTGTTGCCGCCAACTCAGGATCTACGCCCCTTATTTCATTGGATTCTCAACCTTGGACTCTCAACATTTGTAGTTTTATACAATCTTGGGTATATTAGTATTTTAAATATTATATAATTTGAAAGCAAGAAAAAAACTTCAACCTCTCTCATAATGTAAAATAATACTTCAACAATTTCACTCTATATGTACATAGCTGCAATTATACACGGTGCATATTTCATGTTTAAATTTGCCTGTGTTTGTAAGTTGTTGAGAAATAAAGTGATCTTTGAACCAAAGTTTTTATCTTTTATAAGAAATTTAATATAGTCAAACAATATTATAAAAACTTTGCATACATTTCAGACATGCGATCACACTTATGTGGATAGTTATATTGTAAATATATGCATATAAATAGTATATGTGATAGTATTGTATATAGCAATTAGTTGCAGTGTTTTTTCAAGTGGGTATATATATATATGTATATTAGACATGTTAAAAATGTTGGTTAAATTTTAAGTATATGGCTTATTACTTATTTTGGTTGAATTTGAATTTGAATTTAATCGTTTTTATCGCTCCATAAAAAATGTTCAACTACTAAAAAAGATTGCTAATAAGGCAAAAGGGATTGTAGAAAACTCAACTCTTTTTAGAAAGCTTTGAGAATAAAATTAGACGTGTAAAAATATTATATTCTGATAATTTGAATGGTACTAATATAAATGTAATTGTATTCGCAGGAGTAAGGTTCAAATGTAATAACTGCAAAAACAATAATAAAAATAATATTGCATAATAAATTACAATAAATTCAAAAAAAAACTTTTTTTAAATAATATCATATTATATGTTGGTATTGGGTTGTCAGAAAAGTCCTGACACATTTTACATTATATTCAAATGACTGTCCTCTTTCGCCGCATTTTATTAATCAATTATTTTCACAATGCGAAGAACTTATGGCACGCCTGTGAAAATTAAAAAAAAAAATTTTACTAAGTTTTATGGCGACGATGTAAACATTTATCAAAGTAAACCAACATTCATTAGCAAACTCGAAATTTGTAATGCTCATAAATTGAAAACAGTTAATTTCATTAATAGCAAAAACGAAAGCGAAAAGTCGTGGCAGTTGGGCAAAAATGCTACATAAAATTTTTTTCTGACGAAAAAATTAAAAAAAAAAAATTAAGAAATTTATCCTTGAATATCGTTGAAGAAAAATCAACTATTTTTTCCAAAAAAAAAATGCATATTAAAAGCTGCCATTTTATTTTTCCAACTCAAAAATTTTAATTTTGTCCGATAACTAGTTTGGCACCCGCTGCAGGTCGCAGAAGAAGAGAAAGACTAAACCTCCGATGGAAGGACCAAGTGTTAGGTATCCTGGCGGCGCTTGGAATATCCAAGTTGTGCCAGCAAGCGAAGATCAGAGAAGACGGGCACCGCAGTATATTAGGAGTAGTAAAAGGAAATCCATTATTTTTACATTAAATTGAAGTTTTTATTTATTTAAATGGTTCCAAACGGTTTTTGTGCAATGTTTAGCTCCTGGGCAATAGAAACAGTGCTGACATGATGGTCAGACTCGACGATTTCCATTATTTTATCGATATTTCCGACAATTGACCTTCCATCTTTGACATCAAAATTACCGGAACAGAATCGACGAAACCGAAATTGCACGTGATTGGCTGTTACAGTATCAGGACCATAAACACTATTCACATTTTCAGCCGTCTGGCTTGCGTTTTCGCCTTTATCGAAGAAAAACTGTAAAATATGGCGTAATTTCTCTTTACTGGTGTCCATCCTTGACGCGTGCTCAAACAATACTGAGTCAAGCAATCACAAGCGTAACCTGATCGCACTTATATCATGCAAGGTACAAATTACTAAAGCCTTCTATTGCAAAAAATAATGGATTTCTTTTGACTACACCTTATGTGTTCGGCCTAAATCGATCATCGGTTGTTATGGCCACATAAAAAGAAGAAGAAGAAGAAGTTCGTTGTAGAACAAAGATTTAAGATTTGTGCTCAACTGCCATGAATTTTCTCTTTCGTTTGGTACCCATATCATTATACTCCGTGAAGTAAAAACATTTTTTCGATTTTTATACCCTGCATAATGCATGGTATATTCATTTCGGTCAGATGTTTGTGTCCACTTGAAGGAATCTCCGGAGATATAGACATGGATATATATTCGTGATCAGTGTCGATTAAATTTTCGATTTAACGATGTCCGTCCGTCCGTCCGTCCGTCCGTCTGTCTGTCACCTGGCTGGTTCGCACGATAACTTGAGTAAATATTGAGCTATTTCGATGAAATTTGGCATAAGTAATCTATGATCCAAGGGTACGGAGGGGATTGATATTGGGCATGATCGGTCAATAACCACGCCCACACCAAGCATTCAAAGCGACTAACCTCGAAATTTTCAAAATCTATAACTTGCTATAACTCACATAATATACCACTTGGGACAACAATATTTGGCACATAGACTTATATTATACTACTATATAACCTCGCCAAAAGTGGTTGAGCCACGCCTACTTTCTAGCGTAGCTCCCATACAAAGTATCTGTACTTCTTTTAAATTGAAACTGATGTAACTTCTACAATCTTCTGTCTAGAATAACCATAATTGACACTTAGATTAACACGGTAGTCAAAAATAATATGGCAGAAAATCAATGTGCCACGCCCACTCCTTTTTGGGTCTCCCATACAAAGTTGCGGAAATTAAAAAAAATGTTACCGGTTATAACTTGCAAACTATTCAGCGTAGAATAACGAGATTTAAGCTGTCGATTAGTATTGTACGAGCAACTAGGCTCACAGAAAATGGGCGCACCACGCCCACTGTTTATCGTAGCCCCCATACAAATTTTAAATTGAAACAGCTGTAACTTCGGCAATATTCTGTCTAGAATAACCATAATTGACACTTAGATTAATATCGTAGTCGGCAAAAATCTGGCAGAAAATCAGTGTACCACGCCCACTCCTTCATGGGTCTCCCATACAAAGTCGAGTGAATTAAACTAAAATTTTAAGCTCCATAGCTTACAAACCATTTAGCCTAGGACAACGAGACTTAGGGTATGGATTAGTATTGTACGAGCAACTAGGCTCACAGAAAATGGGCGCACCACGCCCAGTGTTTATCGTAGCCCCCATACAAATTTTAAATTGAAACAGCTGTAACTTCGGCAATCTTGTGTCTAGAATAACTATAATTGACACTTAAATTAATATCGTAGTCGGTAATAATCTGGCAAAAAATCAGCGTACCACGCCCACTTCTTATTGGGGCTCCCATACAAAGTTTAGGAAATTAAACAAAAATGTTAACCACCATAACTTAGAAACTATTCAACGTAGGACACCAAATTTAAGGTGTGGATTTACATTGAAAAATTAATTGGATTTACTAGAAAGTGGTAAGCCACGCCCACTTTTTATATAGCTCCCATACTAAGCCTCGGAATTATCTTAAAATCCTTTTACTTCGTCAAAGTCAACCATATTTCGGGTGTAAATTAGTAGTATATGCAAAAATTGTTTCTCGAAAAGTGGAAATAAAAGAAAAGTTGGATATTCGAGTAAACTTTTTATATATAAATCTACATATGCAGGGTATAGTTTGGTCGGCCCCAGCCGACTGTAAGGAGATTTTTTTTTTTTTTTTTGGGTACAAAAATGTGAGAAATTGTGAAAATCGATTTTTTGAAAAGTGGACGTGATACTCTTGCCGCTAACCGATAGAGTTTCCTACAATATTGATAAATTTTCATCTAAAATAGTGTAATTTATTTTGCTTCTTCAAATCAGACTTGCATGGCATATCATTCGATTCCCACGAAGATAGCAGTTCAGTGAAAAAGACCGAATCAATCATACACCTCATCTTAAAAATAAAGAAGTTGATCATGCATATACACAACAAAAATGCGTCATAATTTTTCCGACAACACAATATGTATTGGCATTACATGTGAACCCTTTGCTCTACTTTTTTCAATTGTTTTTTTGCGGTGGCTTTCATATGACAGACTTACTTCTTTTAACTACAATATATATATATATATTGCACATTTTGTTATTTAAAATTATTTTGGATTTTTATTTGTTTTTCTTTCTGCCAATATTTCATTCAATCGTACAAATGCATGCTCGATGTGGGTAGATGTTTTATATTTGGCATTTTATGTTTATTATCACTTGAAAAATGTTTGACTGAAAATGCACAAATACTTAGCTACCTCTAGCTCTATCTGCATAAAAAGCATTTGACATAAATTTATTATTTATAACTAAAACACACACACAATATATAAGCTCTACATGGTACGAATAGCAGCATATATATATATGTATGTTGATACTTTTATTTATTCATATATGTGTATATTTTGTATGATTGTAAGTACCTCTGCCTGTATCATTAAATTTATGGTTAAGTCGGCATTTCAATAAATTTATGATTATATTATGAAAATAAATATTACAAAAAAAAAAAAACAAAAAACAACGAAAAAGTAAATATTGCTGACAACTTTATTGAATGCGCTAAGCATAACAACTTTTGACTGTTGCTGCTATTACTAACACTCTGATGCCATCTGACTACTAGGTCCTTTTGTATTATGTTATTTGCCTTGTAGCTGTGTTGATCGAATTTTGCGAAAAAAAAAGTACAAGTATAAAAGTGAAATTTATTGCATTATTATGATGTCAGGCAGGTAGAAAGAAATTTGTTATGCTTTTTTATGCTTATGCTTGTTGTTTGTTAAAGTCATCGCCGCCGTGACTCGCTCAAAAAACAACCCCCTTTGATTCACAGAAGTAATTTAGATTTATTGAAAAAGTTTCTTCTTCATTTTATGATGATTTCATCTTCATTTTCATTTTGCATATTTTTCTTTTCTCAATTCTTTTTTTATATTCACCGTAATTTTTTCCCTCCCCCCCCAAAATACTTACACATAACATTTAATACTAAAGCATCTTCCATGGCGGAATTTTGCAGCCTTGGATTTGAACCTTCACATTTAAGCATTGTACCATCATCTTCTGGTTGTGGATGAAAGCTAAGCGTTGAGCTTACACGACCATTATTTGAGATTGTTGTTAGCTGTGCAAATCATATGTTTGTGATGTGATGGCAGCAAATTAGCGATGGGGAAGAAAAAGACAGAAATAATTTTATTATTATAATTTCGAATGTAAAACAAAATAAATCGATATACATTTTTCAATCACACACTACAAGTTGCTAGTCAACTTACCGTTCCTCGTTTAAATGGGCGATTGTTTTGTGTCCATCGTATTTCGGTATCGGGCACAGAACCAGCAATAATACATGTCAGATTATATTGTGTACCAGAGGAAAAGACTTTTAGTTTATTCGTCAAATTGACCGATGTTGGTTTTACTGCACAAATGCGACATTTAAATGTAATGTAAAAGAATGAAGAATACATTAAAAAGTTAATTATCTCAAAGTGTCGAATCGTTGACAATTTTAAAAAAATATCGAAACCAAAATTTTTTAACTTGTCTTAAATTGTTTCTCTACTACAACAACGGAACAACGACTTACACAACATTTCGATGCGTATGCTACGCTCTACTGGTGGCACCAATTTTGTATTCGTTGCTTGACAACGATATGTATTATTTAATGCTGAACGTGTTATATGTGGCACCTCCAAACGATTGACAGTGACATGACGTCCCATTGAAACGCCATTGCCTGATTCCAATTGTTGTGTACCATTTAACCATGTCACAACGGGTTCGGGACGACCTAAAAGGAATAAATTAATGTATATGTGTGGTTAGATTGGACTTTTTAAAAAATATATTAATATCTCTATAAATTATAATTGTATGTGTATGTATGTATGTGTCCAATATGCTCGCATGATATAAACGCAAAAGTTTCACTATTTTAGTCGTTCACATTTAATTTATGACTCTTTTGTTAGCACACAAAATACATATTTTTTGGGTCATTCACCGTGGCAAATTTATATGTACAAGTATAAGTAGTCGTTTTGGTTGATTATACTCGTATGTTCTCCTTAATAATAAATGGCCTTGCCGCCAAAGCACGTCAAACCAATGCTTTCGACTAGTGGAATTATTACAGAAGATATTATGAAGATAGAGTGTGTGTGTGTGTGTGTGTATAACCGACAGAAAACACATGAAATCTAAATTATTGTTAAAATATAGCTAGCTCTATACGTTCATGTCTTCAAGTGGGACAAAATATTGCTTGGCAGTCAAGTGGAAACACTACCACTGCATTACTTAATTTGAGTATCGTCTTAAAATAGTTTGAACGTCATTACTAATTTTCTTCTTAGTCAGCAGTCAGATTGGTGAGCACTTGGTTGAGTGGTTGGTAGCCATTTGATGGGGTCAAAATATTAATTATATTAAGGATGACTGCATTGCACATTTACATTATCCTGTGATGCTTTTTGCGGGGAGATTTTCCTTTACATAGTTTTTACTTGAACAAGTTGTATATTTAGCAAAATACCAAAAACAAAAAAATTATGTTTATACATATAACTTAATTATAATATGACTACTTGACATATGCATGTACGTACCATTTACTTATTCTTAATATAATTTATATACTATACTCGTTTACAAAAACTTTTTGACTTCCACTACGGGCTATAATTCATATTAAAATGCGCCATCAGCTCTTTGTGCAATAATTTACAGGGTCTTTGATTAAGTTATAACTTTTTCGTTTTTTTTTTTTTTTTTTGTAAATGTCATAAGAAATTATTCGAAATTAACATCATATTCTTAATGAAAACTTATGAAATGCAACACACGACTATACACTGATACACTGCTATGGCGACAGCAACAAATAACATCACATATTTGTATTAATTTCTACACTTCTACTGCAATCTAGCTAGCCCTCAAATGACTTCTTCTACTCTATTACAGAGGCGAGGTCACTAAGGAAATATATGAAAACCGCAGAAAGACGATTATTTTAAGTAATATAATATTCTAGTATCTAGAGTGACTTTGAGCACATGCAAATGCAAAGTGCCCAAAAACTTGCACATCATGATGATATAAATGTACGAGTACGAGCATATAAGAGTGTACATATCACCAGCCACAACTACATAGTATATAGGTACCGCAAGTTTCCTCCTTCATTACATTCACATAAACGTATACATTAGGTTTGCAGGTTTCCTGAAAATAACTACTGGTGGTATGGTTATGATCGTTCGAAATATGTAATAGGTGTACAAATAAATTCTGTCATGTGAAGGTATTTGTTGGTTGGTTAGGTATTTGTAGCTTAGTCATCGCTGTTTAAATGACATAAGTCGTTCACAAGCTGTCATTCAGTGTGTATCAATTTTAGAGGAGATGAAAAAAAGTATTGCTGAAGCTGTGAAATTGATTAAATCGACTTTGTTCAAATATGGTTTGCAAGATTTTTGCCTTGAAGATGATTCACGTGGGGTTGCGTACAGCAAAATCAATGCAGAAACTCATCTTTTACTTAGGATGGGAAGTTCTCTAGCATGCGGCGTATCCCCTAGGTTTGGCTCCTTCCGACTACCACTTATCCAGATCAGTACAGTCTTATTTAGCTGACAGCGATTCTCCAAAGTTGAAGATGTGCGAAAATGGCTCGTCATCGATTTTTTTCTCAAAACTCACCAAGTTACTATCGCAAGAGGATTCATCATCTACCCGATAAATGGCAAAAGATCATGTACACCATTAGCTACTTAAGCAGTAGTAAAAATATTAATATTGGTACAATATAGGTTAGATAACCTGTGAGGTAGTTGCTTTCTTTCTTTTTAAATTAAAAAAAAAAACGCAATATATTTGTGAAAAATGCTGATAATTTTATTTTAATGCAAACTACAAACTCTAAAGTTAGTAATCGAACATAATATCTACCAAATGTCCGCCACGACTCTTTTTGGATATCGCCATTCTTTTGATGAAAATTTGCATCAAATTTTCGCATAATCGCGTCTATATCTTACAAATAACAGCTCTAATATTGTGTTTGAGTACTTCAATATTTGCTGAAGCATTAGCGTAGACTTCATCTTTAACGTAACCCTAAAGAAACAAGTCTAATGATGTTAGGTTACACGATCTCTTCGACCACTCTAAATCTCCATTTTGTATATTTTGCATTGTTCCAGAAAATGCTCGCGATATCGTAGGACCCCCGGTTTTCGAGACACATTTATTCTACGTTGAAATATTTCTTCGGCCTTAATATATTTTTTAACGACTTTCGATTGAGAATATATGAAATTGAAAGTGAAAAACACTTCACTTACAACTATTTAATTAAATTTTTGTGCTCTTACTAGCCACTTGACCACTTGATAAAATTACAAAGATCCTTGAATTTCATTGAAAATAAAGTGAAATGTACTTTCCATTCCTTTTAAATGAAAACCTAAAAAGCATAGAAAAATAGTGAGCTAGAGCGATAGCTACATAAATGGAGACTTTAAATAATAATTAATCATTTTTTCTGCCATTCCATGTATGAAGTATAAAATAAGTAAGCACAAAACTTTTATGATGGTAAATACGAGATTAGCATATCTCTCTCCCTCTCTCCCTTTTTTGGTCTACAACTCATTTTCATCTTTTTCTCTCTCACATTATTGTGAGAGAGAAATGGATATGATTTGCGAAAGGATATGATTTATTAAACTTAATTTAATTTCATTCAATTTATAATAAATTTTAACGCAAAATTTACTTTCAACATCTCAACTTTAATCTATACACATATGGCATTCACATGTATGACTATATATTATCATGTTCCAAACCAAAATTATTATCATTTTTTTTTGTTTTTGTGTGATTTTTTGTTTTCCCCATTAGAACTTTCAACTCTCAAATGCATACAATACAAATGAGTTTGTACATTTTGAACTTCATATACTAAACTATCATATCATAGTCGTTTTGTATTCGTTTTCGAAAAGTTTTCGAACGAGGAGGAGGAGCTGCACCTCAAAAACATCAACAGAAAAGCAAAATTCAATGCTACTACTCGTACTATTACGGAAAAAAATAGTGAAAAATTATTATATTGGTCATAGAATAAAACTTGCAATGTCGTTATTATCCTTTTTTGGTTTTTTTTTTTTTTTTTTTGCTTTTTGTGCAATGTTAAATTAGCTGTGAATGACAGCGTGTGCCATCATTAAATTGCAACAATGCAGCTTTAGTTGCTGGCTGTTGAGTTCCACTATTTTCCGCTTTTTTTTGTGTTTTTTTTTTTTTGCATTGCTGTGCAATTTTATGCTGAAGTTACTGAGAAAAAGTTTATAGTTTAGCGCTTTGTAGTTGGTAGCATCAGCAGCATCAGCGGAATAATTAGTATGAGCTTATAAATGTTGAACTCTAAAAGTTGTTTTCGTTTCGTACACCAGCCACCGCTTCATATTGTTAGACAGGAGTGAGGAATGAAAGCAAGTAGTTGCAAAAATGGTGTAATTAAAATTGAAAATACTAATACCGGTTGTTTTAGAGATTATAAATAATGCATCATCATTTTTTCGCAGACAAATTAAGCATAAATTCTACTGTTGATGATGGATAATATATTGAGTATTTTCAAATATCCTATTTGGCTTAGCGTTGCATATAATTGCGATTTATAAAATTTATATTTTCTAATAAAAATAATCTAAAATATTCACTAACTAAATTACTATTTAATTATCAATTTTTTAAAAGAATTTATTACTGACGTTTAACGCCATCTTATAGCTTGTTCCCTTCATCAAATCATTCTTCAATGGAGGACCCAATCGAGCGATACTACTCGAAATCGAAAAGATTTAAATACAAATGTGCTTCTAGTTTTGAAAAAAAGAAAAATCCCAGCTGGCAATTGACTATTTTAGTAGCTTAGCTTATGCCCACTTGCGTATATGTAGAACATATAAGAGAGTATATGCAAATAGATCCCACAAATTCTACAATGTCACACACACACACACACTCATACGAATACATAAGCAAAAACAATAAAAAGAGCAAATAAATAGAGCAAACAATTATTTAAATCAAAACAAACAAGCAAACAAACATTGTAAAAATAAGCAAAGCACAAAATAAACATACATACAAACGGATATTCAACGAATGAAACAAACTATGTACATAGTAATGCCGGAAAAGTGTACTATAATATAATGTAAATTCCACTACAACCATTTGAATTTGTTTTTACATATTTTTTGCTTATTTTCTGCATAAATTCTTCATGTTTCATATGACTTTCTGTTAACATTTTTACAAGAGACATTGATAGTATCTATGTACATACTATGAGGATGGGGGAGGGGAGAGTTATCGGTTGGAGAGAATCAAGCGATTCAAATGTTAATCGTAATATCGTTGGTGTTCTGCATAACATAAAATTGTTGATTGTTTGTGGTTAAGAATTCATTCATTGGACGCTCGGAAAAAAAATACACATACATATATACGATAGACTTATATATGAAAATTTCAAGAGCCTTTTTGACCTTTTGAATATTTATGCTTGAGAATTTATTCGATACTCTCAGTTGTTCTTTTTATTTCATCTGTCCTAATTTGGTTTTCTTATTTATATTCTTTATCGGTTTTGTCTCTCTTCTATCTCTCTCTCTGTCTGTCCATCATACGCATAGACACATACAACCACATAAATGAAAGTGTTGGCAATTGAAGTGGTAACATCGTTGTAGTAATAAAAGTCATTGTACAAGTGGTAATGGTAATCACAATGGCAGTAAATCGTAAAAATATGTAAATTGTGAAATGCGAAATTGTCAAAATTGTGGTAGGCAAATAGACCAAAAAAGGATTTTTAGATAATTCGCCGAATTATTATGAAGACTTTTCAACTCAATATTATGTAAATATTCAAGTTTGGATCAATATTTCATTTTGTGAGGCCACAAAATCCTTTTTATTGATGTTCAAATCAAAGTAGAATTTATTTTATCACCATAGGGATTTCGATTTGAGAAATTTCTTCTTCATATTGGCAGTATGATATTGAGAAATTTGTTCACATTTAATATGTATATTTGAAACGTAATGTCGTTATGGGTAATTTTCCAAGTTTTTGCGAAAATTAAATTTGTATTCAAAATTCTATTAAATGTCATTGCATAAAATTATATGAAATATTTGACTTTAAAGACGTATTATCGGTGCTGAAACTAGAGTGAAACATTATAATTGTAGTAAAGTCGTAAATCTGAGATTTGTACAATGGAACTCACACATGGAATGCCAAGGCATGGGCTCTACCTATTTTTATTTGATTTTTCTAAAGATTAAAGCTTCATAAAAGTATTATTCTATTAGAAAATATTTTAGAATTCATACGTATTAGATCGTGTATATAAAGTACTTTCTAGAAATGAAAACTACTCGTATTTATATAATGCTTAGTAACACACAGATTCAAGCAAACAATAATCTTCTTTTGCTCCCCTCCTCCCCCAAAAAGACCTACAATTCAGGAATGTTGAAGGTAAATACATAGAAGCAGAAGACTTTACCCTTCATCATCATCATCATCATCATCACCACAAAAATCTGCAAAAAATCAAAATACTCTCTAGTCACAAATGTGGTTGATGTGTAATACTGTACTTGTATGTACGTATGATAGTTGTAATATATGTGATGCTAATATGGTAGCAGAACGAAACAATTTTTGAGAATTTCTACCAAAAATTTCCTCAATCATTCGCACACATATTTATGCATGTATACATGGTAAAACCATGTGCATATACACATATAAAGGTTAACATAAAAGAAAAGAAAACTTGAAATATTTTGTAATCCTATTATTAATCCAATATGTGAATAGCAAAATGTGTAACATGAGTCTTGATAGCAAATGTATGTATATATCTTCTAATGGAAGCTATATAAGTACTCGTCCGATATGAATGTATTAGTATGAAGTTGTATATGATGATGATGATGATGATGACAATGACAATAAACCAACATCCAACGATAAAGAGTAACATCAACACAACAATGACAATGACAAAAACAGCAGCTGAGCCTCTCATCATCAGCATCATTATCACAATAGAATAGAATGATTCTAGAATGAAAGTATTGCAAGACATTGTCTCGATATGGTCCAAATGAAATTACATAATGCTTTATTCATGTTATCCTTAAAGTGTTTGCCAATCGTGTTTATGTATCACTGTGTGTGTGTGGGAGTGTTGTTTGTTGCTCTTGCTTCTCTAGCTCATGTTGGTGGCAATACAGCAATAATGTGCTACTATACTATGTTATTAGTACATATTATCATGTAGTATGAGTAACTAAAAATCAAATTTTTTAATTTGCTATTTTGCATTAAACTGTGTATATATATTTTGTGATGTGAGAGCCATTTTATCATTAATTTTTTTTTATTAAAATTTTTATTTAAAAGAAATTTTAAATTTCCCTAAAATTTTTAGTATTGTAATTTCCTTCCAAAACAACACTTAGTTTCGAGATTTTGCAATATTCTTCATCTATCTAAAAACAAACAAAAAAATTCAATTTAAAAAACTTTGATTAAATTCCTTTTCATAATGGATTACTTCATATTTCAATATGAAATATTACATGTGGTGCGAGTATGAAATCTGGAGAAGACGTTCAATTATGCTTAACTTATTGCTTATCGGTCAGTTAATAAGGTTAGTTGTAATGGATGGAACAATTTTCTTATTATCAATTATTTTTAATTGACACAATTTCATTAAACAAACTTATCGATAATGAACTTATGGTGAGGAAATTTAAGCATTTGCTTCAAATTTTGTTTATTTTAAAGCAAATGCTAGAGTGGTTGTTTCTCAGAAAATAGATTTTTCATTGACCTAAATTAAAATAAATTATATTTTCACAAAAAACCAAAACAAAAAATTATGAAATGTATACTTTGCCAGCATGTTTCATGAAATATATAATTGAAAATATCAGTACAGTACAGTAATATATATATATTATATATTTCATCATCAATCAGCCAACCAATAGGGTACCTACTAGAAAATGTTTGATTAAAAAATTTAACATATTTTCTAGATGATCATTAAAATGTTACTGTCTGCATGTGGATGGATGCCTTCCTTATGCATGAGTCAATGAGATTGCCACATGCCATAATCAGTAATAAAACAAAGTAATGAGATTATAAAACAGCAACCACAACAGCAACAACAACAACAAGAGCAACAAATAACAGCAATAAACATATTTTAGCAATTGCCTATAGCTAATTTTGGAAAAAGTTGCAGGTACCTGCTTGTTTTACTATCTATCTTGCCATGGTTGTCTTGCCATCATCATCATCATCATCATCATCGTCATCAGCAGCATATTCCTCATCTACTCACCACAGTAAAAAGAATTTGGAATTTTCTTTTTAATGTTTTGGCAACTTTTATGTACATACGAGTACATACATACGAGGCAATGATGAAAGTGATGGAAGTGATGGCAATCATAATGATGCAGATGATGATGATGATGATGAGAATGTTATTACTCATGGTGATGGTGATGGTAGACAACATGTGGTTTCAATGCTAATTTCACATTTTCATCCATATGAATCACTAAACATCCTGTCAGTGGCAAAGTATATACGAATATAGATGAAAACTTGTACTTCTAAGGAAAAATAATAAACAAAACTCCAATACACATACACACACACACACTCACACACTCACACACTCACATGGCAATGAAAGCTTCATCATAATTATCATCATTACGGCGATTACCATCAACATTGCCAAACAACGTCATCATTGTAGTTGACGTTAATGTCGTGTCATAGTCAATTGTTGTTGTTGTTGTTGTCATGCTGTTATAAAAATTATACATTCATAGAGGCAGCGAGAGAGAGAGAGAGAGAGAGAGAGAGAGAAATTAAATAAAAATGTTGTTAAGACTGCTTGCTGCTGGGTGCTAGCGCTGCCTTTGAATGCGTGACGCGTTAACTAGAACAACCAAAAACAAGAAAGAAATTCAATAAAACGTACATGTAAATGTACGTAAACGCTCCACACATTCACACACACACACACACAAGCATTACCACAAAAGTATGATCAGCACTGGTAAGGGAAAAAAAAATATGACAACCAAAATGATAAGATGGAAGCAATACAAGTTGATATGGAAGCAATACAAGTTAAAGCCTTAGAAATTTGGAGAATAATAAGCATTGCATATCTATATATAGATGAAATTAAAATTCAAAAACAACCAAACGAAATACTTATGCACAATTTCGGTTCGCACTTTTCAACGCATTCTCACACACCCTTATTTGCCTTGCGTAGTTAGGCTTCTGTTCGTGCCTAGCGGCCATTGATGTTAGCACCCGCATGCTTTATGTTGCTGCTGCTGCTGCTGCTGCTGCTGCTGCTGTTGCTGCCACTCGCAGCAGGCGTTAAAATCAAATGTCATCAACGGCGGCAACGTAGCAGCCACATTTCTTTGGAAGCCGACGAAGCATTGCTTCGCTACAACTAATGAAATCTCCTTAGACACAGCAGGCGTTTCACAAAAGGTGCACCACAACAGAGTGGCGAACGAATGAGAATGCAGGCAAGCAAAGCTACAAACAAGCTTTTTTTATTGTTGTTGTTGCAATACACAAATTTTAGTTTAATTAACATTAAAGACATCAAACAGCTTGTGGCTCTGTGGCCTGTGGAGCCTGTGCAGTTTTGTGGCTGCTGTCGCTAGTATGGCTACTTTTGCTACATTTGTATATGCTCAATTTTCGTATAAATTTGTTCTTCTATATGCGTATGATATCAAATAGCTACCACTATAATTAAATAAATCATATTTGATGATAGTATTTGCAATGTATTTCGTGTTCTTTTATTGCTTTAATGAAAATGGCTCTTTAATAATTCTAAAGTTTAATGCAATATTCTCTAAAGGTCAGCGTAGAAAGTAAATTCATTTAATATTATTTTCATTTCTCTTATTTTATGTAAAGAGTTGTTTTCGCAAAACGAATTATATCAATTCAAGTTACGAGTATTTGACATAATAGCACTAATCAAGGAGAATAGCTCCTAGGAAGGAAGGCCAATTTCGTGTGTTCTCCTCGTGTTTGTCGAGGTTCATTGCATTAATTGTTTCGAGTTAGAAAAACACTCGATCGAAAAATGCAAAATACGAAATCAAATAAAGCAAATAGTTTCCTTTACAAATATCGGAAGGTCATTTATCAAACCCTTCCATTTTTGCATTTGTATATTTGTAGCTAAATGTAGTACATACTTAGTAAAGAGAACCTTTATTAAATGTCTTTATTTACTTTTTTTTTGTTGAATTTTTTTAGTTTCATTTCTACTTTCTTTCGGTTGTTTATTTGTTGTTGTTGGTTTTACTTTCTTTTTTTTTTTTTCTTTTTTCTTCTGTTAGTCGAAATCTGTTGTATTGCAAATGGCCTTCATATGTAAGTTGGTACTTGTATAAACTTGCTTTATTTTGCTTTTGGCCTCTTTTTTATTATTATTATTGTTGTTGTTGTTGTTGTAGCTGCTGTTGATGTTTTTGCATTGAATTGGAGAATTGTAACATTGTGGATAACAAAATGAAATTCTTTTGAAGTACTTGATTGAAGATTGATTGATTGATTGATTGATCAGTTGATTGATGGAATGAAGATTGTAAAGTATAATGTAGCATATATACATATAAATGTATATATATACATATTTTGTTGTTATTTCTTTTATATACTTGATTGAATGGGTGGCAAATAATTATTTGTATGTTTGTCTGCCTGTCTGTCTGTCTGCCTGACTGTCTGTCTAAGTGGTTTGTATTTGAGTTTCTTTATGCTGAATACACATTTGTATTTGACATATTTGTCATCGAAATTTAGAACATACAAATAAGTTTTTATGTACGATATATATGATTATATATGTAGTAGTTTTGTATATGAGCTGCTTCTTTGCGAATTGCTTTCATTTGGATGTGTAGCACTGAGAATTTTCAATTTTCAAATCAGAACAATTGGTACATTTCAATTATTCAATATACCAATATAGAACTGCAGCCAGTGAAAAAAATGCATTTAAGTTTATATTGTGCTAAATGCTCAAACAGGATCAGGTAGGATATGTGATGTGACATGATTACCTCTTCAACCACAATCGTATTATATGTACAGTGTTTCTCAATGGGGATGATAGGATTTTGACAGAATATATGGAGGCCATATTCGGTATTAAATTTTTGACATTTAATCTTTTTTTGTGTTCAGTAAAGTTCGAACAACATTTCTTTACAACAAGACGGCCCAACTTGGCATACTCGATAAGTTTAAGAGAAATGTCCCCAACAACTGACCATCAAGATGATTTTCTGTAGGACGGGGTATAAAACCAAAATTATTGACGAGCTTAAAGTCAACATACGAGCCACAATAGCCGCCATACAACCCGAGTCACAGAGTCACCGAAAATTGGAGTAACCAGATAAGACAAGACCGGCAAGAAGAGCCGTGGTGGACATTTGAACGATATTTGGTTTAAACTATAAGTGGCATAAAATGTACCATTGAATAAAAGCAAAACTTGCCAAATTTGGCTAAATTTTCCGTGTTTCATTTCAATTTCAAATTCTATCGTTCTTAATAATGGAATTAAAATTTAAACTTTCATTTTTTTTAATGTATTTTTTTATTAAACAATTCAGTTATTTCATACTCGCAAGACCTTAAAGGTCGCTTACTATTGGTAATATTGCTATCCTATAAGCATTCTATAATTGGTCATATATATATTTACCTTTAATCAATTTTAGTACTCAATCTTTCTTACCCATAAATAAATTACAGCACGCCAACACTATACGATCAAAGGTTTAATCTATTTTCAATTAAACTGACATTGAATGCTGTTTGTTGCATCTTTATTTTTTTGTTTTCTTCCTATTGGACAATAACAATAGCATCTCACTGAAGAAAATCAAAAGTTAATTTTGAAAAAACAAATAAAATCGAATCAAATCACCAACTTCATTCAATTCCAATAACGTTAGAGTAACAACAGCAGTAGCAGCAGCAGCAGTAATACTGTTATGAGCTACAAAGTAATAATACCATGAACGTTCTTTACATTTCACAAATGACATACATATGCGCGTGGACGACAAGTAACAGCTTAGGAAACACTCACTTAGGTACTAAAACTCATACGCACAGCCACACACATATAAATACATACATACAAATACATTCAATGTTATTATCCTTTCGCCTTTTTGACACGCTCTCTTTCATCTCACGCTGTGGATGATTTTCTCATTTAATACGTGAGCTCGAATGAGTGTGGATACTTGCATGTTGCATTGGTGCAATCTAACAACCGCAGAGATAAGTAAGTATTTATGTATGTGTGTGTGTGTGTGTGTTTCCCTATTAGATTGCATTCATTGTTTCATATTGGCAGCAATAACAATACTTGTTGTTGGTTGTTAGAGTAGTTCATACTGACAATGCTGCAATCATTACTACATGTTGTTGTTGTTTTCATCATTGAGTGACATCACAAAATGACTCAAATGCTACTACTAAATACGCTATATAGGATTAAAATGTTTACGTGAAGCTTGTGCTGCTGCTGCTGTTACTACCTACCATCACCATTAAAAGACCACCGAACGACTGACTGACTAACTTACTGTGATTGTTATTGCTATTTGTTATCATTGTTGTTGTTGTTATTTTTATACCGATTTTCTATTCCCTATAGATTTTAGTTTTTTTATTTACTACAAAATATTGCATGTAGGTAAATACATACATCCATATGTGTATTACGTCAACCCAGTATAGTATATTGTTCATGTCCTTCGAAAATCGTATTGTATCGTAATATCTTTCATCTCCCCCATCAATCCCCTTATCAATCTCACTATTACTGTGGTTTACAGTCTTTGTCTAAGCTATGGCCTGCTGTTGTATTCAATAAAGGGATATTGAATGTAATGGAAATGGACAGGTGAATATGCTTTAGTGGCAATATTGGTGTAATGTTGTTGTTTTGCTAGAAGAAGCTCGAAAACAGCTTGAAATCAATTGTGAAATGCAATCGGGTTTTCTAAATAGTTTAATTGCAATTTAATTTACTGATTGCTGCTGCTAAATAAAATTAACAATTACTTACAAATTTAGAGACCAACCACTAGTCACCATCGGTGTTGGTGTTGGCATGAATGTGTACACACACACACAGACACCAATGTTGCTGCCACTCTATTACTATGTACTATTAGATGCTTGTATGAGATCATGATAGCTTCTTGATTAAAATATGTTCAATTTCATTATTTCGTACATTGGAAATGAAATTTAATTTGAGAAATGAAAGCATATTTTCAAATAAGATTATAAGCAATTGCTTTGACTCATTCTCAGAATTGGTTGGAATTTTTTAATGAGTTTTCTGAATAATTACGAAGCAAGATGAAAATTCAATAACATTTCTAGAGATTTCAGTGAATACCTTTCACGCTAACACCATAAATTTTGTTGGGTTTAGCTAGGTGAATTATTTTCAAATGAATTTATACCGACAAAAGTGGAGTTAAGTCGAAAAAAATTTGTGAAATAAAATGGACAATTTTGCAGCAAATTTCGATGAAATATAATTTTTCAACCAATATGAGTAACACTATTTTTAATAAAGTCGAAACAAAAGCTAATAAATATCCCATTTCGATATTATTGCGCAAATTTGTGCAATAATGTCGAAATGACATTTTTTTAAATTACAACTTTGACAGTACAGTACAGATTTGTTTACATTTTGTAAAACACTTTTCTTCATTTTTGCACATTTTTCGTTTATCTACAATAAGCATAATTCTCGTTTGGTTCATGAGAAAATTGTTTTAAATACAATTCTTCTTTCTTTAGTAAATAAATTAGCTTTATATTACGTTGACTTCTAGATATTTTTCAGGTAAAAAAAACGGTATTTTCCTTAAAATTATTACATGATTTAAGTAGTCTATTCAGAACGAGTCTATTAAGAACTAGATCGCTTAGGAACAAATTTCATTTAGAGCTTCATATTACGACAGGTTGAAAAGTTCTTCTTCCCAAAATATTCCCAATAATATTCCACTGCTTTCCTAGAAGCGGCGACTTTAACTTAAAAAGTTATTTCGTTCAATGGCTTACTTAGTTATTTTATTTTCAACAACTACATACAAATTAGGCATTTAAATGTTAAAAATACATACACCTATCAAATATGCTAATACATTGTACGATATAGTATATCAGCAAAATACAAAATGTTTCGCTTAATGCAACTTGTTACAAGCGGCATATTACCCTTAGGGATAAAATGTCTGAGTACATATAACATAGGATTGTAGCAAAAGTATCTATATATACTTTACATAGTGGCAATATATAGTAAGTAGTAGAAGCTGGTGAATAATTCTTTGAAAATTTTCAACTAACATCGTTTTACATTTATAGTAACAATACAAGTTATAAAAATGGCAAACACTTGTTTTCACCATTTGCTTATATATGAATTCTCGTCTCATCTCGTCCATCCCTAACATACAATACATACATAAGTACATATATCTCGTACATCTTCTAACAAGAATATGTTAAATTTTACAAAACGCTTTGACGCTAAGGGATTGCCGATTTTATGGAAAATATATACAGACACATATCACAGGCTCTTGCAAAACTCTAATTTACCAAGTGAGATGGAGAGATAATAGGGAACCAAAGCAAACAGAAGAAAAAAAATAGAAAAACTAGCAAAGTGCTGTCTTCATTGTTGTTATCATTCTTGTTAAAATTTTTGTTTGTTTTTTTTTTTTTTTTTTGGTAGTGGGGATAGAGGTTTCATTCTGTTGTAAGGATAATTAATATTTATGATATCCTTTGGGGAAACAAAAGCAAAGACAATAAATAGTATTTTTTTTTTATTTTTTATGCATATGCAAGAGTATATGCGTTTGATAGTGGAATACTAGTCAGTGATAGTGAAGCTGAATAAATCTTTAAGCATTTGTGTGCGAATGCTTTATGAGAATGATCAGCTGGGTGTTACACACACACACACACATATATATGTATGGGTGGAATGGAGTTAACAAGAAAAAATATTTATTAGGATGCGTCATATTGTTTGGATAGTATCAAATTTATTAATGGTTATTACCACTAACATTTGATTATGATTCTCAATATAAATGCCAATGAAGCCATGGTTGCTACTTGTAACTACTACCAAATGGATTGCACTATATATATGCACAAATGACTTTATAACTAGAACATTTTCAATAAGAGTAGTACTTAATATTTTTCTTCTGTATTAGTCTTTGTTTTTATTTTTTTGTTGTGTTTTATTTGTTTTTTTTTTTACCGGTTGTCTTATTTTTTCGCCTACTTCTACATACCTTTTTGTATATTTCTACATACTCGTACATTTTTTTTCATCCTATCTACTTGTATGTTGAATATTTTCTCACTTCGAATTTCAATAGATGTCATTCTTCTGGCTAAATATGCCCGCGGGGCTAGTCAAGCTGTTTCATATCTTTTTTATACATCACTTTCTATATAGATTGTTGTTGTTGTTGTTGTTGCGTTCATTCACATTATACATATGTCATATATGAGTGTATACATGGATGTGTGTATGTATTAGTTTTATTAGAGATGCACACACACACACACACACACACTCGCAGAGCAGTCTTTGTGCACACACCCACACAGTGTGAATGTAATTTAATGGTAGCAATGAAATACATATTTCAAGCAATGGGATAACAAAACAGAGTGCTTCATGTTGTCCTTTCTCATCGTCCCCTCATTGTAGTAGGTAGTTACTTTTTTGTTTTGCCCCTTTCCATTTACCCCCTTAGGATATTGGATGCTCTCTTTTTTTTTTCAGTCCATGCCTTTCATTTATATTCGGCTTCTCCATTTGGTTTTTTGTTTTTTTGTTCAACTTTATGTGCTAACTGTAATCCTTTGTATGTGTGCGGTGAGCGTATGTGTATGTGGGCAATAGTACATTTAAAACATCGATTTAATTAATTTGCTCATAAATTGCGTTGTTATTGTTTTCGGCACATTTAATCTAATGGGAAAAAATTTGTTCAATTGATATGGTCTTATGGTCAAGAATAAGCTCACATATATACGCTTTTATACACGCATATATAAGTAGAAACTCGTATGTACGTACGTACATAATTCGAGAGCCTTTATGGTTAATGCCTTTATTTTTCTATTGTTTAGGCCGTTATACAGCATATGATGATATGATTGCTTTGCCAAAACAGTGAATGACCCATAAAAGTAAGTGATCGCTCTCTCTCTCTCTCACTCTCTCTCTTTCTTAGATGGTGTAGAAAAACGTATGCTTATTTAATGATTAACTTAATATTAATGTGTTTGTCGTCATCGTTGCCGTTGGTTCATTCATGTCTATAATAATGATGTATCCCTTAAGTACAAAATGCTCTAAATCATTCAGATCATGTGGGTATGTGGCATTATGTGGGCAGCACTAAGAGTTTTTGCGTTGTAGTAGTTGATGATAAAAATTAATTAAATTGCCGAGTATTTTAATTATGACAGCTTTTATTTTTCTCTCTTCTTTGTGCTTACACTTTAATACAAATTACAAATGAGATTGAAACCACTCGAAGACGAAAGTGCTTGTATTTGGTAGTAAATATCCTCAATATTGTTTATTGTTTATATTGTCAATTTGGGATATTAAAGTAATTGACAGAAACTGAAGAGGTCAACATTATAGAATAAGGAATACCATATTTCTAATTTAGATAGACCCCCTCAGTCACTATAACTAGAAAACTAGAATATCAAAAAAGGAATGTTAGTATCTGCTACTATGTAGAGAAATAATTTCTCTAATACTTTCCAAGAATATTGCACTTAAATTTCAACCATTTATCTACCTGCTACAACTCTATTCTTCAAATATATTCCATACCACACATATGTATTTCCATATTTATGTCTGAACAAGGTAAAATTGTTGTAAAAAAAAAAAACAATAAAAGTATGAGAAAAAATTATGATTTATAACTGCAAAGACAAATTGTAGAAATAGTCAGTCATACACACTGCTGCTTATATACTCAAGCACTCATACACACATATGAACGTTTAAGAATATCACCTTCAAATATTTCTCTTACCCACCGAAACTTTCTTTGGGATGCTTTGCACACATATTTTCAACAGTTACAAGGTTTTTCATTCACCTTAAGGGAGTTTACAAGTAGACAAGAAAAGATTTACGATAACGTTTACGAGTATGTATGCCTATGGGTAAAAATCAAAAACCAAAACTAAAAAAGAAAGGAAGGCAAACTTGCTTGTTGTGATTTGCTTTAAAATTTAATACCTATATGCTATGTATGAAAAAGAAAAAGGAGTAGCGGTCAGTATGGTTTTTCTATAATTTATTAATCTTTATGAAGAATTTGTAGCATAGCCACAAGGATGAGTTTATAAAAACCATAGTGAACTCATAAAACATTGAAGTTGAGGTAATAAATAATAAAAATGCAATACTTTATCTACAATAATGTTTGTATGTTTTGTGTGTATATATGTTAGTACGTACATGATATGAAATATTATCTAAAACGTATTGTACGAATAATATAGAAATGATGAACTTACCGCCACGCACTTCACATGTCAGCACTATATTATCACCCTCTAGTAAAGGACCCACAGCACCGGCAACATCACGTCCCGAAGCATCGTAGACCAATATTTGATGTGGAGGAACTGTCAATGTACACACACACACATATATATAGAGCATTTGCTATGATCTTTCATATATATTCATATATATCAGATGTAGTAAAAAGAAATCCATTATTTTTCCAATAGATGGCTTTAGTAATCTGTATCTCGCATTGTATAAGTGCGATCGGGTATCGATTATAAAATATCGTCGAGTCTGACCGTCATGTAAGCACTATTTATATTGCCCGGGAGCTAAACATTGCACAAAAAACCGTTTGGAACCATTTAATGTATGGGTGCCACACAATATAACGCAAAAAAAACCTCATGGACCGAATTTCCATTTGCGAATTGCTGCTGAATCGCAACAAAATCGATCCATTTCTGAAGCGGATGGTTCGTGGTGATGAAAAGTGGGTCACTTACGACAACGTCAAGCGAAAAAGGTAGTGGTCGAATCGCGGTGAGCCGACGCAAATGCTGACCAAGCCAGGATTGACGGTCAGGAAGGTTTTGCTATGTTTTGCTACGGCCAAACTCTTAATTCGAACATGTACTGTCAACAATTGGACCGTCTGAAGGAAGCAATCGTCCAGAAGCGGACAGCTTTTGCCAATAGGGGAGGAATTGTGTTCCATCAGGACAACGCCAGGCCACACACATCGATAGTGATTCACCAGAAGCTCCGGGAGCTTGGGTGGGAGGTTCTTATGCATCCATCTTACAGTCCGGACCTGGCACCAAGTAATTACTGTTCCTATCACTGGCGAATGATTTTGCTGGTGAAAGATTCGCCTCAAGAGAAGCTTGTGAAATTCGACTGTCCCTGGTTTTTGCCAATAGGGACGAAGTTTTCTATGAAAGTGGCATTATGAAATTACCTTCAAAATGGCAACATGTTATCGAACAAAACGGTACATATTTGACCTAAATTGGATCATTCTAACAATGCTAAATAAAAGCTTCAATTTAATGAAAAAATAATGGATTTCTTTTTACTAACCTTATATGAGATAAGATTGACCAAATTTTATTGATTTTCATCTTCAGAAACTTAAATTAATTAAACACAAGAAAATACAATATCTTAAAAAAAACTAATTAAATTGTATACAATCAAAATTTGGACATGTCTGATACAATATACATATATAGAATAATTATGATAAAAATTATTATATACCTCGCCAAAGTGCAAGGGTACATTTTGCAATAATGCACTTACCAATGACCGTTAAATTAATTCTATGATTTCGTGTGGGAGAATTTTGAAAATCGACGCGACATCGATAAACCTGTAAATGATTCAAATAATATGGGTTTTGTTACTTTTATCAGCGAAGATTGAATTATTTTTAAATTAAATTTTCTCCAAAGCAATTACAAATTTCTAAGGAGAACGAACTATAAAATCAATTTAAAAACTATCCATATCATAAAATATGAATACAAGTATTTATATTGTAGAAATTATATAAAAAGAATATCAGTTTTTGTTTGTTCTCAAAACATTTTACTCAATGATCGCTGCAACCAAACTTTTAATATGCAAATTTAACTAATCGATTCTTTATAATTTTTAATGAAATAAACAAAAAACTAGACTTACTCCTTCATCATCCAATTGAATATTATCAACAGTTAATTTGGCAGGTTGTTTATTCGTAACGAAATATGCACGTGGACCAAATGAATTTGTATCTGACCAATATAATGCCTTTTCGAACGGTCTCCCCCGTACATCAAAACTGCAATTAAAGAGAATGCAAACAGATATATTAATAGTATAAATTATTTATTCAAATGACAGAGTGAGAGAGAACTACATTAAATTATAAGTACTCCATGCATTACAGATCGTAAGTGCTTCTTTTATCTGCCTTCGTTTGGGTCACTTTTTAACTGCATGTATGAATACAGATGAGTAACTCTCAATGAATGACATTGACACTGATCGAACATACTCAGCCAGTCAGCCAGCCTCAATGGTATCTGCCTTCTGCACTACTTCATTCATCATTCGTATTGCTCATTTTGCATTGTCTCATGCAAAATGTACATCATTATCAATGTCAGTTTTGTCTCAAGCAGAAATCTAAAGTTCATATCGTTTCAAAAATAAATGTCGAGACTCACACTTCCACTGACATATATGCACTCAACTCACACTCACACTCAAACTCATACTCGTTATATGTGTAATAGTACTCGTAGCATATGCAAACAATAATGAGACTGAGAACAGCCACAGCATGCATGCACATGTAAAGTAATGAATGGATAGTAATGAATATCTGCATGAATGTATGCGATTGCCTGTGAACGCATATTTATGTGGTCTTTCCAATTGTCCGCATCTGTCTATCCAAAAACTGTCTTGCTGTCTTACAACTAACTGAACGCATATCTTTTTGCGTGGCGTGTGAATGTCGACTCTGTGTGGGGGGTACATAGGCAAGTGTGCGAGATATGCAATTGTTGGCGCGACATAGTTATCGCCATTGCCATCATGTTGTTTTTGTTTTAATCATTGCCACACAAACACACAAACTCACAAGCATACACTCATACTCACTCATGAATTTTCGAATGTTCAAAATGACTCGTAATGTGAAATGTAAATTATCGTCGAAATAAATAAATCGCATGCAAATGTTTCATCGCTGTAGTGGCAACAAATTTGCGGTATACACACACACACACACACACACTTGCACGCAAATATAGTTTGTCGTATAATGCAGCACATAGTACATACATCATTACGCATTGCTCATTGCAATTTGGCATTGCATGAAGGGTGAAATATGTATGTATGCAAGTACGAAATATCCAATATATATATATATATACTATTGGATATATTGCACTACTCGTATTTTCACTATGCAATAATTTCATATACCCGTAGTGGGGTGTTGTGGCATAATTTTTGTTGTTGTAATTTATTATGTGTATGTATATTGTATTTGAGTGCCCAGAGACCCACCTATTTTCATGACATGGTTATAAATAGTTACGAATAGTTGGTTAAGTATGACGAAAATATATTGTATTTAATGTTTAAAGAGGGCTGTCTGAAAACTTTGGTAAATTATAGGTTACTCATTTAATGCTAATAAATCATATTTATGAGAAATTTCTTAAAGAAAAAATGCTCCAACAAACTATTCGAATAACCTATGTCTTCATATATTTTATATTTAATATGAAATTTTTGTTTTTTTTTTTATAATTATGTCATATAAAGCATTTCGTTGTCAGTGAATTGAATTAATGAAATAATATTTCATATCAATACACAAGATAAAAATAAATAATCTTGCAAATTGCAAGCACCTCATGTATTTTGCATAATTAATTATTATCCATAATTAGGGGAGCGTCGAGCAAGCTAGGAAGGATTCAACAAGGATCGATTGCGTGAGCAACGCAATTTTACACCAAAAAATTGAATTAACTTCTTTATAGTAAAGGAGACCAATTCAAAAATTTCAAATTTGTCGACAAACCAATTCACATGTCATCCGATCATTCCCTATACACCAAGTATACATTTATATCGGTTAATGCCAGACACCACCACCACCACCACGTTTCACATTCAAGTGCTGATGATGTCGCAACAACGTGAGCCTTAAAATTAATTGTAATTTACATATAAATATTCTCTGGTGATCGTTTGATTTTTTTCCACGAATATTATAAATACTTATATGCATGCATGCATGTGTGAATGCGCGCATGTAGGCGCACAGGCTGCCACTTAACCACTCTGGTTTGACTCTGATTGGCATATACATACGTACATACAAATGTAACTCATATGAGTCAACTAGCACAGACTAGTTCGAATACGAGAGTGAATGCAGACAAATATTGCAAAAAGAAAAAGGGTTAAAATGTTGAAAATGAAATAAAATAAAATCAAATTGAACCAAATTAAATAAAATGAAATATACATGTGTACGTACTATAACTTACATACATACAAAATATTACTATAGGTAGGTAGGAATATGAAAATATTCTACCAACTTTTTTTTTTTTGTGCTCAAATGCCATTATGAGATTATGAGAGGAAAGTTATGCATGCTTCTGCGAATGTGTGCCCGCGAATGTGAGGAGTGCACTCGTGAACAAATTGAATTTGCTGATATGCAATTTTACCGATTTGAAAGCATTCGGATCATTTTTGTAATTTTTATTTTCCACTTTCCACGTTGGGTAATATTTGATTTTTCATATTTGTGACAAGTAGTACTTTTTTGATACTTGCTACTCGCATTTACTAAGTGGATAAATTAAAAGTTTTAAAATACAACTAAAAATAACTAAATAAATAAATTGATTTTTAATTTAATTTCAGTAAAACCATATACACACACCCTTTTAGTTTATGAGTAGTAAATACTTGATGGAATATTTATGTACTTGAAAATTGACACTAAACTAATGAAATAATATAAATTTGAATTTAGCCAAAAAATTCATGGTTTACTTTTGTCGGTAAAATATTTATTTTTCAACAATGTAAATCGATTTAAAATATAATATTTTTGGAATTGTTTCAACAACTATTTAAGCAAAAAAAGGGAAGAAAAAATACAAATACATATGTGCATTGCTCGAAGATGGAGATGGACAGAGGAACGGGAGCTGGAATTTTTTCAGAAACTCCGCACTGTCGGATGTCATTTCGACTCCCTGACACTTGCAGTGTCTTTCAGGCAGAAATATATGCAATTGAGAAGGCAGCACTAATACAAGATAGTATAATTCCACCTTCGAATGTCACTATCTTTGTAGACAGTCAAGCGGCACTGAAGGCAATTGAATCCAGTGAACAGTCAAGTCGGAATACGTGCTGAAGTGCTGGACTTCATTATGTGACATCGGAAACCACAGGGTCTCTCTTTGTTGGGTTCCTGGACATAGTGATATTGAAGGAAACAAACTAGCAGACGAAATGGCCAGGAGAGGATCAAGTGTGAGCGCCAATGAGGCCAACGACTTAGTACAAATTCCACTTTGCGAACTAACCGAGAGCATTTTGAGGTGTCCAGAACCTTATGGCCTACGCTGGACACGAGAAGGACGAGGGTACTTCTGTCCTTAGCAAAGCTTGCAGTTAGAATTATTACCGGGGTGCTCACTGGGCATTGTGCCATCGTTCCAATGCTTCAGCGCTAGCATATACCGACGAGCGGACTGTGTAGGGATTGCCGAGATGAAGAGGAAGAAGAATCAATAAACCAATATATGTGTCTCTGTGCAGGACTACAGACAAAACAACTTCAATATTTGAAGTTTCATTTCTTCGCAGAACTTCATATGGAGAACCAAATGATTCAAGAAGGATGACAAATGAATACTGGTTACTCTGGGAAGGCGTGCCTTTTCCAGCAATCGAGGGCAATCACAATGGGCAATAGATACCCCCGAGTATAAATGTGAATACATATTCACACACGCCCTTCAAACCTAATCTAATCTAAGCGTCGGACATAATTAACCTTGGAATTTTGAGTAAAATAAAAGCAAATAGCAGGATGTGATACAAAATTGGGCATGGTCAAATGCTTGATTTTAAGATATCCGCCAATATAAACCAATTCGAATGCAACAAAATCACATTATTAAGCGAATCTTAGCTGTCATTGGTATTTTTGCATTTTTTGTATGTGACTTAAATTAATTTTGTTTATTTAATGTCTTAATTGCATTACTCAATTCAACAAAGCTCAATTGAGTTGCCATACAGTGTCCATACTCATTGACACAACTCATTTGGAGTTCAGAATGTTGTGACAGAAATAAAATCGTCAACGTATTTGTATTCAACAAACAATTTAATATACACAAAATCATAATGTTCAATAAAAATGAATACATTAACATTTTTTTAATACATAGCCAATGCCTTTTTTTACGCCCTTTCATAATTTACAACATGAAAAATTATGAAAAATAGCCATATCGTCCACCTACTAAATCACTAAAATATTTACTACAGCATATAGTGTGTTTGGAAAAATAAACAACTTTGTATGATAACACACAATATACAGTGTTGCAATAAAATATGATACAAGACCATATGCATCATGTTTCGAGTAAATCTATAAACATATTTTCTGTATCACTTAATATCCAAAATATCTCTAAGAACAAAATATCATACATATATGCCCCATTAAATATATACTCGTAGCAGCAACATATTGTCATTGTGATAGATATTTATGCTGTTATCATTATTGCTCTTATTATTATTATTATTGTGATGATTATTTTATCACAAAATTTTATAGGACAATTACCACGTTAATATCTATTGTTGTTGCCATTTTTGTTACGCATTATTCCATTGTCCTATGGAATTGTAAGAAATTCAATATTTACACGTGCAATAAAATGTTGTAATTTCTGGTTTGTCTTTCATTTACACTGCATGCTTCCTATCCATTGTCATTTGTGATTTTACTTCATTCATTTATTCGCGTGCTCATTCATTCATTTATTCAGTTATTCAATGCGCGCCTTATCATTTTCCGCACAATTGTTTTGCCTTTACTATGGCCCACCGACTGACTGACGGTCCAACTGTTTATACATAAATGTTATCACAGCAACAGACAAGGACGATCAAGATGACAAAGAAGAATATATATATATATATATATATATATATATATATATATATATATATATATATATATATATATATATATATATATATATATATATATATATATATATATATATATATATATTGTATAACTGGCTTTCATTTATTTCTTAAGAATAACATCGAAATTTTTTAAATGATTTTTGATGATGATTCAACCACACCACCCAACCCACTAGTCAACTGAATGTTATTTACATTATTACTTTCTACAGAGTAGTGGGCTAATTTTAATAAAATTAATATCTGTATTATGTACAATTGCTGAGTATTGTTGATAAAAGATTATTTTCAAATGATTAGGTACATAAATTAAGTGAATTCAGTGAAAAGAAGATTCACAATTTTCAAAATGCTACACACACACACACACACACAAATACATTAAGCCATAAAGACAAGATATCCCAAATGAAATACGCGTGTCGCAAATGCGAAATTTCTTAATTGCCTCTTAATGGTAGACGCTGATGGTAGTGAAGACCGCAGATGGGCATTCAAAGAAGAGTTTTATAAAACTAATGGTTAAAAAAATACATTTTATAGCAAACAAAAAATAATTTTAATTTATTGAGATGATAAACAAGTTGAAAGTCAACGAAATTTTTATTACTTCTGATATAAGTGACAATTTCAATGTGTTATTGATATATCGGCTACATACAAAAGTTCAGCCTTTAAATAGAGTTAAGTTAAAGCTATAGTTTAATACAAAATGTGCCATAATTAAATGACAACCAGTTCGATTTACGGTTCGATATACGTTTGTTTTTCAAAAATTATAGCACATTTTAAATTGGCAATTCTTCTCACAGTGAAAAATCGCCTTGAAGAAACAATGAAGCCTATAATAATTCTTACAAAAAGTGACGTCACATTCTGGAGTGGTCGATATATGACAAAACGAAATAAAAAAAAACGTTATAGAAGCTTTAAAAATGTATAATTAGCTCCTATACCACCTACACAATGTCGACAATGTTACCATTAATATAAACCACATAGCAGTTGGACATCGCAATATAATTTTGCAGTCTGAGTTCAGATTCGTTATTTTATGATTTACTATACTAAGGCTATCGTGTCAAATTGTTTTCATAAGACGCAATAAATGATTTGAATTTTTAATATAATTGACATATAAATATTATAGGTAATTAAAATGGTATCAATAGAGAAGCTTTAAAAATGTATAATTATAAGGGATAATTTATTTGATTGAAAATTGTCCTAAATATTGTATCGCCTACGTATTGCCGTCAATGTTAACACCAATAAAAGGCACTGAATATGTAGTTATGCATTTTCTCAGGCTTTCGCTAAATCTCAATATAAATTTTGAAATGTTTCTATGTACATTGGTACTACTTTTGAACATGCCTTCTTGTGCACCCATTGTTTGCAGTCTATGCCCACATTAAGTACTTTATATATGGCGGTTTTCTTTTTCATTACATATTTCATTGGATTTTGTATGAGAATATTTTTCAATTTTGTGTTTGCGGTCAACGTTGTCGTTGTCCTCAATGTCGTTGTCGTCGTCGTCGTCGTCGTCATTATTGTGTCAAATGCGTGACCATTTATTAATGACTATGTACGTGGGTGATAAAACGCAAGAAAGTATAGCGTTTTCATGCAGTACAACGTATAATAATGATGTTGGCAATAGAAAATCTAATGAAATTGTGTAGAAACAAAATAATAAAAATGAAAAAAAAATAACATTTAAATGTGTATTTATGAATCAAAACATTATTCACATAATGTTGCTGCTAATAAAGGGTGTTGGTGGCGGAGTTACGTGGAGAAAAAAACCAAAACATAATATGAACAAATGAATAAAAATATAATTCAAGAAAACAACAACTAAAATAATATGTGAAACGAATGGCGGAATAGCTTTGGCGCTATTCTACAGCATGTAGTTTAAGGGAGCAATGTTGTTGGTATCGGATTTTTTCTTTTTTGTACCTAACTTCATTCATTCATTTGCTCGTTTTTTGTGATTGTATGTAGTACACATCACTGATAAGAATTATTAATGAGTGAATAATGGCAAATAATCTCACTTCAAAAATGTTCACTTCAAAACATTCTTTCGTTGGCAGTACAGCACAAGGCGAGCGGCACTAATTCATAGCAATTCTGAAAAAAAAAAATAAATAAATATTTCACACATACAATTTAACTGCATTAAAATTTCTTTTATGCCACATGGCATGTGCGTTGTATATTTTTTGGTTTTAATTTTTTCATACAATGATTTCCATTTTGCGACACATTTTGTGAACACGAATAGCACCATCACCATCATTATGATGATCATTATCTTTATATTCATTCTTGTGTGTACCTTTCTGACTGTCCTGTCTGCTGTTCAAGTTGACGTCAATCTGTCTGCTTAAATGTCGAATCTCAATTTTCTCCCCCCTTTCACTTTCTTTCTATTTGAAGTCGCTTTTCTATTTCTATTCTCTATTGTCTTTTTGGCAATATCAATAGTATGCTTAGTAGGCAATCATCATGCACCAGCTCCACCATTTCTATGTACATATGTAAAATATGTATATATAGGACTAGTCATATTGTTCTTCGTTTTATTCTGATATCGCTGTTAATGTCATTTTCATTGTCGTCGTTGCTGTGGCACAATCTAGCTCATTGTTGTTGTGGTTGTTGTTGTTGGTGTCCTCTTTAAGTGGTTTTTTATCATTGTGCCGCTGACACAATTTATATCCTGTGCTCATATTTCTTATGCTTATCACACAATGTGCTCTACAAAGATGTCGTCGATTTATGTTGCGCGTTTGCATTCTGATTTCGTTTTCCATTTCTTTTCCATTCTTTAGATTGTTTTTTTGTTTTGTAGAAAAGCTATTGAGTTTTTCCGCATACAGGGTTCTACATAATCCAAGTGTTTTAAATATTGATTTACTAGTTGGAGGATATTTTTTAAAAATTGTCCCATAACTCAAATGGGCATAAGTGGATATATTAGCTCAGTAGGTGGTGGGTTCAAATCAATTATTAGTGGGGGAATAGTACGTTATATTGAACGACCTTGTATTTTAGTATGTTCTTTCACTAATTTACATAAACTTTAATTTTATTTTTTGCTCTCATTTTGGCCTTCTTGAATTTCTACTACTCTTCAGTTTGCTTGAGTTTAATGTTGTGTTTGTGTATATGTGTGTGTTATGGTACAAATTGTTGAAGCATAGTTAAAGCATTCATGTGATAAATTTATGCAATTATCCCATGTGGTAGATATATATATATAGTAAACTTTTTGTATAACTACAAAAAAAAAAAACCAAAAAAAAAACAAATTGACTAAACCCATTTATATGACGCGACATTTTTAACATAGCTTATTAGTTTAAAAGCGCATAAATTTTAAGATGATTTCTACAATAGACGAAGAACGAAAAAATCCAAACTTTATACAAATTTGTGAAGCAACATAATTTTCATTATCGATTTGTTTGTGTGAACTAAGTAAGTGCGCACTTGTAGTTGAAATTAATTTATTTCGCTTGACTTCAAATAATTTAAAAGCTTTTCTCCTTTGGCCTCCAAATATAATACAAAATAACAAAGTTTGTTAAATCACAAATCTTTGCCTAAAGCTAATATGCATTGAGTGGTGCAATTTAATATGCCAGTCAAAAGTATTGAACAAATAAAACAAACAAGTAAGCAGGGCTAATTAAGTCGCTCATTAGCACATTAACATGACAGTGAACCAATTGAATTCTATACTTTAGTGGTTGCTAAAAATTATGTTGCTGCTCGCGATGTTAATGGTAAATTTAATGATGATGGGGGTGAGTACATCATCATCGCCAACCACAACCACAACTTGAATTCAATTTAAATTTAAATTTATTGTTGAAAATACATAGATTTGAAAAAGAACAACCATAAAAACAAACTAGAGACTGTCTGTGTATTGAGAGAAGAACGTAATTTGTCACCTAAGCACTTCCTCTTGCATTGGCAGCAATAAATTATATGTATGAACCTCATTTAATCATCATGCTTAAGACGATGACAATAATGAGGCCTCACACACACACGTATACGCATTAGAATAGTCACGGTAACCCACAACGTACGTTGTATTTTAGTGGTGGATGAATTTATTTTCTTCTACGCAAAAACAACACAAAAAAATCGCATAAAGAAAATTAAATGGCAAGAGAAATGGATGATACATAAAACTTAAAGGCACGTAGGGTAATTAGTTTAATTAAATAAAAGAAAAAAAAAAAAACAAAAAGCAACACAAAAAAAAAAGAAAACATCAAAGAAATACTTATTGCTAAGCAAGTAAAGTATTTATTTAGCTTCTGAACGTAAAACGAAGAAACTTAAGAGGGTGTAAATTTATTGCTAAATTAAAGAAATTAACAGTAACGAAAGAACGGAAGTGTGCGCGAGAGAGAGAGAGAGAGAGATAGAGTGTCAGACAAATGATGCTCAAAAGAATAGCATGCGTCTAACAACAACAACAACAACAATCAGCTATAAAAATTTTGCCTTAATTCTTTTCTTTTTCTTTTCTTTCTAATTCTTATTTTTTTTTTTTTTATTCTACATTTCTACACAACCATGCCAGCGAATGTCTTAATTTTTTAAAGAATTTTTATGCGATACGATTATAATAGACTTGTATTCATGGATAGTAGTAGTATGGAGTGGTGTTTTTGAAATCGACCACATAAATTGCGCTTAAGAAATCGAATTTTTTATATTCCACCCACTCCCCGAAAGTAGGAAAGAAACCGAAATCCTTTTCTTTGCTGACCATATCCTTTTACTAGTAAGACAGAATAATAGCGCCAAGTTTGCATAAAAATTTCAATGTGAATATATTTTCGAACAGAAAAAAACAGAGGCCAGTTGAGGAAATGGCAACGTAGAACAACCATTAAGAATGAATAGCAGACAAACAATAAAACAAAGAAGAACAAATAATTTTCTCAACAATTAGACAAATTTTTATTTATTTTACATTAATTGGCAATGCCTTTGTGAACATGTTGAGTCAGATATGCAGAGGATGCTTTTACCTTTGTTGTCCATAACTACAGCTGTAATAATTATTAATTATGTAACAGTAATTACATACATAAAATTAAACCTAATCTGGCAACTGTCAGTGAAATATTGCAATAAACTAAGTGAAAATCTACAACACAAATTAAATTATTTCGTATACAATTCAATTCGATGTAATAATACCAATCAAATGTATCAATGAGGTTAAAGTAATTTAAGGTTCGTTTAAATTGTCAAATTTCAAAGTGCAATATGAAATAAAAGTTACATAATAAGTATCAATATAAAGTCCAATAGAAAGGTCATCAATATGTAAATATATGATGCTTAAAATGTTCACACAAAACCCAAGGAATTTTAAAGAGGGAGTGGGAACGATATATGCCTAACACTGCATATGAATGTGTCCCATATTTCGAAGCAACAAAATTGGAAATAACAAATAAGTCTTTTGGTCGTTTTTTTTTTTTCTTTATAAGTCATTCAATATGAATAGAATTGAGAACCTTTTTCACACGTGACTACTATTTTTTTATTTTTTTTATTTTTTCGTTTATTCTGTTTTTGTCAAAAATCACCCAACTCCAGGCAATTCTAAATCATTCTATATCCGTCCATTTTTAGCTACAATGTCAAATCGAACACCGTGTTGGGTGAAACACATTCTAAAATATGAACAAAAGAGAAAAGAAAGAAAGGTATGAAATGATGTCCTTTGTCATATATTTATTGCCTTTTGAATTCATTGCAATGGTTTAATGAAATAAAAAAAAAATATCAAACGTTACGAAGAAATTGAACAAAATAAAAAAAAAAATTGAAATCCCTTAAAAATATAATATGGATACTACATACAATATATTGTATATATAACAATACAAGGATTAACTAACTGACGAAAAGTAAGGTAGGGATAATATATTTGTACGAATTGTGTATCATCTATTGGCTATTGAATAATTTTATGACATACACCATACACCACATGCGTGTGTGTGTGTTTGTACTTTAGTATCCCAATCGGAGTGTAAGTGAAGGTAAATTGGATATTTGTATGTAAGTATGTAAATAATAAATAGCAACGATATAGATACACTATATATTTTGACAGAGTTGAAATGTCTGTCACACAATAAGCATACAACATATGTGCATATGTGCACATATACGATATGTATGTATGGTGCCATTGTGTTGACTTCAATTATGATGCGTCAATGACAAAAGGTTCAAATGTGATATTACGAAATACACTCAAACTCATAGCATAGACATATTTATAAATATTGAATGGCGATGACAAGAAATTTGGTATGCTCTGCGAGAAATTTAATTCTGTCATTGTTTATATATCTGGAATTCTAAACATGATTTGCCACAGTTACAGTATATGTATATGAATATATTTTTTTTTTTTTTTGTTTTTTTCATACATATTTTGATCATTTTCTGAGGACCAGTGTTGATCGAACTATATCGTAACTAGTTACAAATTGTTTCGCACCAAGAATAAATTAATTTAAATAAAAGCACTGCCAGTGCAATTACTTCTGTATCCATTATTCTAGAACTACTCACCTCTCTAGTCGGAATGCTACACTCTTCTAATTCTCATAGACACCGACGACGATGACGACAACAATGGCGATTATTATCGTTCATGCCAATAGTTGACGAGAACCAAATCCTAAGGATGAGTGTATAAAATTGTACAAATTGTATAAAATAAATAATAAATAAAAGAAATAATGAAAATAAAGAAAAAAACAACAAAATACCTACCCACCTCCCTCTCCGAAAAGAAGTGAGGAAATAGAATGGAATAAAATAAAAATGAAAAGGTTTATATGACATAGCTGGACATATTGGCAACAATAATAGCACCAATAGTGACAGCAATAACAGCACAACAATAAAATTGTGACTGTAAACAACAAATGTGCACAAATTCAAGCACAACAACAACAACGCCAACAACGAAAGAAAGCTGAATATCAAAATGAAAATATCTACAAGTGTATGTATGCACCTACATATGTATGTGTGTGTGTATGCATATAGAAAAAAAAGGGATAAAATTGTTGTTTATTTTTAGTTATTTTTCTGTTTCATTTTTTGTTTTTTATTTTTTTTTTCTCACTCATTCATATGTAACCTATCTCTTTTTCCTTTTGGCCCACTTTTGATACCATGCTGTGAATAAATTGGATTTTTTCCTTTATGCTTGTCTCTTTATTTTTGTGTTTTTTTTTTTTGTCATATAAATTGTTGTTGGTAACTCTTTTATATAATTTTTTTTTTCCTTACTTACCCTGCTGCTTATTGGCAACAGTTATTATATTTCCTTTTGTGTCATATGCTATATGGTATTGTCATGTTCGCATGTGTGTCGTCTATACATATGAATATGAGTATATGAAAAATGCACATAAAAGTGCCAATATACTTATATATGTACCTAATGTATGTAATAGTAGTATGTATGTGTAAGAGATCTGAATATATGTATATGTATGTATTTGTACACATTGGCGCACATAAAATGGTGTGAACAATTTTAACATAAGTATATTACACACATATACATATATACACATATACTATATACAGTGTAATTTTGGCACAAATTAAATATAATATTAAATAAGGTTGTTTGAAAAGTTTCAGCGATTTTTATACAATATTCGACGGCGAGTGATCCTTCTGAATTAAATATGACAATAATTTCTAGAATGTAAAAAATATGTTCTTTCAAAAGTGTCCACTTGGCTATTTTCGCCAAGTTGGCAACTCTTTCGATAAATATAAATATAGGTCGTACATAAATTTCGTCCTGTAGCGCTGGTTGAAGCACAACTTTGATATCGAAAATATTTTCGCACGGTATTCACCTGTTGGCAAGCAATTACCAAGTCTACCGGCAGTAAAAATTTGCCATGAAAAAGCTTCTAAAAGAGCTTTGTGACTAAGCTCAGAAAAAATGATGTCACAAGCTTCAGAACCGGCTAATATAAGTAGGTCCCTTCAAATACTATCCAAAAATTAAGCATGCTCAACATTACAGGAAGGAAAGCTCAGCCAAGGGGCCGTTCAGGGCCTATAAGCGCCTCATATTTTTTAGAGACTCGTAATTTGTTGGATGGCCCATTTAAGGGACCCCTGTTGAGAAGGCAAAAGTAATGGACCTTACTTTTTATGTCCTCAGAAGTGGTTGATTGGCAGCTATATGCTTTAATGTCAATTTTAAGTAGTGCTTTGACTTTACTTTGTAAGGGAGCATCCTCAATGGTATTTCTATGGGGGAAATATGCTCCCAATATGTTGGACAGAAACAATTAATGGTGATGGGCCTTATTTTTTACCCCCTTAGGTTGTTGTTGTTGTTTCAATTTTTATTCCATTTTTGCAAGACTGACCTCCATTCGTCATTACCCAACCGCAATCCCGCATCATCATTTTAAAGTTCATAGCATTTTTTGTGAAGAGACCTGCATTTCGAAGTCTAAATGTTGTTCACTCTCCCATACTCCCATTGGACATGTTCAAGTGTAATAAATTCAAAATATCCACTTTCAGTTTGCACAGTTTTGAATTTAGCAATTTTCTTCAAAAATATATACATATTTATTTGACATAAATCAATCTGAAAAACAAACAATATAAATTAATTAATGGGCGTTTTTAAAGAAATTTTCATCATTTAATCATTGCTTTTTTTTTTTTTTTTTGTTTTCTGTGTAGAACTTTGAAATAAATCTCTTCAAAATATATACCAGAACTCACGCTATTTTTGCTTCTATTATTTTTATTGAATGCTTTTAAAATTCTTCTTGTTTTTAGCTGCCTAGCACATGCTGTTGTTTTGTTGCCACTTAGCAATATGATATAGCTTTTGAAACCTCAGTTTGGTATGCCAAATTAACATTTAACATGCAATATTATGATGATAATGATGATGATGATGATGATGATGATGATGACAACGGCGACAACCGTTGATTGAAACTTGAAACGTTATTTGTAGTATAATATGTACTTGTACAAATTAAATAAATTTGTATTGTTTAAACGAGGCATGTTCATATATTAAATTACATAACATATTAAAAGTTAGGGATATTCATTTAAAAGGTAGTTTTTATTTAATTTTTGTTTTTTTTTTTTTTATATTCAAATTGTCATGTCATGGAAACCAAGACATATAAAGTTATACTTTAATAAAGTGCAACATTTTTATTTGATATTAGAACATTTTCATTTCATATTAATATGAGCTTCGTTTTCATTTCCCAATACAATAATCATGTTAAAGTTGAAATAAACCAACAACAACAACAAAATACGATAAGATGAAAAATCAAATAAAGTATAGTACAATACAGTACAGTTAATATTGAGTGAGAACAGAAACAGAAATAAAAACAACAGTAATTTATACAGGAAATTTCCAAATTAGCAATTCTCATCACACTTGATACAACAACTGAGACGGGCCAAATGAAAATGAAAAAAAGAAAAACTCTTAAAAACGTGTTTTATCTGTAAACGAAGAAGAAAAGCACATCATCAATTCATATGTACAGTTATATACCTATCAGGGCTGTATGATATATAACTTGCCTGGAGGAGAAAAACGAAACTAAAGAAATACCAATTTTATTTTTCAACATAATCGCAGAGTTCCATAGTTTATAAAAATTTTTAAATTCTTTATTTCACCATAACTTTTACCTACAAATTTAATCATGCACCTAGCTGACAATATTTGATAGATTAGTAAATGGAAAAACACGTCTCATCATGGCTAGGTATATATTCTACAGTACCGGAACATATGTGTAGGCATATAGCAATACACTCGTATAATAAAAAAAAAAATACCTATTCCAGCACGTAGTTACACATATACTTACACAAAATAAAAATGAAGAATGAGCATAGGAAACAAAAAAATAAAAATAAATAAAAATTAACTACACCAACAATAATGTTGAAAATGAAGAACAACACACACAAACACACACACACACACACATACACACATAGGTACACACACAGAGAATGAAAGCTGAAAGATTTTTAGGATAAAAATTTCTGTGACGTTGGGTGATGGCGGCTGCTACCATCACAACTCACACATATATTGTATTACACGTATGTACATACATGGATATGTTTGTTTGTATGCACACATGTGCATATAAGCCGACAATCAGGCAAGCTAAAGGAAATAAGTAAACATGCCAGCAGACATATAGGCAAGCACAAAGTAGCAAGTTGGGTCATACTACTCATATATACTTGTATATGTACTAGTAGGGTACATGAAGCATATGAAGGCCATCCAGGCGTATGTATGTGAAATGTACAAAATACATTTAATACATTTATACGGACGTATGTATGTGATATACCCTATGTGAAATATATATATATATATATATATATGAGAAAGTACTATATGGTACAACAGGCAATGGCAACAAATAACAACAATAATTGTGATTTTCAATGTTAAACACAGAATTCTTAATTTGGATCCCTCTTCGTTTCAATGTGTTGTTAATAAAATAAATGTGAAATATGAAAATATGAAAAAAGTTAATCAAATAATTTGTTTGTTTTTTTTTTTTTATTGTAAAATATGCTATTTATGTATTAAATCATTCTAGGGAATTAACAAACAATGATTCAGGATCCATGTAGGTGAATGGTAAATTTAATGTAACCCTTAGGTGGAAATCCAATAGTATATGATGATGCTCTGCTAAAGCACCTAGATCTATCAAAGAAATATCCTAATAAAACAGAAAGCCGTCAAATATTTTGTTTTTACTGTTGTCGTGTTTATGAGGGTTACTATTTATAGATCGGGATCTGGCAACATTAATGTCAATAGCTAAAATCTGGCAACACCATAATAACGCTTGACATTTTTTAGCAGAATCGTACTCACAACGTGTTGATGTAGAAGTTAAGAAAATCAATTTGGCCAAAAAATAGAAATTTCAAGAGAAGATTTTCGTTGGATAATTTTCCACAACTTTCGATATGGATTATCGCAATAAAAATGTGTCGATGAACTCAGTCCTTTGTATGGCGATAAAGCACCACAAAAACCACAGTAGTAGTTCGGTCGCATATGAATTCCGTGAAGATCATGCAAAATCGTTTGTTGTGCCACAAAACATCGATGCATGCACTGCATGAACTGATAATGCAACATCGTCATTTGACATATTGTGAGATTGAGTCAGCCTTGCAAATTAGTTCCACTTCAATACATTCGATTTTGTATGAGGAATTAGTTGTAAACAAAATTTGCAGTTGTTGGATATCCCATAATTTATCAATAGCTTAAAAAAAGGCTCCCGTCGATGTAAGGAAATGCTTAAAAAGTTCGACCGTGGTGCTTCAAAAGACATATATAAAATCCTGACGGTTGACGAATCATGAATATATGCATATGAACCGGAAACAAAACAGCAATCGACGGTGTGGATATTCCAAAACGAGCCAAATCCAACAAAAGTTGTTCGGTCCCGCAGCACATCGAAACAAATGGTCGCCTGTCCAATGCTCTGCTTAAGCAACGTAAGACGGTCAATTCTGAATGGTACACGATCATTTGTTTGCCGGAAGTCTTCAGAGAAATTCGCAAAACCAACAACCAAAAACGAATCATTCTCTATCACGACACAGCAAGCTCTCACACATGTCGTCAAACAGGTGAATTTTTGAGCAGTCAAAATATCGAATTGATAACTCATCCTCGGTACAGTCTTGATTTCGCAACCAATGACTTTTTCTTGTTACCAAATATCAAGGGTAATCTTCATGGTCAACGATTTACGAGCGCCAAAGAAGCAGTTGAAGCATTCAAAAACCATATTTTGGATGTGTCTCAAGAGGAATGGAAAAACTGGTATGACAAATGGTTGGAACGATTATCATACTGAATATTTTGAAAAATAATAAAGCCGTTTTCATTTAAAAATGTTTGTTATTATTTGCTATTCACGTAATATTAATCGGCGTTCCTCACGTTCCTCAAGTCCTCAGTCAAGCTCTGTAATTTTATAATCAATGGATACTGAATACCGGGTTTTCGAATCGATTCTTATTCATGTGAATTCTAAAAATCACATTGCTGTTGTCAGTATTTTAGTGATAGTAAATTTTCACAAAACCAATTTTCGTCCGTGAACGCAATTTTATTGAATTAAGCTGTCATCTAAGGGGGAAGGGGGCGGTACAATATCATATCAAGAAGCTGTTAAATTTCATGGGCAATTAATTCCAAATCATTCGAATGATATATTAGTTAAATAATGAATGGCTTTGATATTGATTACTGTTTCACTTTTGCTAAATTGAAAGAAATGAATGTTTCAATTAAGGCAACGCATAAAGTAACAGCGACAGCTAATGAATGTAAATATTAATGAAGAAATGTGATACAAATAAGAAATATGTGATATTGAAAAGGAAATATTTCTTCTATTGTAATCGTTTAGCAATAAATTGAGTACACTTTTTTTTTTGTATACTCATATTGCCCTTAAACGTGACGATTCAACTATTTATTAGTTTTTTCTTTTATTAGATATTTTCCAAAGCATCTCGTTTCAATATAGTTCAATATTCATACAAAGTGTATTATTTTTTTTTTTTTTTGTATGGTTTTGCATCATTCATATGCATATTCGTTTGATGACAATAAAAATAGTTTCCAATTAAACATGCATCAGTGTTGGATCGGCTTGATAATAGTATGTATATACATATGCATTTGCTATTATTCTAAGGTTATATGTACATATTTTTTTTTTTTTTGTTTTATATTTTCAACCTCGAATTTAATTGCAATTTGTGGATTGATTTATTCCTTTTCTCAGCTCCTCTACTCATTGATTCCATTTTAAGTACTTTCGAACTGGTAAAACTTGTTATGTCACATAGTGTGTGGCACGTTTTATACAATTTTCTCTACCTTGATTTACTCGAAATCGATTCTCAAACTAGTTACTAAGCAAAAACCTCAACAGTTCTATTAGTCATATATCATATGCTCTCTACTGTTCTGTTTTGCTGCCTCAAGCGATGCTTACTCTGCTTTATTACAATCTTTATTACATTTTGATTGCGATAGACTATAATGTGGGTGGCTGTTATTGTAACTGTTACCTTGGTATATTTTAGAGCATTTTTCGTTTTTCTTTTTTTCGTCTTTTTGTATTTTGCTAAAGGCCACAAATATATTCCTACACAATGACAGGCAACTATATAGATGCGACTACGACCTACGAATAAGCAAGTACTTAGTTCATTTGAAGCTATTTTTAATTGCCAACTTTTCAATCCTTTGCTATTATTACACGTACATTATTCGTCTGTACTTGCAGAAGGTGTTTTAATTTGATTTTCTCATTGTTTTCGAATTTTTTGGTAAAGATTTACTGCTATTTATATAACTTGCTGCCTGAAGGTATTGAAGATGTAGCAGAACAAGGCCATCACTTAGAAATTTTGAGAGAACGAGAGCAAGGTGAATGGATTGTCATTAGCATTTAATGAGACATGAATTGATTTTATTGGATTTTTGTAATTTTCGCGTTGGTATAATATGTTTTCTACTTTTGCTGCACGAATATGTTCGAGTGAACTTTATTATATAATTCTCATTGTTGTTTTGTTCCACAAAGTAAAAAATTCTTCATTTAAATTTTTTTTTATATATTTTCTGCGTGCAAAATGTTGGTAGATGTACTACATATCGTATACATCACCAACACACACGTACTAATTTAGTGAATAACTTAGATATAAACAAAACTAAGCGAAAGAGAGAGAGAACACTCTTAAATTGGAGAACGTTTGTTACAAAAACTTTGATTGCAAAACTTGTTAGTTTGTGGATTTTTTGGTTTTACGTTGAATACGAGCAAATGCAGCTACAGCTGTTACAGCCAGCAATAGCATGTATTATGTGTTATCGTATTGCTAGGAACTATATAACAACTATATATATATGTATATACTTTATTATTCTATGAATATATGTATGCAATGTGCACGTGCATCAGTGTTTTTGGTAGATTTTTGTGTGAATTTTACAATATTCAGTAATTTTCATCCATTCGTTTGTTCATTGGCAATTGGAAATTGTAAAATTAACTCAAGTGCAGGCTAAATATGTAGTATAGTGAAAAATTTTGTCTATCTTTTTATTTCAATGTGCATGTGTATGTGTGTGTGTGTGTGGCAGCAATTTATTGACTGAAAAATTAGCTTGTGTATTTTTATTGGCATTGTATCACAAACAAAAAGTAGGACAAAAAGGGAATAAAAAATAATTTGCAGTAATTTTCGTAATTAGTCGTTAATTTGCAATGCCTTACTGCAATACAAATTGGATTGTCATGCATTTTTAATTTATAATCCAGCTACAGCGACCAATCACCAGTCATTGAGTTCAATGTTAGAACATTATGCAATTTTACAATTGCCCAGATTGACTGAGATTAGTGTATATGATATCATAAACATCGTAAAGGGCCTAATTTGATGAACTAAATCTATTTAATCTATTTTGGAAAATATGAAAAAAAAAAGTTTCAATTTTTACACAAATTTTAGACAAATAACAAAAGTGTCTCTCAAACACTCGACGAGACAAGATAAACTGGAATACATAAATTGTCATCAACAGCTTTCTATTTATTATAGAACCGATGTTTGAATTATAATTTCTTTGAAAATAATTCGAACACTTTTTAATGAAAGTAAAATAACAGAAAACCAACAGCAGAAAAATATAAAAATATTAAATTTGTATTAAGGATCAAATGGAAAATGGTCCTTACAAAACTATCTGGTCAATCCATAAGTTCGTGCGTTTTTCTTAGGTGGTTTTAAAATAAATTAAAATGAAGTTTTCAGTATTTATTAATCAATAATATATTTTCTTGCATTATTTACAATGTCTTTCCAACGTTTAGGCAAATTTTTAATTCCCTATTCAAAAAATTGTCTGTCCTTGAAGCCAAAATACGCGTCGATATCCCTTTTTATAGCTTCAATTGAGGAGTAGTTCTTATTACTTAAATGGGACTGAAGTCTACGGAAAAGGTGATAATCTCAAGGTGCAATATCCGGGGAGTATGGTGGTGCCTGTCTTGCGGTATGCGGTCTTGCGTTGTCGTGGTGAAACAAAACTTTGCGTTTATTGACTACAAACGGACGATTTTTTTCAAGTGGTTCATTCAGTTTGGATAGTTGATGACAATAATAATCAGTTGTGATCGTATAGTTTGGTTCTAGCAGAACAAAATAAACTCTACCGGCCATATCTCACCGAATAGACAGGAGGATCTTCTTGGGGTAAAGGCCGTCTCTGGGGATTGGTTCTGATGTTTTATCTTTATCTAACCACTGGCGTTTGCGAACAGGATTATTGTAAAGGACCCATTTTTCATCCCCAGTAACAATACGGTTCAAAAAACGCTCATTTTCAAGCTGAGAACACACATTCACTCTCTGATGAAAGTTTGCGACGCAGAGTTTATGCGGAAGCCATTTTCCCAGCTTTGAAGCCTTGCTCAATTGAACCAGGTACCCGTAAACTGTTCCATGCGATGAATTTAACCTTCTAGCCATCATATGGACCGTCAAATTTGGCTCAGCTTCTATGAGTTCCAGGACGACCAGAGCGTGGGACATCCTCAACGTCACAATTACCATTTCGGAATTTTGAAAACCACCTTTGCGCAGTCCTTACACTCACGGTATCCTCCCCATGACTTGCGTTTATTTCGACAGCAGCAATTGTTGCATTTTTCCACTTATATAAAAAAATACAAAATATGCCTCTTATACTCGTTCGTAGATTCCATTTTATGTTTTCACAACGCGTATTTCTATTCGCGATTAAAATCACTTGTTGAATACACAATACATCAGAGAAAATAAAACTAGTTCCTTTATCTCCCACGAATCATTTTTTGTACGCAAAAAGCGCCTACTGTGAAACTAATGAAAAAAATTACGCACGAACTTATGGACTGACCTGATATTACTTTGAAGTATCATCTAAATACTTGTGTATATATAGAATCTATGTAATTATTAGTCTCCACAACAATATTGTCAACCTACTCAGCTATATGAAATTTTGTGAAACTATGATCAAATCACAAATAAGGAAAACACACAAAGCTAAGTGATGAAGAATATCCATATATCGAAAATTAAATAGCGAGAATTCATTCAATTCAATTGGTGATATTCTAACAAAGAAAATTATATTAAATAAAGTGTTAGTTTATTTATTATTCCAACCAAGTCACCATCATCATTGCATCATAATCATCATCATTAAAATGAATTTGTGAAAGTAAACAAAACAATCTTTGTATTTAAGCACATTCGTTAGCTCTGGCCTGGTCAGAAATAATAAATCAAAACAAATCCAATTATCAAAATCAATGAAACGTGTGTTAAATATTCAATCAAATTTGTTTTAAAAGAAAAAATTTCCTAAATTTAATGTGTTTGCTTGAAGGAATAAAATGTGAAAGAAGACAATCCAAAAAGCAAATATAGAATTTATTTTGCACAAAATATAAAAAATGTAAATATTTATCGTATAAAATGCAGAGATTTATTTCTATCGTTCGATATTTGCAGTCAGTACCTAGAAGTGACGCCTACTAATACAGAATACAAAAGGGGGCAGAGTAAGAAGCTTTTAAAAATCAATTAACCTTGATTGTTCTACATGTATTATGACAGCCTACTGCACATAGTCGCATACATATTGTATTGAATATTTATTGAATAAAATTAAGATTTGAACATTGTTGTTGCTGCCGCCAACAATATTATGTCATTGTTTATGATGGCTGAATGGGTGGGCTCCAGTCACTTTTATACCTGAATGGTATTCGCATTAATAATATTGATCAACTTGTGATGGTAGTTTAACATTGTTGTTGTTGTATTTTTTGCTTTTATTTACTTTCTTTTTAATGTTGATGAGAATTATTAGAAAAGTCACAACTTTGAAACATTGAACGTGACAGATGACTTAGTATCGTACACAAGCATCATCCTTCATTGACCAACATTATCGCAGACGATAACAATATCTGATATCTGGATGGGGGAATAATAACAGAATTAATAATAGAAATAGAAACCTAATGACAATAAGAGCATGTGTTGATCCAGAGCTACAAGAGCAAGTATACTAATAGATTTGTGGATAATATTTTGTAAATATTTTAAAAATTACTATTACAATATTCATATCAATTCGAAACCTAAATTTTTTGTAAAAACATCTGCTAAAATATATTGATAAATTATGCATATAATTCGAATGCTATGTTCTCGAAATTGACTATGAAATTCTGAGTAACAAATTATCAAATTTTGATACATTGAATAACACATTGAATAAATATAATTATACTCAAGAATGTACTACTACATTAAAAACAAAGAAGAAAGCAAATATTTATTTCACATTTATGCTGCCAAAATGCGTGTGGCATTTTAGCTCTATGCGCTTCATATGTGCATACTATTTAATGTTGTAATATCTTTTCAATTTTTTTTTTTTTTTTGTTCTTTTTCTTATTTATTTTCACTAAGCTCACAGCTCAAACACATATTTTCAATGTCGGCAATAATTTTTGCAAGTATCAACTGCAACTATGGAGTAGTTGCTAGAATAGCAATAGTAGCTGTAGTAATAATGTAGTAGTAGCAGTAGCAATAACAGTTGCAGTTAAGCTTACAAAAGCCTGCAATAAGCTAATGGGACAAATGATGCTTACATAAAACATATACATACATATATGTGCATATATATTGTATGTGCTCCTATGTAGAGATGTATGATGCATGAATACACATGCGGACACTTGAGCCGACTGGCTGTTGCATTCCAGTCATTATACTAAAGCTTGCTGAACCACAAAAGCTTAAATCGCCTGGTTTGTCAGACAAAACCAGTCTTTGTGTGTTTCTGTGTGTGTGTGTGTGAGTGTATTTGTGTGAGCATATGTGTTGGGCTTGAGTGCATATAATTGAAATATCCTGTTTTCTTTTTTGCTCTTCTACTTTGTTTGTGGTTTTTTCTTCCTGCTTGTGTATGCAAAACTAATTGTTGAAATGTTACCGCAACTCTTGCTATTGTTGTTGTTGTTGTAGTTTTTATTATTGTTGAGTAAAGATGTTGGCATTGCAAATATTTGTCAAGATCCTCTCTCTCTCTCTCTCTCTGGCTATTATGTTACATATCAATTATTATGTTATGTAAATGAAAATAGGTCACACTTTAATTAAATATTCATTGGATAAAACACATATATTCGTTAATTTCACTACTACCAACTAAATTGATAATGGTATATGTGTACATATTTATTTAGGTATATTAAATAAATTTGTGTCAGTTCAAGATCCTAAGGGTTGAAAAATTCACAATTCGTAAAATATAGAAATTATTGCCATCAGACTAATTTTGCTTTAAATTTTCATTTCAAAATTTATTACTTTGCATTCCTTTGAAAAGAAGTCAAAAAAATAAAAGACCCAATCTATATAAGGAATTTATGGCCAATTCGATATTAAATACCATATTGCTGAGCAGTAAATTAAATAAGCAAATTACACAAATAAATATAATAAAAATAACAACAACAAACGACCATCATAAAAATGTTATTCAATATTCAAAAAAAAACAATAAATATTCTAGATGTATAGATATGCTAATTTCTTTATTTGCCAATTTCAATGCCACCACATCATCATCATTATCATCATCACCATCATCATCAGTAAATATGATCAACCATTAGGCATACAAATAGAATTCTGATTTCCGTCCAACAAATATGAAAATCATAAAAATCATAAAATTATCCAACACAAAAGATAATAAGACAGTGTATTGTGTTACACCACAAAGAATCTAATAATAAAAAGAAAGAAAGAAAAAAAAAAAAAAATGATGAAAATCGTATATGAATGAATACTACTAAATATAAAAGCCTATTTTAGGCGCTCTTTCACAAATTCAAAATCATAATTCATACAAATATAAATGTATGCACATGATTCGAATATATGTGTACAGCAACATAATTTATACTTTTATGGTGGAAACACAATAGGTTACAATGGTCGTCGTCGTGTTGAAATAGTATTGAGAATGTGAGTATTGAAAAATTTCTAGAAATACGGATTAAAAAGAGCAAACAAAATAAATCGAGTATAATATAGAGATGTCTAATGGGATAAAATTCTTGTAGATATTGATCAAGGTTAATTCGAATATTAAAATAGTTTCAAAAATCAGAATGAAAAGTGACTCATATCTACACATCTGGTAGAGTCAAGATGTATAATAGGAGAAATTTCTTCCAAAAAATATTAAAGTATTTTGAAAATTTTTAGCGAAAATTGACTCGACATAAGCTTCTATGGAAATTTGGTAATAAGCTAATGAGAATAAACTAATTTTATGCGATTTTTATTTCGATTTAATATTTAGCTTTAGGCTATAGGATACAAATAAAGGTCTATATTGTATTTATAACATTAGTAACTAACTAAAATCACAATATTCATAAAATATTTTTTTGCATATTAATTCATTAATACTAAAAACAAATCAAATGACGAAATAAAAATTAAAACAAAATGAACAACAACAAAAAACTAACAAAAAATTAATAATATAACATTCCCAAGACAACAATAAATACCCCATTGCCTCATGATTTCATCACACTTTCATTTTTAAGCTCTTCGGATACCATTACTGTTAATCTCATACATACGGCTCCTAAACCCCACATTTAAAATATCATTGGTGGTACGTGTGAATAATTTTATTGGGTGTGTGAATTAGTAACCGGCCTTTTATGTTAAATGGCGCCACGCGTAAGTGCGATGTTGTGAAATCATTTTATGAAATATCATTTTAAATAACAATTCACTTGCTGTCAAAATCAGTCAAAAGTTTTCAATTTGGCTGTGACCATTACATTTTTTTTCAAGATGGAAAATTTTAAGAAAAAGAGCAGCGTTTGCGGTAAGTTTTGTTAAGTTACTTTTTTGCAAAGAAAAGTGCAGTTGAAAGTCATCGTTTGCTTTAGCAATTGTATGGCGACAATTCTCTATCAAATACACAGTGTAAGGAGTGGTTTGGGCGCTTCAAAAACGATGATTTTGATATCAAAGACAAGGAACACTCTGGACAGCCATAGAGAACGCCCTTTATAGAATACGCTTCACTTAAGTCACCGAAATCAAAAATTGGCCGCCAAGCCTGTGGATTTCTTTTGGGATTGAATCCATAAATAGCCAGAAAGATGGGGAAATATCATAGTTTCTGATGGATAATACTTTGAATGACATGCTTTTTTACAGAATTCTTAAGAATAAATGATTTTTGGGCATTAAAAAAGGCCGGTTACTAATTCACACACCCAATACATACGCACTTATATGTGAATACACTCTTATTGAAAGTTAAATATACCCAGTTGGATTCAAAATATATGTGAATTAATAAGACTAACACCAGCAGAGAAAAGAGCTAAAGAATTTTATATTTGTATTAGTATTTGAGTAAATGTAATATAATAAAAGTTAAAGCGTTTGCCATACTAGAGCGTATTTTAGAAATGATGATGGTGCCAAAATCTATGGTTTTTGTAATATTTATAGGATTTTTTTGACGCATATGCTATGCAAACAATCATATTTGTATTTCGCCAAATTAGAAATCCATGCACAGAAAAGAAACGCTCGACCTTTGGTAATTCATTAGTTGGTTACAGTGGCTGTTCTACAGAGATAACAAATTTCTTTACTTATAAAGTTACATGTCCATGACAGTGCGATGTGAGATTTCACTTTTTATACCCTGCATAATGCAATATGCATGGTATATTCATTTCGGTCAGATGTTTGTGTCCACTTGAAGGAATCTCCGGAGATATAGACATGGATATATATTCGTGATCAGCGTCGATTAAATTTTCGATTTAACGATGTCCGTCCGTCCGTCCGTCCGTCCGTCGGTCCGTCTGTCTGTCACCTAGTTGGTTCGCACGATAACTTGAGTAAATATTGAGCTATTTCGATGAAATTTGGCATAAGTAATCTATGATCCAAGGGTACGGAGGGGATTGATATTGGGCATGATCGGTCAATAACCACGCCCACACCAAGCATTCAAAGCGACTAACCTCGAAATTTTCAAAATTTTTAACTTGCTATAACTCACATAATATACCACTTGGGACAACAATATTTGGCACATAGATTTATATTATACTACTATATAACCTCGCCAAAAGTGGTTGAGCCACGCCTACTTTTTAGCGTAGCTCTCATACAAAGTGTCTGTACTTCTTTTAAATTGAAACAGCTGTAACTTCTACAATCTTCTGTCCAGAATAACCATAATTGACACTTAGATTAACATGGTAGTCGGAAATAATATGGCAGAAAATCAATGTGCCACGCCCACTCCTTTTTGGGTCTCCCATACAAAGTTGCGGAAATTAAAAAAAATGTTACCGGTTATAACTTGCAAACTATTTAGCGTAGAATAACGAGATTTAAGGTGTGGATTAGTATTGTACGAGCAACTAGGCTCACAGAAAATGGGCGCACCACGCCCACTGTTTATCGTAGCCCCCATACAAATTTTAAATTGAAACAGCTGTAACTTAGGCAATCTTATGTCTACAATAACCATAATTGACACTTAAATTAATATCGTAGTCGGAAATAATCTGGCGAAAAATCTGCGTACCGCGCCCACTTCTTATTGGGGCTCCCATACAAAGTTGAGGAAATTAAACAAAAATGTTAACCACCATAACTTAGAAACTATTCAACGTGGGACACCAAATTTAAGGTGTGGATTAACATTGAAAAATTAATTGGATTTACTAGAAAGTGGTAAGCCACGCCCACTTTTTATATAGCTCCCATACTAAGCCTCGGAATTATCTTAAAATCCTTTTACTTCGTCAAAGTCAACCATATTTCGGGTGTAAATTAGTAGTATATGCAAAAATTGTTTCTCGAAAAGTGGAAATAAAAGAAAAGTTGAATATTCGAGTAAACTTTTTATATACAAATCTACATATGCAGGGTATAGTTTGGTCGGCCCCAGCCGACTGTAAGGAGATTTTTTTTTTCTTTTTGTTTCAAAGAAGTTTTGAATTTTCATTAAACTAAGAATTTAATGCACAGAAACTCACTTCTCTAACCACTGTACAACGTCACCTAGCGAATTAATCCATAAGTCATGAACTTTCATTAGATTTTACATAAAGGGGTTTTCAAGTGTAGTACTTAATATAAAAATGCATATGCCTTGATGCTAATACAACAAATAATAAGTTCTGGTTATGGGCACATATAGAGTGAAAGCTTACGAAAGACTATCCGAGTCATCTACTACCGGTTGTAATAATTATTTTAGCTACTGGGTATCATCTACCATACATATGCACATATACATATGTAGATATTTAGATTTGAGAATATTTTTTCCATACTTTCGCTATGTTGTTGTTGTTTTCGTCGTTGTTGTCGTTGTTATTATTTGTATTGTTACCGTCGTCGTGTCGTGTATTTGTTGTTGTTGTTCTTATTCTAATTTTATTTAACCCTTGTTTGTGTGTTTATTTTGCTTCTCCATATACATGTATCGTTGCATTCAGCATATAAATTCGAATATAATACAGTATATACTCGCATAATTTAATTTACTGCCAATCTACAATTAAAACTTAGTCTATAGGATTTAAAGTCCAACTACATCTTAATTGCTTCAACAAAAATTTTCATTAGACAAGGAGCTTACTTACCAAGATGTTCTGACTTTAATGTTAATGTGAAACGATGATCAGTAAATAGTGAGATTACTCTATAACAAATATTCGTGCAAATTTATACGCATCTAAGTAATATAAAAGTAGATCCCAATCTGCTTATATTTTATTTGTATTTCATTTAACTGTGTCATCTTGAACATGACAACTTTAGCCATATTCCGCCATCATACCATTTTGTGCGACAAAAAGCATCTACTCCTCATCACTCTTCAATAAATATACGATATATTCTATACGAATTGTATAGATATATTCTAACCTTCTTTAGATTTTATATTCATTCACCGTCTTACACTTCATTTCTTACACCATCCCTTCCCACCCCCCTATCTCCTTTCATTATCATCGCCTACCAACACCAAGCCAACACACACACATTCTGCGACGTGGTGTTCATTCTTTTTGATTTCCGTTGAAATAACTCAAAAGGAAATCGAATTCGAATCACTTTCGGATATTTTGGTTAGGAAGTCGGAAATTTTTTCGACATTATTGTTTTGAAACACACTCCATATGTGACAGGATGTCTTTTGTACATTGAACATATAATATTCTATCAACAACATATATACTATGTTTCTTGATATTTTTGTCGATATAAAAGTATTGTACTAATGCTTATACGTAAATATATTTACATACACAAGCATGTGTGCGGATGTGAAATTTATTGTTTTCAATTGAGTGCATATACTCACTCACACACACACATATCTGCATACAAACAAAAGACTTATACATATGTATGATTTCACCCAACAATCGCATAAACTCACACATGCGTGCTGATGTGAGATCCGATAAACTGAATAAACTAAAAGGGAACATAACAAGAAATACAACAACAACAACAATCGCAGAAAAAAGAACTCACTGTATATACTATAAAACACACTCACACGTATCAACAACAAATACCTCTGCTAAAGTATTACGAATCTATGTAGGTAGGTACTCTATATTACGTAAGTATGTGCGTACTATGTTAGCGCCACATATTATTGAAAATGAGGTAAAGTTGATGATGGCAAAAGAGACGTAATGGCATGGAGGAAAGTTCATGTTCACAAAATTGACAAGGCTAAAGGATATCGATGTCTGCTTATAATGTGCAACATATTAAACCTCAGAACTTTTAGCTATAAATAACATTCTCACACAATTCGTCGTAATTTTGTGTTGGAGGAGTGTCTGGGTGTGTGTGTGTGTGTGTCTGAGCAAGCAACCATATGTGTATATTAGTATGTATGTGACATAAACCGAAGGTTAATATTAAATAAATAAATTATTATTTGAAAATAATTAACTGCTATGATAGTCTGTTTATTTGTTTGCTTTGCTGTTTCATCGATGATGCTACCTATTTTAATGCTACATACACATATGTTATATGTATATATTTGTATGTATACTACATGTATGTACATAGCAATAGCAATATATGTATTTTGTATTGCTCTGATATAGGTAACATATTGTTGTTGTATCTGTGCTAAATAATTGGTTAATTAGGGTATGGTGACTCATCATCATAGAATTAAGATTTATTCATTTCATAATGTTGATTTTATACATATTTGTATACTTTATATATGTACGATATTGTATAAATAACTCATTTGGCATTGTGTCAAAACAGCAAAATAGCACACACACAAAAACGACAAAAGTTCAAATCAGTTTTTAGCTTTACCTAAGTACATTTAATTATAGAATTTATTGACTGATTTTGTGAAATGCGTAAATTTTAACAATTGTATTGTACATTTTTATATAATTTTAAATGTGCATATTTATTGATTTTATTTTCAAATATTTTCTACTTTATATCTATGGTAATATATACATACAAAAAACTTCTCTTCTTTGTATGCCCTGTTCGAGTTCCATTTTTTCATATTTGAAAGCCAAACAATTTTAATATAATTCCACTACGGATATATATAATATCTGCATTAAAAAATTATATTTCCTGAGAGAGTACTTATGTTTGTAATAATTCAATGTAATTAATTTGCAAATACAACTGAATATATGACTATAAATCCATAGTTACGAAAAAAGATTATTTAGCATTTTCTTAAAATTGTTTGAATTTGGTTCGTGTCCCATTTGTGTTTAGTGTGCGGTATGTTCTTTAAATACAATATTTTCATTACAAATTCTTCATACGTCTACAAATATATATACAATAGCGGTCCCAGAACTACCCGACCTGACATGCAGATGGCGGCAGTAGTTTGAAAAAAATTACTTTAGTGAAAAGTGCCAACCTTATTAAAGATATGTTTTAAATTTCAAGGCGCCTTGTTGTTTAGTATTTTTTTTTTTTTTTTGAGCCATCGAAATCACTTTCGATGGCTCAAAAACATGGAAACATGGAAAAAATTGGTCACCGTTATGTAATTCAATACTCTCATTTGAAGTCAACGAATATTAAAGCCGAACTAGATTTTACTCTGGAGGTGTAGAATCTGCTTCTTCGTTTACGACCATAAAATATTAGGTAGCAGAGTTTACACGAGGTCGTACGAACACCGTAGTGGTCGACCAATTGAGGTGGCCACGCCAGAAACGGTTAAGAAAATCCACAAAATGTTATTGGATGATTGCCGGTTGAAGGTGCGTGAGCTACTCGTAGATAAAATTACAGACATTTCAAAAAATGCTATACATCGTATATTGACCGAAAATTTGGAGATGAAAAAGCTGCGTACAAGATGGGTGCCGCGTTTGCTCACAATAGAACAAAATCGATGTCGTGAAGATGTTTCTACAGAGTGTTTGGCGATGTTTCACAGTAATAAAGCCGAGTTTTTGCGTCGATTCGTAACCACAGGTGAGACATGGGTCCACCACTTCACACAAAGGAGCAGTCAAAACAGTGGACTGCAGGCAAGGTTATGGCGTCTGTTTTTTGGGATGCACGAGGGATAATTTTTATTGATTATCTTCAAAAAGGAAAAACAATCGACTACGAGTATTATGCTAATTTGTTGCAGCGTTTAAGTGATGAAATTAAAGAAAAAAAGCCGCATTTGGCGAAAAAGAAAGTGTCGTTTCATCAAGACAATGCACCAGTTCACACATGCGCTATTGCGATGGCCAAAATCAGTGAGTTAAAGCTCGAATTGGTTCAGCATGCACCTTATTCAACAGATTTAGCTCATTCGGATTATTTTCTATTTCCAAATTTGAAAAAAATTTGAAATTTAGTGGTAGAAGATTTGCAAACAATGAAGAGGTGGAGTCTGCTGAGGTAGATGGCTGTTTTAATGAGCTAGACAGTTCATACTATAAGGTATTGAAGCTACAGAATATCGCTGGGAAAAGCACATAGAGCTAAAAGGAGATTATGTTGAGAAATAAAGAAAAATTTTCCCAAATTTGTAGTTTTCTTTGTTAGGACGGGTAGTTCTGGGATCGCCCTTGTATAAACGATAATGAAATGAAATCACATAAATATATAGTATTCATATATACATCTTGTTTTGTCCATAGTGAATAACAGCAATATTAAAATGTTTCTTTAGAGACGTACGTTCCGAGCATCTAGTATTATACTTTTATATAGAGCATGTACATACAAACTACTAGTATAATAAATGTTACGTATACGACTTGCTCTTACGTGTATATGTATGTATGTACAAAAGTAAGTATATTTACATTGTATGTTACATTAAAAAAGAAGGACAAAATTAAATAACATGCATGCATATGCATGAAAAAATAATTAAATAAATAAATTCCAAAAATATGATATTCTCATACTCGGCAATAACAAGAGCATTTTAATTTGATAGCGTATGATGTATGGCAATGTGGCATAGAATATTAGAAAAATGCAAAAAGCAGCATGATGCACAAATATGTAACAAGTATGTGCTTCTCAGACATACACACCGCTACTTGTGCACACAAGTGAATGAATGAAATGAAATTAACTTCTGAAGAACCGCAAAACAAAACAAAAAATATTCAATTGAATGAGAAATTCAATGAGAAATGCAAAGAATTGACTCCATACTTCATATACACCATACATTCATACAACCCACATGCACGTAAGTATAGTTAGGTACATATGTTTTAGGTTTTTTTTTCCATATTCTCTTATACCACCGCCGTTTCGTTGGCTCTATGAACACAACTGCTCAATTACAGTATCATTCATTAACATGATGTCACTGCGACGATAGACTGGCATACAACACGTGTACATTTGTAATCGTTCTACATATGCTTACAACTGTATCAACTATATATGCATATAGTACATACGTGAGAAATGTTAGTTTGAATAAAATCAACCACCAACCCCCCCCAAAAAATATATCAGATGGTTAAAAACTTATAGGTAGAGCAATGCACATTGTACATTTGTAGCACCTGCAGCATCCCATATGTGCATAATTCACACACCATTACAACGTCGTCGTCGTCGTCGTCGTCGTGTAGTCAGCGTAATAGGAGAAAACCTCATTTGAAACCACGTTAAAAGCTTTTAAATTGCAAACATTAAAAAACACCACACACACACACAGCCAACCAACACGCGATCTGACTTACTCTACATAAAGTCATATACACATACTTATAAGGTAGAGAAAATACAAAAAAAAAAAAATAACACACACACACACACACTCAAAACCATTCACATGCATGTCAGTGGTGCGAAAAGTGTAATACTGCAATGGTTTCTTATTGTGGCATCGTAATTTACTGTGTCATTGAGTTGTTATGTGATTCTGAAAGGAAACAAGAACGATTGGCGATTGACGTACTCTCCTTGCTGCCACTGCTAAGGACAACCACACAACCAATTAAAATTCATTTGTATTGATATTGTACATTCATACTAGTCATAGCGCTTGAATGGAGTATACTGGTATACTACAAAATATAAGCGAATGGGTAAGACATATTGTCGAAAAAGAGTAAAGTAAATGAACTTGGATTTGAATCACTACCATTTAAGAACGAAATCTGTTATATCACTTACCTATATAATGGTTTTCCAGCACTTTCACGAAACCACAAAACCATATAGACACGATCATCTTTTGCTTCTGGTTCAATATCACATGGTAATGATGCTGTACGTCCTAAAACAGCTTCAACGGCAACTGTTGATACTGCATGAAAATGAAAAAGACACCACAAAAAGAAGATGAAAAATCAATACAATGATAAATGATGAAAAATATATTTAATATTTATGTAGTATATAAATACTTTTTCTATTGTGACACATCCATAAAGAAATTCTAAATTAAAATTTATTATAGAGAAAAGCATATTTGTTTTTTGGTCGACGAAAACCAAAAAATCTACCAAGTCAGCGTATGAGTGTATTTATAGATATTTTATTTATATTTACTCTATGTTACATATAGTCTAAAATAGAATTCACATTCATATGTTTGCCAATTACGCATGAACTGAAGAAAACATTAATCTCCATTTAGTACTCGTATATAGGGCAGTAGTTATTATGGGTACATATATAATGGTATTTAGTTGTCATGGTTCTTAGTACATAAATAGAAGTATATAGTAATAATAATAATAGTAATAATAAGTAAATCAATAACCATTTAAATTCCTTATGCTCCTTGTGCTTGTATAAAAATAGAGCTGTTGAATTAAGTACTAGGAAAGCAACCATCTGCATCTGATTTTCTCACTCTTATACTTTTCTTCCGTACCTTCCATAGGGAAATCTTTATAATTTGCGCACATTCATTAACACCACATTGCTTTTTGCTTTTTGCTTTCTTTTGCCTGCTTCCAAGTACAATTGTTGCTATACGAGTACACATAATTTGCATGAAATGCTTAAATGATTGTTGAAATTCTTAGCATTTGTGAATTTGCTTCTTATGTTTTTGTTGTTGTTTTTCTTTTTTTTTTTTTTTCTTGTAGCTGATATTTTTCTTTTCTTCTTTTGTATTTAAAGCAATGAAATTTATACGACAATTGAATGTAGTTGAAAATGCAGATGGCTCATGATGATAATGACAATGATGTTGATGATGATGATGATATTTTGTTGTTGGATGTTAAAACATTATGCATATAGGAATTGAAGAAAATATATTTCGATTTAGTTTCATTCATTCTATATCAAAATATAGGTACATATGCACACATCCTTAGAGAGTCACCGCAACAATGTGAGCATAGAATTTTAATGGTGAAAAGTGAGAATATATTTTGTCAGTGATGCTGGTTTTATTGTTATTGCTATTGCAGTTGCTTTCATCGTTCTTTTTTTTTTTTTTGTTGTTTGCATTTAAATTGCCAATTGACATTGGGTGTAAATAAACAACAACAACAACAAAAGTGATATACTAAAAATAGCTAAAGAAAATACCAGAAACCAATAAAATCGACATTGAAGATGAAACAAATGAAAACACAAAGAAAAGTCGGCGAAGTACAATTGTTAAAGCGGGACACATACAAATAATACAAAGAAACGATTTAAACAGACTAAAAAGAACAAGCATTTGATTTTGTAATTATCGTCAAGTCGTTGCTTATAGTCTATTACAGCAGACGTTAGCAACAACTATTATTTCCTATGTATACATATGGAGGTAGCTATAGGATAGAATACACATAATTATACCAGTAGATGTAAATCATTCGCTAAATCCATTGCTCTAATTTGCTTCTCCAGCACACAAAATGTGTAATTGCTTTGCCTTTAACGAGACGCACTATGCAGGTATTCATGCATTTGTAAGTGTATGTATAGCTAAATATGCATAGGTGTACGTAATGCTAGCAGCATCGCAAACTAATCTCAAAAGTCTTGTCTAAATGATGGAAATGCCGAAAATAGTGTGAGTTATGTGTGCCTGTTGACGATAGTGATAAAGGGAGAGACATAATAGGTGTACAAATAAATTCTGTCATGTAAAGTTGGATGTATTAAAATCCATTTCGCTCACTATTTTGGATATTTGTAGCTTAGTGATTGCTATATATACGACATAAGTTTCAGTAATTTATAAGCTGTCATTCAGTGTGAATCAATTTTATAAGAGATGGATGTCGATGAGGAACTTCCACGCCATTGTATTTTATTCTGCTTTCAAATGACAAAAAAAAAATATACTGCTGAAGCTATGGAATTAATTAATTCGACTTTGGGTGAAAATTAGGTGAAATATGGTTTGCAAGATTTCGCGACAATAATTTTTGCCTTGAGGATGATTCATGATGCTTGATGAAAGCCACGTCAAACTGAAAAAAAAAACTTGCAGAATAATTGGGAGTAACACAACAAGGAATTTCAGTTCGATTACATGCAATTTAGAAGGAAGAGAAATGGGTTCCTCAAGAGTTAACTGAAGAAAACAAAAATCGAAGAATTGATAACTGCATGAATTTGTTTTCTATGTTCAAAGGAAATAAGTTTTTGCACAAAATCATTACGGGTGATGAAAAGTGGATACTACACGACAATCCTAAACATAGATAAATATGGATTGGTCCAGCTTAGCCATCAACATCACTTCCAAAAAACGAATATTCATGCAAATAATGTGTTACTATGCGTCTGGTGTTACTATGAGCTTCTGCAAGTTGATCAAAATGTTACAGCTGAACATTATCAACAAAGATGATCAAATTAAGTGACGCTCTGGAGGAAAAATTACCATTTACTGCCCAGGAAAATCGAAAAGTGATGTTGCTGTATGACAACGCTCATCAACATGCAGTAAAATCAACTAAGGAACTCATCATCTCCTTAGGCTGGAGAGTTCTCCAGCAGCGGCGTATTATCCAGAATTGGCTTCTTCCGACTATCACTTATACAGATCAATGCAGTCTTATTTTGCTAATCAGCGGTTCTCCAAAATTGAAGATGTACGAAAATGGCTCGATGACTATTTTGCCATCATCTACCCAATAAATGGCAAGAGACCATAGATAATAGTGGCGAATATTTCGATTATTAAGCTTTGTGACAAGTATGTTTTTTAATAAAGAAAAAAAAACAAACAAGAAAAACATGACAGAATTTATTTGTACACCTATTATATTCATTATATTATATTTTTTTTTTATTATATTCATCAAGTAAATCTGAATCAACTGATTTCGAAGAACTTTGGGAAGACGGACAATATGGTATTTAGTTGGCTTACCATTCTAAGCCTTAACACTCAAGGCATTGATTAATTTACTACTGAAGATATGAGCTGGTCAGCCGAATTTCATTCGGGATGTTAACATATACTTACCAATACGTACCTATTTACGCATATAAATATGTATGTGTGTATGGCTTTCTAATTATCATAAATTCTAATGTAAACATAATCAACAGAAACATCCTCATAAGCATCATAATCACTTATGTGCAATGCAAATTATCAAAATGTTTTAAAATTATTCCATGCGTGTATCTTGCGAATCTCCACCCATATGTCGGTGTTGAATTTAAATTTATCTAATGTATATTTAGTCCAAAAGAGAGCATGAAAATTGCTAATTTACAGTCTGATTTATAACCTTTCTTGATCGAGTAAAGGACCCGTGGTAGGCTGTACCAAGTATAATATATTTTCCAAAGAAGGGGTAAATTGAAACCCCAATTACTGATTGTGAAATGCTCCAAAGAGATCGCACACTTTCCCCTTGCGTTATATAAGTAAAATTTTTTTAAGATTCACATGCTTAAGTATGGGAATTATAAATAAAATGCTCCTGTGTTTGCGTTACCATACCATTGCTTGTGCAATTTATAGCCTACAATAAATGGTTAGAAAATCTGTAAATATACAAATACAAATGTACCTGTACAAAGCATGCAAGAAAATCCCACGCAAATAGATTAAAGCATATATACCTACATATATTCACACACGTGAAAAAAATTCTTAGGAAATAACAGAAAAGGCTTCCAATATACACAAGTACTAAGCTACTACTACTCACATATTAATATAATTCATACAAATGAAGACTGTGCATGAAGGTACGTAGGCATAAAAGGTATGATTTCTCATGAATTGAATAGAAACATCAATATCTACGCAAGGGTATATTTATAGAATTATATGTATGTGTATGTGTAAAGAAAATCAATGCTTTTTTGGTGTGTCTTGAAAGACATTTGTACAAAATTCCAATTGTATTTAGGTTTATTTATGTATACACACATGTGTACACAAGTGTCTTTATTTGTTGTATCAATTGAGTCTTCCAACAACCCACAAGAAGAGTTTCATTGCAAATTCATTCTGCTTAGATTGAATGAAGTTGCGTGTAAATATGAGTGAAATTCATATAATTTTCTTTACTTTGGCTTTGTTCTAAAATACTATTGAAGTTGTACGAATACGTACAACAAGCTTACGAAGACGTTGTGTATTTGTACATATGTAATACATACTATCTACATATGCAAGTATACTTAATATATGTATACGTATAATATCCCCTCGAGTGTTCATTATCAGTTATGCTTGAGTAAGTAGATTGATTAGATAGATTGGCAAATATATCATTATAGTATAAATGATCTCGTTAATGAGATTAATCGATGAATGCTTGTATATATGTACACGACACATAAAAATGCCAAGTAACAATGAAGATACGACGCAAATTCTTCATATTGTCTAACATAATTATGTGGTTTAATAAAAATTGAATCTTGAAAAATATTCTAGTATGGAATTTTTCCCGCTTTCAAAGTATTCGGAAATTACAGACATGTGCAATTACATCTACCAAAGTTGGTATAAAGTAAAGCTTCATTTTAAACTCATTTTTTTTTTTTTATTTTTTTTTTTTTAACAAAATGTTCATTTTTAAATATATGATTTCATTAAAGAAAATAGTGAAACATCAAAAAAATTAGATAGCAAATTTTATTCAAATATTCACTGACACAAACGCACGCAACATATAAGCACTTATGAACACGAGTCTATGAGTCTATAGAGATGCCTCATAAATCCACTTATAAGAAAAAAAAAAAATAAATAAAATAAAAGAATTTAACGCGACACGAAATAAATTGCACAAACATACTTGTATGCATACAAAACTTAGCACCACCGCCATCGCCACCACCACCATTTAAACTTCATAACTACTGCCATGCATAACTTAACACTTTGGGAAATGTTCATACTCACAGATGTATTGTGTACAAGATACGCTTGCTGTTAAAGGTATGCAATTACATTTTTGCAATGCGAAAAATATGAAGATGCAGAGGAATGCAAAAATATGTGTTCTTCAGTTTTTTTTTTAATATTTTTTTTTTTATTCTGTCATCATTGTTATTGAGCCAGCAGAGACTGAATGAGAAATAATATATGGTTTACCAATGATGATATTAAATATTTTCTAAGGTGAGATTCCTCTACACATTTAAGTTAAGTGAGCAGAAACTCTTTTTGCAATTTTTTTTTATTTGAAATTAAATTTTGGGCAATTTCTTTCCTAGATCTGAAATAGGAGTTTCATTGTGTTAAGGAAAATTGAATCAAATTCAATCAAAACTCACCATATATGACACCTTAAAATGAATATCATTGCTTCTAGTGTTGGAAGTGAATTGATTTAATTTTCAATTTCAATGTGTACACTAAATTTTCACCATAAATAAATATACACGCCTTCAATTCCAACGCCACTACTACACATTGAAAATTCATAGAAATTCGCCTTGATGTGCACAAAACAATTGGTACGAATTTCATGCTTCTTGTTGACTTATGTATATTTATTGATGTTTTATTTAATTCTTATTTGTATTTGGGTACACAAGTAACTATTGCTGTTATTATTGTTAAATGCTTGTAAAACAATACAGCTTACAATGGACATGGTATTTTTGTGTGTGTAAAATGTAAATACATAGATGTACTCTGCACAAGTTGAGAACAAAACAATTTGTACATATATACTGACAAGGACATTATCATAAAAGTAGCAACAACTACACCAAATCGTCAAAGACACAAAATAACAAAGTAGCAAGTAAATAAATAGACAAAAAAATACACACACACACATACACTCAAATACAACTTAGCGAACAAATAGAGAGCGAACAAGTAAGAATTTAGCAAATAAAATAAATAAATTGTTGTACTAAAATTATGCATAAATATTATACAAACACGAACGTGTCAAAATGTCGATTTGTAATGAAATGTAAATGATACTTATGGTGAATTTTATATTAATTTACATAATATGGCAAACAAATGAGAGAGACAGAGAGAGAAAGACACAACACAACTGTTTGTTTTTCGTTAACTTTATTGTTTACTGGAAAAAAGTATTTTTTTTTTTTTTTTGCACTCATGCTGAGTATAGTATTCAAGGAATTATTTGATTTGTGTAGCCAATTCATGGCCAAAGATTAAATATTTCCGAAGCTTTGAGTATTTATTTTATATTTGCATTCGTTGTTAGTGTTTAAATGTAATTCTCAATTTTTCCATCTGGAAATGCCAAAGACTCTATTTCATGATGAAATAGCCAACCCAAATGAGTTTAAATTGAACTTCACTTGACAAATTTGATAGATTTTATTTACAAGAGATATTGTTGTTATAAAATTTGCTATTATTAAAACTAAATTTAATGGAAGTAGGGGTACCAAAGAATCGCATCTATACATTTTATAATAATTTATCCAACATGTCAATATACTACACCCTATACAACTCATTTACACCCGAGGACTATATATTCTGCATATATAAGAATACATAAATACGAAAAGAAAAAATTAAAAAAAGGAGTTGTGAAAGGTTCTTCTATAAAAATGCAAAATATAAACAACCAATAAAAACAATTTTTAAATTACACCTTCCGATGATGCTCTAAGTATTCCTTTGCCTTCGGTTGAAGAAAACTCAAAGAGGCTATGACCTTCTTATTCACTTTGTATGAACATATACGAATATGCATAGGTCAATGTTTGGTGATAAACAACAGAATGCAATTTTACACTTTGACACCTGCATACATCGGACACGCACATTTTTATTTGCATACATATTGATACATGCCCAGTGGTAAAATTCGAGTAGCACCTACTAACTGAAGATGTATGAAAATATATCAAGGCAGGGGGATTTTATCAGAAATTCATGCATAACATATTCTTTAGTTTTCTATGGACTTATCCCAACCCTTTTCTGTATTTTTTCATTCTTGATGCATGCATTACCACTTCAATTACTAAAGAATGTACGTTGTAAAAACAAAATTTTTATCAAGAATTGCTGCAGCTGCTCGTGGTAATGAATTCTCAAATTTTCGCCACTGAGTACATGCAACGAAATACTCTTGCCTAAATGCTTGCATTCAAAAGAGCATTTGGTAGATGTTTAAATGAACAATCGTCCAACCGGCTGACCAAACACACCACCGATCCGAAAAAAAAAATAAACGAATATAAAAAGGAACAGTGTGTGACAGAAAACAAAAGTACAATGCCAAAGAAGAAAATTGCAATAAAAGCGATTATCTTGCACACCCACATCCACAGGTATCTAATGGAGCGAGAATAACAATAGGTAATAGTCGGAAGGTGTAAAAGCAACAACAACAACAAAGTAACAATGTACAAAAAAATATAGTGGCCAAACTTAGCTTTAGTACATGGACAGGCGATAGGTGATATTTACACCTGTATGTAGTACTGCTGCTGCTGGTGATGGTGGTAACAGTGACGGTAGCAGTGCAAACATAAGACTAAAGTACACTAGCAAACAATACCCATACGTGAACGTACACAATATCACATGCATACAAACGCCCGCATATAAGTTGAAATTTACATTACCCTGTAGTACAACGGAGTTGGTCTAGCAGTGGTAGTTTCACTAGTTCTTTAAGCATGTATGGTAAAAATTGTTCCGTTTTTGCTAACAATTCAAAATGTTTAATTTTTGATTAAACTTCAATGGAAAAACAGAATTGGAAGAATTAGCTGAATTTTCCTTAGACATATATCAACTAGTCCCAAGAAGTTTAGGTCTCATCTTGTAGATATTAAGTTTGTTTAAATTTTTATATCGACCGACATTTTTTTCGTAGTAATATATAATAAAATATAATTCCTAGGTCCAACTCTGACTGCTTCAACAACTAATTCCACTTGACTCTCGCTTGGAGTGCATGGTAGCAACAAGACAAACAATGCCGCAAACTGAGTGAAGGAAGTCTACGAAAAATAATGAAAATACGAAATAAAAGTAAGAGAAGAAAAAGAAAGACATACAGGTAACATGATATTTTACATTTTTCTTTTGCCACAATGTGTAGCAACATATTTACAATGGCTCGACTACCAAAAGGTGTTTGTAAATGTAATTGTCGAAAGTGCCCTATAACGAAATTGCTGTGTGTATACATAATGGCTGTATGTAGTAATGTAAAGTGCATTAAATGGAAAATAACCGCAAATAAAGGATAACGCAAAGTTCACTACGAGTACAGTGTTAAACGTGATGGAGAAAAGTGAATTGGTACGAAACTGAAAGAGTTTGCATACAACCAATGTATCAATAGTAGTACATAGAATAGGGGAAAATGTCGCAATGCATAAAATTTACATCTGACATATATATATGCTTGCATGCGTTTTTGTTGAGAAAAAGTAATAAAATACAGGGTGTGATGCATGTGATATTTTAAAATATTAAATATATTTGCAAGTCGAAAATAAACTTGCCAATGCCAATGCCTCTATGTGATTGATTCTATTTATAGGAATAAAAAATGCATCTTGATGCTAGGACTAATGTTATCAATGAATAAAATATTTTAGAAATTTTGAATTTAACAATCGCATCATGTTATATAGAAAATTTTAGAAATTTGCCCAAATAAAATTTTTGAATTCGAAAATTTTTATGTTTAAAAGAAATAACATGCTTATGCTTCCCTTAATTAAATTTCAAAAAATTTCAAATATAGTTTGAAATACAAAATCATTTTTGTCCGTTTCACAATACATAATATCCCTTCAGATATCGTTAGCAACATGCTGTATCTCTCTCGCTCACTTTTTCTCGTTCTCAAACTAATCTATTACAATCCCTTTCCAATTGCATATAAACTCTATGAATAATATAGCTATGTTCACGTATGTAAATATGTGAATTAGAGTCGATTGCTACTGCTGCAATGTAATTTGAACTTTTCACTCGTCTTGAGGTTAGTGCTTTAGGGTTAGCAATTATTTTTCTGTAAAACAGATGAAGTGAAAAGTTCATAATAGGATAGTTGTGTTAGGTTTCATTGTCGCAAAGGTATAAAAAAATGCAACAAAAACTAGGTATATAGCTTTCAATATAACAGCTGCCAGTGATCGTTGAACTTCTTACACAGAATTTTATTTAGCCATTCGGGCACAACCATTTGTATTATCATCGATGGCCTAAAACTGCTAAGTATTCGTAGTTTGAAACTCATATTGCCACATTGAATTTGATTTTATTTCTATTCGTTTTGTATATTAATGACATCTAACTTTATATTCATGCTAGTTGTAAACATTTGTTTAAGACAGTTACAAGATCTAATGAAACAAAATTTAAAACTGAAAAAAATAGCACAATAAATAATACAATACTATACATTTCTTATTCTTATATTATAATATAATATATAAGCATGTAAATAATATAGATTGATAAAAGGGATAAATTCGATTTTCTTCCCTTCCGGTTAATTGAACATCACATACACGTTTAAGTCAATAACGCTTTTTTCAGCCTTCCAGCTAAAGAATATGCATTGAAATGCATGCCATCATTCAATGGTAGTTCAATATAATGCTTCAAGCATTATACCATATACTATATATATACACGTACATTTTCTTGCATACATACTTGTACATACATACTACCATAGATGGATGAATGTAAAAATGCAATAAATTATTATATGCTATTTACAATGAAATGCCTTTACTTTATACATATATATATATATATATTGTATGGTACATGTAGCATGTGTACACCAACGATGAAAAAAAAAAATACAAAGTAGGATCATCATCATCATCATTATCATCATCATCATCATCATCATTGGTATGTTATAGTATCGTCAACAATGGCAGCAATAATAACAGCATCCTTGAACTACTAAGTATAGGTGTACTCGACAAACGCCTTAAGGTTATTATATGTATAACAACATTGTTGCAATTTCCAATAAACAACTATGCCATACTTCAACCTACCATCACATTAGTGTCAGCTATTTTTTTTTTTTTCTGTATAAAAAGTATATGTAGGTACACAACAATATCTTTGTTTGAATGTTGAACACAATTTAACCTTGACTAGAATACATACCAGTAAATATCTATGTATATGATACGTTAAGAGTAATAAAAAATAAAATATTCAATCAAAACATTATTACCAATAAAGCATTTAAATCTAAGAGATTATGTTGTTTTATATACAAAAAAAAAAACATATTTACTTGATCATCTTTTAACCATGTCTAGTATAAAGTTAATTTTATTCAAGCTTCAAAAAAACAACAAGACAAAAATGTTATTATTTATTTTATAGAATTTCACGGAATTATTATCTTTCAGTCTTATCTTTTTTTTTTTTTTTTTGTATTTCCTTTTCTTCCATTTTCTATTCTGTTGTGCTATCGAATGTATACTAATGTATTTTGCCTGGTAGCAATTGCAAATATGGTATATAAGCTACTTTAGATTGAAATTATTTCAATCTATTGCATATTTAGTGAATGATGGTACAAAATACACTCCTCTGTGTACTTCATATACCTAGCTATAAATATTTATTGTTATTAAAATTTATTTGCAACATATTTTGTGTGAAAATGAAAATATTCACCATTGTAGAGGAAATTATGTAGGCCCAATGATATTTATAATTTCAGTATATTTCCATATTAAAGCAGTTAAAATATAGAATAATTGCTGAAAATTTTTCTTAAGATAATCGATTTAAACAACAACGAAAATGGTATTCAATTTTTATAATGTACCTATTCTTTTGCCTCCGTGTATATTTATTCCATTGTGATATTCATCACGGTAAGTAGCATTGATGATATATTCATAACCATTTACATACAAATGGTATAATATGGTTGAAAAGATAGCAAAACCGATATTCAACGCCACATGAATTATTAAAAAATCCAATCTCTGCCTACTTGCTTTCACCAGCATCATGGAAATTGTTCGATGACACACAATAGCAGAGCAAGAAGTAGAAAGAAAAACTCAACTCACAAACAAACATATATTCAATAATATCATTTTAACACACTATCCTCTATATGTTTGCCTCCTTTGCATCTTCTTGAAGAAGATGTGTATCGTATATGCTAAATGACATTCAATTAATGTTTTTTGTTTATTTTTTTTTTTTTCTTCAATCATTTTACTTCAAGTATAAATACAAGTTTATGTAAAATATCAAAGTTTGTCCTTTAGTCTCTTTGTATTGATATTGATAGGTTTTATTTTTTTTTTTTGTCTATGTATTGGAAGCACACATACACACAATCGTTGATGTGGTTGCTTTGTACCCAACTACATATGTAAAAGTACACAATGAATTGTTCAACATACATTTTATATAGTCGTATAGTACTCTACTAACTCAAAAACGACCAGCAATTCAATAGTTAGTCAACTAACCAATCAATCGTACCAAAGCGAACCGACAAACCAAAGAAGGCAACGAGACGTATAATAGATTTTTCAAACTAATTTCTTCTTAAAGTTTTCAACTTTCTTACTGCATTCATATACGAATATGCAATCTACTATTTCAATAGTGGGGGAAGTGATGCTGATGCTGAATATCAGAAATTTCCATATACGAATATTCTCTCATACCACATTAATATAAAGAAAAACTATATATATTAAATCTATAGTAAACTATTTGACATTTTGTTTTAATAAACTTTTCTCTATAAATAGATTTGTTGGCAAGTTTATTTTTGTCACAAGAGATTTGTTGGTATTGGTTGGAGCAATTCGTTTTATTCGATTTTTGTACACAAATTAATAATTGATGGAAATGGAAAAGTTTCTTTTCGAATTGCATATACAAATTGTTGTAGTGTAGGCATACTATACACTTCAATATAAAGCATATAAAGAATGTGCAGACATTTCTCATCTCATAAAGCGGTGCCCTTTAGCACTACATATTCTAGTCTCGCTAATAAATAATTTTACTCATTTAAATGACAATTTAAAAATCTTTGCCTTTGAATTTCAATTTTTCACAAATTATGAAGACAAAACACTAAAGGTACTTAATATAAATAATAAATTGTATTAATTTGAAATTGAAATTTATCAACGGCAATTGCATCAAGACAGTTGTCAGGCGCACTAAATTGCTATTGTCAGTTCATCACCACAATGCTTCGTATACTAAGCATCAATTTCTTCATTTTAATATTCATAATTCTTGCTATTGCTATTGTTATTAATAGTATCTGTCACAGAAACAGAAAATATTTCCAATTTATTTGCCTGCTAGAAGTATATGACTACTATCTAGCTATCCACCATATGCATCTATGATTAAATGAAGAAAAAAAAATAAGTAAATGTGCAAAATGTACGAATAGCATTGAAATCATTTTTTTTATGAGTATTTTATTACAACTTTAAAGCTGCTCTCACTTTTCATTTCTTCACAACTACGAATTCGAATTACCTCCAATAAGACCCCCCAACCCCCCACAAAACCAAGTATTCCATTTTTACTATCATTCACTTCTGTTTGGTATATCACCTGCAATTTGATGACTACTTTTTTTTTTTGCTATTGTTATTACTATTGTTGTTGTTGTTGTTGCTGTTACATTTTTCCATTTAAAGCAGCCTTAAGCAATTCTACTTCATATTTCGATAGAACACAATCGAGATGAAATATGGAAATGGAAAAAAAAATGTTTGAAAAGGTTGTTGCTTCCATATTTGTGCTTTGCTCCAACCAAGCCAAGCATGCTTACGTGCAATAACATCTCTCTTTAAGCACAGCACAGCACAGCAGAAGGTGTGAGATGGGAGGCAAAAAAAAAATATGAAAATACTGTAACAAAAAACATAGAATATTAAATGGGAACAAAAAAAAAAAATAAAATGAAAAATATTTTGCAAAAAGAAAAAAAAAACGAAACGCAAAGCTAAAAAAATGAATCAATTCAACTGCGAAACAACAAAACAACAGAAGCGACAACGCGAAAGTCATGTAAAATCTATGCAACAAGCAACTACATGAAATATTTCACATCAGTTTGCGATGATGATGATGACGACGACGACAACGACGACGAACACGTCGCTGACGATGGCGACGATGATGAAGACTGTTTCGCATAGTGTCAACCTTCTATGATAGCAGCTTGCATAGACTAATAATTCACATCAGACTATTTATGACAAATTTTTGATTTCTTTAACTTAACTTTCGATTATTAGATTTCTCGTGAAAAATAATCACCAATGGTTCAGTGCCACAGCCCACTTCAATATCAATTAATCATGTAAATAGATTTTTAATAATTAATTCAATTAATATATAAAAATACACAAAGCATACGGTCCATTAAGGAAAAAATATTCTTACTTTGTTGTTGTTAAAAAATAATTTGGAAAGCCACTTTAGTGTTAATGAAATTGTAGAGTTAAAATTTTTAGTTTTTCCGTACAATGATAATGATTTATATCATGATTCCAGTATGAAATAATTGTCAAAATGTTCAGATTATGAAAACTTAAAAGTAATTATAAAAATAATGAACTTGGACATTAGACAAACTAATCTTATAAATATCAATAAAAAAAATATTTTAATTTGAAGGTACAACATTTATTACAAAAGTGATCTATAAAAAAACTATCAAATAAATTGATTGTTTTAAAAATAAAATTTGTTGTATTTCACCATTAGCATTTCTTTAGCCAGCTAGCAAACACTGTGCGTCGCCGCTGCTTTGAAGGTTATTTTTCGATTTCCATAAATTTTCAATGATTTCTACAGGTTACACTCTCACCATTTCTTCTACTCATTCATCATTCATATCCCTCTCTAACTGACTCACTCACTCATAGATTCATATGTAATATTTTTGAGTTTAGCCCTTGTATCGTTTGCGCTGATTTATGAAAAAATATACTTACAAATGGTAAATTTGATGGTAGGAAGTAAAAGGAGCAAAAAAAAAACAAAAATAAGAATAAAAAAAATATGAAAATCAAAACAAAATATATTGAATATATTTTCTTGAATACACTTTCTGTTTCCATCTTTCATTTGCTTTCTCATATAAATATTCAACGAGTAGCAGAAAAATGGATATGGCGTGAATACGAAAAAAAAGGTACCAGTATTGGTTATTGGTTTTACTCTTTATGTGTGATTTGTTTTAAATTATATGAAAACATTACGATTGTTTACCCTTCCTATGATCCATATGATTTATAAATATTTAAATGTAATCATTTTCTCTTTAAAATTTTTTTATATTTTTTAAATCCTTAAATCCGTTGTTCAACTTTAATGTGGAAAAAATTATTGGAAATATTCATGTGAAATCTTAAATGTGAAGATATAATTAAAAAAATTTTTTTTTAATTTTCTTGTGAAATTTTCTAAAACAGAATATATTATTTGATTTAAACACTGTAATGGATTTAATTAACCACAAACACAACATGATATATGTATATCCATAAAGGTATATTCAATAAGAAACTGAGACTTTGCATTACCAAGAGGACCTAGTTGATATTTTGTAACATAAATGACCAAACAAAGTAGAAGCTCGATTTCTTGCTAAGACTCTCGAATTAATTATCATTCTGAAAAACTTTTAATACCAAAAATAAAACCTATAATACCCCATATAGAGTTTCGCAATCATATAAATTTAATAAACTATACTCATATTTCTATATAATTTACACAATATATAAATAATAGGTTAGTATGTATAATTGTTATTGTACAACTATACACTTATTACAACAAATGTTAATAATTCGCAATATGTGTATTGTATTTCATATTAATTTTCCATCCCAATAAATAATACCTATTATATAAACGGAAATTAAAAAACATATTGAGAAAAAAAAATGTACAAATATGGTAGATGTAGCATATGTATGCACCAACTAAATAACTGATGAATAAGTATTTTTTATAATATATGTATATAATACATAAGCATATACTCGTATCTGTAGAAATGAATTGACAATGATATACATAATAATCTGAGAGATTTTTTATTATTAATAAAAAAAAATGAAACTTAATAATTTCGTATATATGTGTAAATATATATCATCATCATCATCATCATCATCGTTGATTGGTATAAATTGAAATTATATATATCAAAGCAAAATCAAAATCTGCATTAAAATGACATATAAAACCAAGAGTAATATTTTGTAATATTTTTAATAAAAATCTGCTTTTTATGTACTCATTGACTAAATAAGTTTTGATTCCATATAGTCATGATATCGTTAGAAAATTAAAAACATTACTTAATACGATCACAAATCAATTCTGAAGCATTTTAAGTTAAAATGGATGCCAAACCAAGATCCTTTGATTATCATCTCCATGTCTCATGTGGAGAAAGATGAAAATATCACTTTCAAGAAGCTGAAAGAACAAATATATGCAGACAATAGCCCTGCAACTATAATATACATTCATTTTCAATCTTGTTTCCATCTGAATGGTAGGTATGTTTTCAATATAATTTCATGTTACTTTTATTTTGATACATACAAAATCTAACTAAATAACCTGTAAACTTAAAAAACATATAAACAAATACAGATTAATGATATTGAGCTATTGAAATAATGCATATGAAATATCAGATTTCATTTTGCAATATCACTATAATAAAATTACGATAATACATTATATAAAATATACATTTTTTTGCTTCGCTTTGAATTTATAACAGATTAGAATATACCTACAAATGTATGAACATATATGAATTACAACAAAAAAAAATTGAAATCAAAAATAAAATGCAACACGATTAAAAACTAAATGTAGCGACAAATGGCAAACGACTTGCTAATACCATCCGCCAAATGAAATGGAAACACTAAAATAACATCAAAGATATTTTATTTGGTTTTGCATTAAACTTGATATATATAAAATCAATATTGAATTGAAGGAAAAATAAAACAAAAAGCAGCACAAAATGGTACTTAAGTGTAATGTATATCACTGATAGCAAACAGTAGCACCCACAGTCTTAATATAGCATTATCTATAATATGTATTATCCTTATTAAAATAACTCGATATTGAGAATTCAAAGAAAATGACAGTGGTGACAAAATAAAATAAATAAAATGAAAATGAACAAGGCAAAAACAATTCTACTTGCAAATCATACTCGTACGAGCTGATGAAAGTATGTACTTTGTCTGATAAGAATCAGTGTTAGTGTAATTCTGTTGGCTTCTTTTTTCTTTACTTTTACATATCTATCTGTTTGATCTTATTATTTGATATAGTATTTCATTTGCTTATTCTTTGTCTGGTATTTGTTTGCATTCTTATTCATGTAATTCCTATATTGTAACACACCATTCACTTCATCAGCAGCATTTTCCATCCACCCATTGATGTAGCGACAAGCTGAGTAGACAACTTGTACATTATGAGATTTGTGTTAAAGTTATCTTTGTTATGCGTTCTGTTGTTGTTGTTGTTAGGGATTCTACATTCTTATCTCTTTTATCCGAGTATGTCATCGTTATGCTTTAAAAAACTTCGTTACATGGCACTTAGGTAACTTTAGATTATTGCTCGTGGAAGCATTTAATAAATTGAATTAATTTAATAGAAGAATTCAGAAAATATTATCCTAAGTCCCATTTGTTGAAATTTGTCTCTCCAACATTATTAATAATAAAATTTTCCATGTGGAAACTCCTCATTAACTCATAAAAATTATATCTTTTAGTGCAAGGAGTCTTATAATTTTCTAATATTCGGTATTTGATTATAAAAAAAAAATGATGAAAATCAAAAAAAAAAACAAATTTTTCTCTTTCTGCCACTAAATTTGTCAAACTTTTGTTTACATTCCGATTTTAATTGCTCAAAACGAATTCTATCAAAAATTTAAAAAAACATTATATTTAAATGCTTAAAATATTTTTGATTTTAAATTTTTAAGTGAATATTGTTTTTTGTTTTTTTACAATAACATTATTAATAAAGCTTAATAATATTAAAAAAAAAAATTAGTAAAGAAGCACACAACTTTAAATGCTAAATACGCTCGTGCATGCTATAAAAACCTTGAAAAAAAAACACACACACATTCATATGTACACACACACACAAAGACTTAATTCTTGCCATATTCAATTATAGTTTCATTTAATTTTATCATCAACAATCAACCAAATAAACAAGGCACACATATACATTTTGTATGAATCATGTGTCTGTGTATAATTATGATATTGAATAAGGCAAACAAAAAAATGCTCTATAAAATTATACATACAAACATACACATATGTATGACGATATGAGCAATTACTATGGACTATGCACTCATTTGTGCATAAAAATGGTACAATGATATTTGTTGTTGTTGTTATTGTTGTTGTTGTTGTTGTGTTGCTGCTGCTGCTGCTGCTGCCGTTATTGTTATTTATATATTTATCATCACCATCACAACCATTGGCATTGGCAACTTATAAAAACTTTTTATTTTTTTCAATTCACTCAATTTTGCACTCCAACTAAAGCGCACTCCCACTAAAGTGCTCATTCTCAATCACTCGTTTTTACACGATATTAATTAAAATTATATTTGTATGTATAGGCGGATATTGTTTATTTGTATGTAAATAACAATCACGTGGTAATTATTCCAGCCAGTGATGGGCAAAATTACAGGTGTTTGTTTTTTTTTTACTCCTGGCACGTTTCTCTTCTTATGAAGAATTTTTTTTTTTTTTTTTTTGCATTTTTATTGATTTCAATAAATATTTCATATATAGTTTTGCAATATTTTTTTAAGCAATGCACAAGGCATCATATAATTAAAATTTCAAGTTGCACGAAAATTCTACTGTAAAATATTATTATGACAATATGACATGTTATAGCACCATGTGAATCACCTAATATGTTTTAAAGCCTAAAAAGTCACATTATTTTTTTTTTTAATTGGACAAACTAACTACCGCAGCGATACTATACAAAATATTGGCTGTAACACTAATAACAATTGCATTTAAAATTCATTTTAATTGGATTGTATTGTACAACTAACATTTATAGTATTTATTTTAAATACATATGTCCATATGTGTATGTGTAGCTGCATATATACATAGTAGATAAAAAGTAAAATTGAGAACGTAATTATTATGTGCTATATTTCATAGTAAAAATTATTTATAAAGAATGATAAAGAATAACAAACATTTATGTATAATATATATAAAAATAGCAAATTATTAAGAGGAAATTATGTGAATTGCGTACTATTTACAAATTACTCACTTATTGTATGAAAAATGAGTATTTGTTCATTTGTACATTTTTTAATTTGTTTCATTTGCAATTTCTCTTCTTTTGTTTTTTCTGTGAATGTTTGTATTTTTTATTGTTTTTATTTTTTAATTTTTGTACTATTTAATTTAAATAAATTTGCTAGAATGTTCGAACCAATTAATAACAATAAGGATGTGTCGCTGAAATTTTTCTTCATTTTCTTCACTTAAATTTAAAAATAAAATAAAAAATTCACTTAAATTTATCCTTCGTTATTTTCTTCACATAAATATATGCTTTGTTACTTTCTTAAATATATGTCAAGCTGAACTTTTAAAAAAAATTACAGATTCCTAAAGATGGTATGACTGATTTTCTTGAGTAAACAAAACATCATACTGTGTTAAAGAATTTTGATAGTTTTGATTTTCAGTTTTGGGTTATATGCAATAAATAAGTGAAAATGATATATGAATTGGTGGAGAATTCGTATCAGCATGTACACTTCAATAAATATACATAAATCCATATGAAGCATTTCGCTACTTCTTAAGTACCTCATTAAAGAAATACACTGATGTTGCGTGTTGTTAATGAGCATCACTTTAAAAAATTCGCAAAAAACAATTGATATAAATGTTTAAATAATTAAAATAACAAGTATTTCAAATGTAAAGCAAACGAATATTTAAAAAAAAAAATACCAGAGAGAGAAGAAAAACCACCGACGGAAAATTTAATAAAAGCGAATGAACAAAAAAGCCCCATGGGCAATAATTACAACATTCAACACTTGCATATTTACATATATTTTACTGAAAAAGTAGGTGACTTTTTCACTCTTTATATATACATATATGTATGTGTGTGTGTGCGTGTTTTATTATTATTATTTAAAATTTTTTTTTTTTTGTTGCTCTCATTAAAACAAATATTTGCACAAAAGTTGAGCCTTTACTCTCGCAACGAATTAACGACGACGTTGTATGTATTTCAAGTAAAACTTCGTTGGCAAAAAAGTAAAAAAGTAATTATTAAGAATACTATTTTATGAAATGATGATAAATTATACACGTACAGAGTATACGCTTTAAAGACACCAGAATTTATGAAAACTTATTTTAGTCATAAGTGTTACGTATATATTTGTGTGTATATACAGTACCATTATATGTATTTTTAATTTCTTCATTTCAGTAATTCTTTCAAAAAATATACATAAATTGCATCACAAAATAAACAGAAAGTCAATTTAATTTATTTTCTTGAATAAAAGGCATTACAGCATAAATGTACAATAAAACTTTAGCATAATGTTGAAAAAGTGCTGCAGCAAAACAACAACAACAAAAAAAGAAAAGAAAATAGGAATGGCAACAAAAAGTTTCGATGAAATAAATTGCAATGAAAAATTTATAAACTTTTTCAAAAGCAGATCAAATTTTAATGCCAAAAAACTATGAGTACTACGAGTACTTATACAAAAAAAAAAAACGAAGAGTAAGAAAAAATAAAAACAACAACAAAATAACTGAAAATAGATATTATGAAAATTAATGGAAATAGCATTTGTATATAGCTTGTATTTGCCTTTGAGGACACAAAGTTGCAGCTATTTATTAATTATGCTCGAAAGGTAATTGATTCGACGATAGATTGCTTAGAGCATTCGTTTATTATTTATAGTAAAAACTATCTTTAAAATTCCCCCAACTCTAAGTAGTCACCTTGACTGCATACTGAGGGCTGGATCGGGTCACAAGAGCATGAACCACCACCAACGCATAGGTTGAAAGTAGGCTTCTAGGATTCCTGATTAGTCCTGATTAATAGACAACAACAATACTATTTGTTTCAGCCACAATATAGCATTTCCATAATAACAAATTCTATTGAAATTTACCAACAAAATATAAATGTTAAATAAAAAGCAAATAATAGAATAATAATTCTCAAATTGATTCATTTCACAATATTACTTATGTTACATACAAAAACATTGGTAGTAAATAATTACATGTGTAACATATATTCAAATGATAATATTAAATAAAAGAGTAATTAATATTTATTTAAAAGTCAATTAAAAATTAGTCGTTCATTCTGTTGATCATCTAATTAAAACACGAATGCATTATTTATTTATATATCTATTTAAATATTTTATATTAAATTAAAAAATTTTCCTTTTTTATGATAAAAAAAAAGATGACCTTCATTTACTGTCACATATTACTAAACAAAATGAATAAATTAAATTATAATGAATAAAATTAATTTATGTTTATAACAAAACAAAAAAAAAAAATATCAAATCAAATTTACAACTAATCTTCTTTAGCAAAAAACTTTCAAATTATTTATATAATTATAAATGCACTTGTAGTTATACAACATATTCATAGATGTGTCAAATATACATGTTATTTATACGCCTAAAATTATGCTATGATGATTGTCTAAGCATGCACATCCACATTGGGGTATGATTATGCGAATAGGATAGGTACATTATGTAACCATAAGCAATTAAAGCGAACAAATTACAATTTTCATAAATGATTTGCTCAAGTCTAAGTTTATATAGCTATCCATAGCTGCATAAGTATGCTAGTGCAGGCACATTTACTCATAACATTATTAAATATTGAAATCTGTTGGTATATATACTTTTTCTCATTTAGCTGGATAGGCAATAACGTTTATTTTGTATTTATAGCAAATAAATATGTAGAGAATTTTAGTTGGATTACGGTAATTATCTTCGTATGAAATGTATGAACCATAGCCTATAAAGAAGGGTGGAATTTGAATCATAATTAAAGTGAAGCTTAAACTTAAAAATTCTTTTGACTCTTGGCGAAAATGGAATGACGGAAATTTGTTGAAAAAGTCAATCGTATTCTTCAGTTGAATGCTGACAAATATCTGAATCGATTTCGTTGAGATCGTTAAATTATTAAAATTGACTGATTTATATTTAGTTACTTACAATATAAAAACTACAAATCCAAATATAGTTAATGTAGAAAATGTGATTATTATAAAAAAAAAAACAAAAAATTTTAGGTTAATATTTCGTCGATTCCTAATTCAGTGCATTTTAGAATTTCGTTCTCTGTAAATATGGCAAATATATAAATTGCGTATATTGCAAATGCAATTATTTATATGTAAATATATATCGAAATATGCTAGAGATAATTTCATTTGTATAATTCTAAATCGGTCATTCAAGCGCTCACTATGTTTACTCGTACATTTCCCCCTTCAAACTCTTCTTCTCTATTCATCATATTCATACATATGAGTATACATATATACGAATATATGTTTTTCTGAATACGTTGTAGTACCAACATATACATATATGATTATTCTTTGATAATATATATATTATACAGATGTACTATGCGCAGATAGCAGCAGCAAGCATATACAACAAATACAAATACATGAATTCGTTTATGCATCACTGAAGCGTATAGTAATTATATTTTAAGCTGCTAAAGTCCTATTGGGATTAATATTTAATTTGCTGTTTACCTACCGCTTAATTACAATTTTTCGGTTTGTTATCGGTTGCCGGATTGCTTACTCGTACTTGGTACATTTTGGTTTGAATGGCAGCAGCAGCAGCAGCAGCACTGGTTATGTGAATTTGGTTTTTAGATCTTCTTTTTCCAATTTTTTTTTTGCATTTACACAAAACAAATTTGCAATGTTTGCATATGTGTACTACCATTATATTTATTTTTAGTCCTTTTATGCCATATTTTTTTAGAATTAAATTATTCTCTGTTATAAGTATTAGCTAGCAGTGTGTTTGCTATCTAAACTAAATTTTATATTTACCTCCATAACATTATTACATACATATGTATTACATGTGTTTTCACTCCACTTTCATAAATAATATTATTATTATTAGAATTATATTGTTTTTTGTTTGTAGGTTTTCATTTCTAGCAAATTTAAATCAAATTGGTTTGCTACAATGTAAAAACATATTAATATGTTTTCGATAGCAAATGGTGTGCAAAATTTATTATATGTTAATTGAAAATTAGTTGGATTTACCGATAATTATATTAGCCAATGCCTATATGCATAATCATACGCATAATTAATAAATGCTAATGCACATGTAACTAGTATATTTTTTCATGTCCACTCGTGTTTTGCTCCTCCTCATGGACATGGTTTAATGCACATAGCACATGTGTTCACATACGAAATGTACAAAAAAAAAAAACTCAATAATAATTTACAACTAAATTAAGTTCTCATAAAATCACGTTTTATTTGACTAGACTATTTTAGGATGTAAAATTGAATTTGCATGTTTGAATCTATTTTCGATATGTATTTAGTATTTTTTTTTTTGGTTTTCTTATCATACATTTAATCGCATTAAAATCATTATTTTTACTATTATTATTATTATAATTATCATTATTAAAGCATTAAATTTTATATATGCACTTTAGCTTTTAATTTTTATATATATTCTTATCTATATTTACCTATTCGATGAGAAAACAATTGGCTTATAAAATAATCGACGATTGTCCAATCAACCAACCAACCAACCATTCCATTTGCCATTTGCTTGCCACAATGCATTCATATACGATATGTGAAAATTAGGTCACGTATTCTCGATTTTCTGTTCTCTGAGTATTGGTGCGTGTTTTAATGCTATCAGCTTTGACATAACTATAGGCGTTCGCCATATGTAGTATGTAGGGTAAATGTAGAATTTCTATGAAATCATAGCAAATGGTTTTTGCTTCTTTTCTTTTTAAATTATTTCCCATTCTATAATATTAAATATTTATAAATACTAAAATATACTTATATGTTTGAACATAAAAGAAATGCCATATAATTTTATATTCACTACCAGTCCGGACATGTCTACTCCTTTTATTATATGGCAATTTTTTTTGTAGTTGAAAGGAATATCAAAGACAAGAATGCTGTGATTTCATTCGTTCATTTTCGTACGTACATTAGTGATATATATACATTCTGTCAAATAAGTACCCGGAAATTCTCATTTTTAATTTTCAGTTTGAGAATATTTCAAAAAATTTTTTTTTCCAGGTTGGCACAACTGTCAGCCACTATTCTGTGAATTTTTATTGCTATGTGTCATTTAGTTTGGTTACGGCGTCATTAGGAACAAGTCAACCTTTTGTGTGCGTTGCGATTTTTACTATGGATAAAATATGGATTTATACCAATCGTAAATTTGAGTTTTCGACATGGTTAATCACCACATGTTTTTTTCAACATTTCCAACGTTTTGGCACAAGAAATTTTGTTTGAAACACAAAATTTCACACAAACTCTTTGTTCGATATTTTTATCCATAGTAAAAATCGCAACGCACACAAAAGGTTGACTTGTTCCTAATGACGCCGTAACCAAACTAAATGACACATAGCAATAAAAATTAACAGAATAGTGGGCTGACAGTTGTGCCAACCTGGGAAAAAAAAATTTTTGAAATATTCTCAGAGGGAAAATTAAAAATGAAAATTTCCGGGTACTTATTTGACAGAATGTACATATGAATTTATCGCTATCCAAATTTTGTCATAAACAAATTATAATATTTTTTTACAATAATACATATCTCTCTATGGATATTTATGACTTAATAGTTTGGATTAAATAATATTGTAAATTTTTTCTGGAATAAATAAAGATGGAAAACTGTCTGAGAAATCAAATCGAAAATAATAAAATAAATAATAGAATTTCTGGAATAAAAATACAATCAAAAGTATATAACACCACATAATAAAAATAGCGAGTCGGTAAAAAATCGTAACTTTAAATCTTTTATCGTAATACTAAAAATCTTGTAAATCCGGTTGTGTCATAACAATAATCGTAATCATAATAACAACAACAACAACAATCATAATAACAATTATTGTTGTTATTTTCTTATTTAAATTTCCAAAGGACATAGTAACCAGGACAACAGGATAACGCGTATATAATCTTTATAGTAATAATATAATATGGCAATAGAGAGCCAAAGCCAGAGCAATCAGATATGAAAAATAGAAGAAGATAAAAAATGATAAAAATTAAATGGAAATAATAACAAAGCTAGGTGAGAAAAAGAAATATGAAATTGTAAAGCCAATGTGTATAAGCATGGAGTGACTTGACTTGGTTTGCCTAACTACGTAGCTATATCAACTTCATAATCAGCCAAACCTTGTGGTTGTTGTTGTTGTTTTTGTTAATGTTATTGTTATTACTTATTTTTGTTATGCATTAGTATTTTGCAAAAGCAAAGTTAATTGCTGCAATAGTTATACCGGTTAACCCGTTGCGCACAATTGCGACGCAAAATTGAAGAGACAAGAACAATTGCAACATGCAAGATAAGAGGTAGTAGCTAGTAGCTTTACTCTGATTCGTATCCCCAATGATATAAGGCAACGATAGCATTCCCCAGAGGGAGAGAGAGAAAGAGAGAGAGAGAGAGAGATAGAAAGTGAGCGAGTCGCAGAATAAAAGAAAAATAAAAAATAACCAACAACATGCAACAAAGCGAGAAAACAAAAGACTCCACTCGAGTAGTGGTGAAAGGGAACTGAACTTTTTGATTTAAAGCATTTTCGCATTGCACTCTGCCCCACTTCTGCATTGCATGAAAGAATATGTTAGCGTAAAATGTGCGTTATTTGTTGGCAACATTCGCTAGACATTGGCACAAGTGAATGCTGGTGGTTGTTGCTGATGATGATGATAGCAAACAGTAACCGTTGTTGTTGTTATTCGTATTATAATTATTGTTTACGACAGCACCAGTACAATTCACAGGAGAACACTTGTTTATGGCAGAAAAAAGTTACCCACCAACCAACTAACCAATTCTCTGTCGCTCTTTCACTGTTCTTTTTCGAAAGATACCATGTTGATTTGGTTATTTTGATTGCATAGCTGCTGGCTGGTTGACTCAGTTATGCCTTACTTGTGGCATTATCTACTTGTAATTTACGCATTGTTGCAGCTTGCTTTGAAATACTTGATACCACCACCATCATCAACATCATCATCATCATCATCATCATTATCATCATGATTGACATCATTATGATTTACAGTAACACCGTGGTCGCAATTTCAGTTTACTTTGATGTCTGCAGAGCTTTGTGTCTGTCTAGATCTGTATCTATGTGTGTGTGTGCAAACATAATGCGGGCTGTTGCGTTAGTGTACTGGTGGTGCATTGTGTTTATTTCAAAAGCTATGTAAAATTAGTTAATAGCGACAGTACCAGCAGCATCAGCGGCAAAAGCATTCTCTTCCAAGCGTAAATTGCTCAAGTGTATTTGTGTACTAATATAAAGGTGATGACGATGGCAAAAAGCTAAATTATAATTTCGAGTGTGGTTAATTAAATTTGTTTGTTAAATACAAACTGAAGAAATATACACTTATTAAATTGCTTACATTATACTTTCATATTATACTACATTCAAGGAGAATGTGTCATCCAATTTTGTATGGGTTCAGGATAACTTCAGCTTCTTTTACAATTTACCTTACTGTAGTAACTTGATGAAATAATATGATAAATTATTGAATTAACTTATAATATCGATTAGATTTTTTAAATATTTTTATCACTCATCTAACAATTAATTAATTCTCTGAATCAGAATAGATATAATTTCACGTCATGTTCTTTAGAAAGTAAAAAAAAACTTAAAAATTCAATATACTAATGTAAATCGTGATATATATATATATCATTTTATTTAAACCTTTACCACAAAATATACTTTCAATGAATGACTTATTGAATGAATTATTTCAATTCACATTATTTATTCCATTTATCACCAAAAAAAAAAGACATAAGAGATTTTATATTTTCATTTACTTAAATCTTTCAAAGCACTCGATTAGATCATTCAAAAAATAATTCAATTAGATACTTGCCTTTATAAGTCTCAATCTATCAAGATATCTATCAATCTATAAGTATATAGTTGAGCTTTTTTGCATATCAATAGCTCATACATATATGATGAGTAAATAAATATACAAATATAAATTTTCCATAAAACAAAATTTACTATACACAATATTACAAAATACCAATATCCAAGTACTCGTATATGTACTTAAACTTTTAGTATTTTTTTACAATTTTAATTGAAAAATTAATTGAATCTAAAATGACTATTCAACCTGTATATGATATACATACATATTCGAAACAATTCTAAAAGCTAGCAGTCTTTATCAAATATGTAGATTGTATATACCTTGTATACTAAATATATGTATAAAGTTATCATTATCTAAAAGAATTTTGATGAAAATACTAAAGCCAAACATTTAAACAAAAATAGTATAAAAAGAAATTCAAGTATACACTTTGTTTTAGCGTAATGGTAATATAATGAAATACTAATTCCAAATGTGGGTAAATTCAAACCATACTAACACTTCGATATAAATTTGTTTTGGTTATCAGTTGCCACATATATTCTGCTTATTTCTATATAAATTATATGTATTCACATAAGCTAGACGAGAATTTCTTATGACAACCAATCACTGGATAAGAGAAAAATATTCTTACCTTACGTACATGGAAAATAGTGATTAACATATTCTAACCAGAGCAATACTCTAATAAGAATATGTTTTTGTTGTAACAGCAAGAATACGGAAATGCTTTGTTTTGTTCCCGCTCAAAGCATTTCCCTATTCTGCTGAGTAAAATGGACCTTGGTCGACTACGTGGTCTAGTGCTTCCGGGACGTAGACCAGTTCCTTCTTTGGAAGCCTATTACGAATATGTGCTACGTTAGGCATAAGTGAGCTTAGTACATTAGTCAATATGCAACTGCTCTAATTTATATCATATTATTTATCGACTAATGTTCTTTTGTTGTTGCAGCATTTCAACAACATTATTACATTAAAAATCAATATTAAAAAACTATTACATTATTTAGTAATAGGTGTCAAGGAAAAATTGATTTGAACTTTGATCAAGTACAGGTGACAGAAATGTAGTTTGGGTTTGTGTACGTGATATTCATATTTTTTTTATAGTACATATTAAAGAGCTGCGAGAATGTATTTGATTTTCGAATCATTCTCTTTACTTTCAAAAAATGTACAATATTTGCAAAGCATATCTAAATAGAATGATAATGAGTGAGAGTAAAATATTAGGCAAAAAGAATACTCCACTCATTCCTCGTACAAGAAATATTCTACACATTCGTTTTTTCTCTTGAAATAAACGAATATTTGAGAGTACTACGAAAGTTTGAGAGTACCACGAGTATGTTGTACGTTATAATTGTCGTGGCTTTTCATGACAGGCACTGTTGATTTATATTACTGCGTCTTGCCGTGTCATGTTGTCATTTCTATTGTATTTTTTTGCTTATATGTATTGCAATGTAACATAGAAATGCAAAACGAATGTTTAGAGTACTACTCCAAATATTGCCAAATATTGTTGTCCCAAGTGGTATATTGTGTGAGTTATAGCAAGTTAAAGATTTTGAAAATTCCGAGGTTAGTCGCTTTGAATGCTTGGTGTGGGCGTAGCTATTGACCGATCATGCCCAATATCAATATCCTCCGTACCCTTGGATCATAGGTTACTTGTGCCAAATTTCGTCAAAATAGCTCAATATTTACTCAAGTTATCGTACGAACCAACCAGATGACAGACAGACGGATGGACGGACAGACGGACATCGTTAAATCGAAAATTTAATTTAAATCGAAAATTTAAGCGAATCTCCGGAGATTCCTTCAAGTGGACACAAACATCTGACCGAAATGAATATACCATGCATATTGCATTATGCAGGGTATAAAAATGTTTAATCACAACTTTTCGAAAATTCTTCAAAAACCATAGAAGCGTGTAAAATGCCCCATTAATCTTTTCAAATGAATCTCAAATATTTTTTGTAGAATTAAGAAGAAAAATTAAAACTCACGCACCTTCATTAAATATTCAAAACTATAACACTGGCTTACTAATTACTATAAAAAGTTGGCTGATAATATATTATATTAAGAATTTAATTCAAATTATCATTAATCATTGCTTGCTGTGTATTTTGTTGTATTTGTATTATAGGTGTGCTGTTTCACTGTTTTGATGGACGCACCTCAAAAACAAATACGACAAATATGCAAACAAAACGAATTCGTCAAAAAAGAAACACAATTACCACTAAAACAAACGAGAAGCCAAAATTTATGAAATTATATTTTATTTGATTTTATTTCCATTTGTTACAAATATGAAAACAAAGTTAATTTAAAAACATTAAAGACTTAATTAAAGTTATGCGATAATAGAATCAAATTCCAAAAAAAAAACAACAAAAAAAAACAAACAAAAACAATATGTCTGTAAGAGAAATCAAAAAACTCATTACTAAAATTTGTTTAAGTATTTCTTTTTTTTTTCAATTTTTTCTTGCTTTCGCTTTTTCTACTGCTACCAAAATACAAGCTTATACAAATGTATATAGAATTTATTTGAAATTGTTGAAATTTGTTTTTCTCGCCATACTTTTTTTTTTGTAGAATTTTTGCCTTTTATATATTGTATAAAACTCAGCATTATGGCATATTAATGGCAACACAAACATCAAATCGTACATATACACACATACACACACGTACACACACAAGCAACCATCAAAAATCATCATTATTTTTGTTGCCATTGCTGCTTGCTATCCATCTCATGATGGATGGCGGAGTAGTGTAAATTAGATTTCCATAACTTAATTAGATTTACACAAGAAAATTATTTTATCTTTTTTTTTTTCTCTCGTCATCGTTGTCCTCCTCATCGTCATCATTATCGTTGTTGTTTATTTTGGATTTTTTGTTTATATAAATATTTTTTGTTTGTTTGTTTTTTAATATTTTCCTTTCAGTCGCATGTTAAACGCACGGCAAAAAAAAAAAAAGCAAGTAATGGAAACATTTTGCTTTTTTGCCCCTTTTCTTCTATTGCTTGTGCGTTTTAAAATGAAATTACATACAACAACATCAACAAGTTGTAAAATTACATAAGCGTAAAATTCAGCACGGAAGTAACATTTTCCGATATTGTGTGGCAATGGGTTGTTGTTTTTATATTGTTGTACACATTACATTTGTTAACTTTATGAGTTTGTTTGCGTACTCACTGTACTGCACTGTGGAATCTGCTGACAATGATGATAGCAATGATGGTAGTGATGACATTGTCAACAATGTTGCTAGTTATTTAAAGAAAACAGCTGTAATATTTAAGAGTAATAATACCACACATCCCCCCTTTATTTTTGCCTCTATAAAAACCTACCACCCACCTATAAGTAGAAATCATACTTCACACATTCTGCATATGACGTCGTTACGTATCATAGTAAGCATCAACAAAATTTATATTTCAAATAACTAAATCATGATGATGGTAGTAGTAGTAGTAGTAATAATAGCATGTAGTAGTTGTTGTTGTTGTTGTTGTTATTTATCATTACCCTTTCACTGGAGATTATAATGTAGCATGTACTCTATGACAACACATACATCAAGAGCATAATACACCATAACCACCAATAAATAAAATATTTTTTAGAACATAAATTTTTATACACAATTTCTCACAGTAAATTCCATGAAAATTTTCCATGAAATTTACACAGAAATTGCAAGTGTTTGTATGCAGCAGCAGGGGAAGGTAAATAAATATTTATGGTAGTGTCATGCTAAAAGGTATGAGCTTGAAGTATACAAGTACTTTGATGTTCATGTTCAATGGATGAGAAAGAAACAGAGTGAGAGAGAGAGAGAGAGCGATGAAAATAAAGAGAATGACATAGATATTTTAAGTATCTGCCCTACATTTAAAGGTTCAAGTGTATTGTGAACATATGCTTCCGTTTGAAACATTCATTAAAGCATTTGATAAATATTGGAAAATAATATACAATATATAAATATAAAGCTAAATGTTAATATTTAAAATTCATTGTTCGAACCTATGTCCCTTTGGCTGTCATTGTGGTGTGGATCTTCGGAATTCAAATTTTCAAATTTTTTTTTCTATATGAAATTTGTTATGCCATATTGTGTTTTTCAATTTCCAATTTTTTTTTATTTCTTCATATGCTTTGTTGTTGTTTAACAAAGGCTTATTGAACACATTATTTAAAATAAAATTCTCATAATGCTTTAATATCGCAAGGAAACACTTATGTTGTACAACGTTGCGTATGCGTGACATACAATTTGAGTTGAGAGCAACATAGAATTCAGTAATTAATCCTTTTCAAAAAAATAAAATGGAAGAAATAAATTCAAACATTCATTTATAAATACTATATACATAAATCCTAAAGGTATGATTGCCACAAAGCTCTTTCATCCATACATTCATGCATATACATAGTGCCCATATTCATTCGAAAGTAAATATTTGATTTTCATTAAAACAGTACTTTCATGAGTAGTGTAGCAAAAAAAAAAAAAATATGAAAACAAATAAAGATCAATATTAAAAATTAAAAAATTATTAATTAACATAAATTGATGTAATTGATGTACATATTTGTATATACAGACGAACTATAAGTAAAACAGATGACCAGCAAATAAGCAAATAAGAAACAAATTGAAATGTTAATGTATTACATACGCGTACATACTACTTATACAGAAAATAAGAACGATGAAGATGATACTTCAATAAACACGTAAATTATTATCAGTAAAATGTTAATGTCTGGCCATAAGACAAACGAAACAAACGAAACGAACGATAACGATGAAAAGCAAAGAAATTTTGTATTTAGAGTGAAAAAGTTAACAAAAGTTAACAACACACAAAACCAATACCCAGATGGGATGGATCAAGAAACCATTAAATAAATAAATAAATATGCAGACAGTCGGACTGAGAGGTATACTTAGACAAACAAATAAATAAATATCGTAATGCATACAAATGGATTTTTTTTTCTTAGTTTTTTGAAGTTACTTTTTTTTCCATTTGTTTATTTTTATTTTATGCAAAATAATGGAAATAATTTCACGTCCACGTGGCCCAAATCGAGGTCTACCAACCTCTTCTGTTAGGCTAGCACTCATCATCATCATCAATATCATCATCATCATCATCATCATCATCATCATCATCATCATCATCATCATGCGCATCAGTGTTTACCAGCAAATTTATGGTTTGTATAAACTTCTTTTTTTTTTGTCTACAGCGACAGCAATAAAAGAGATACTTCTAAGGATCATTTAAATTTGCACAAAAAGTAAAACCCTGTTGAAATAATATACGCCGAAGATATTCATGAAAAGTGTAATAGTACTTTAATCAAGCATATAAAATATTTTCATTTATTTGTATTTATATTTCCATAAAGCGACAGCTTTTGAAAAGGCACTTTTGAGTAAGAACGAAATATCCTATAAAAGATTCCATAAAATAATTAATTTTAGTTGTCTTCTACCATAAAAAATCCATGTAATATCTAGTATATCATATGTGTTCATATTTTACGTATTTACAAATAATACTAAGAGAACAACCCTTCATGAAGGACCACTTGATACAGAATAGCTGCTAAAATCCCTCCAACTAGAAAAACACAATATTACTAGTTTTTTCATTTCATAATATTATGTTTTCTATTTTCTACTTAGCTTAATGTTTAAGCACAATATTTTCGGCCCATTACATATTTCTATAAGCATTTTCACCAACATAAGAACAAAGCATTTAAAAGTCATTAATATAAATACGAATAAAATAAAATATCACTAATACGTAATAGAAGAGAATGAACGAGTAATATACAGAGATCGATTGTAGTATAAATCTAAATGAAAAAAAAAAATATTAAAATCCATAGTATAGATTTGTAGCGATAGAGGTCGATGGTTATTCATGATAATGGCTACATAGTAACATGCAATTATCTTGATTACTTGTTTTTCTTGTTGGCTAACCATACTTGAGCTCTTTGTGATTTTATACTTTCCTTACATATCTATCTACAATACACTAGTTGTTATGTAGTAAAGTAGTTTAGGTCGATTATGAGTGAAAGTGTACTACACAAAATTGATGTCTACCTAATTTCTTGAATATGTCTGTTTTTGCTTTAGGAATTCATGTACAATATTTATTTTTCATTGATAGAAATGCTTTTTTTGTTTGTTTCCTTTTCATTTTCGACTGTAAATATGGTTATACGTACATATATTTGTGCGTTATTAATGATTCATTATCGGTCATTTATTGTGTATGAGTATATGTATAAGTTGCTACTGGTTGCTCTAAATGTAAATAGATATATCAAATAATTACAATTAGTAATAATGATGAAGTATTGGATGTTTTGCTTGTTTACCCCAATGTCCATAGCCAAAAGCTATCAAATATTTTTTTATGGACAGAGTCAATAAATATTCGTTACTTAAGATTACTCAATTAAATAACTATTATTAATGTATTAAATATGATATATTATTGATTAATTTTTATATAAATTGCTGAAGAATTGGTTAAAGATAAACAAAACTTTAAAATTACATATCTAATGGATTCGAAATCATCAAATCTAACATCATATTGATACTAAATATTAACAAGATATGAAAATATTAAAAATATGAACATTATTTTAGAGAAATATACCTTCAGTATATATTGCTTTAAAAGTATAAAACAAAAGCACAAGATAATTTGCGACAAAATTTAATAGTGATTTACATAGCACAATATTTTACTACAAAATCATAATACTTGTTACATGCAATTATAGTCAATTATAGACTTACTGTGTATAAATTCTTTTTTTTTTTTTAATTTAAGTATATCTTCTCCAAGTTATCTTTTTAAAACGCTGTTAATCATAATTAATTCTATTCTATTTTATTTTCAATCCAATTATATTTTTCTTTATGTCCAAATTTGCTCTCTTTACTCTTTTTTAATAAACTCTTATTTTCATTTGAAATTAATTCTGAAATAAAAAAAGAATTCATGTTTCACATATTTACGGAAGTAAAAAAAAAAAAAAAACAAGAACCAAGTATTAACTGCATTACGAAAAGTCAACGTCAACAAACAGTGGAAGTGCATATAGTCAGTCTATGAGTCGACAACGATAAATGCATCACATTGAAGAGAGTACAATAGTGCCATCACTACCAACACCAATGTTGTGCGCTAAGTTGCTATTCCATTTAACATATTGCTTAAGTACCTCATGCTATGTACATTAGCCCACCCACTGGTTTCCTTATACTTTCTTTTCCATAGATACGAGTAAATACTTTATGTATGCTTATGTGTCTTGTTTAATATTTCAAGATTTTGCTATTTATATTTAGTACTCAAGAGTTCATAATTTCGCTTGATGAAATTTCTTTTTTTTTTTTTTTGCTGGTTCCTTCTACTTCTTAGCATTTTTATTTATACTCTATAAAAAAAATATTTTTCAGCTTCTTTTCTTATTTTTGTTGTTATTGTGAGAGTGAGATGAAGATGAGAGTTTTATTATTATTGTTTTTTTTTTCACAGTGTACATCTTGAATGCATTCAAGTGTAAAATTGTAACATGTACTCCATTAAGCATATTTCAAGAAGTAGAACAAGAAAATGTTAAATTTTTTGTTTAATCCAATCATTATTATTAATGCTATTATTATTACTATTGGAGTTTTTTATTAAAATTATCTGGTTTGAATGAAGTGAACAAAGTGATTCGAAAATAGCACAGCCACTGACTCGAATAGTTGGTTTTTCACCCATACATCAAACAAATTATTGAAGTTGAGAATTAGAAATGCAAAATAATTGTTGCATCCACCTTCTAAGCTGATTCTCAGATTTGCCACAGCATCTCCAGCATCATCTTCACAGATAAGCCAAGACATTTTTTTTTTTTTCGATTTATTGCTTGGAGAAACCCCCCACCACCCAAAAAATATTACATTGCTACGTGTGCTTGCATTATACTGGTGGCGCCTTAAATCAAAATCTAAAAACTTAATCTGAAATTAGCTTAAGATCAAATGGCATGTTCCTTGAATTTGTCATCACCAACTAGGCGAACAATCGCAATTACCAGCCACAACCACAATTACCAAACCAACCGCAAGCAACAATTATTCACAAATTACTACTTATGTTTGTATATATGTATATGCACGTACCGTATGCCAGAAGAAACAGCAATTTATACTGCTTAATCTTAAACTGAATTATACACACACATTTTCGCACATATATACGTGCACAAAGACGCCTTCCACAAATCAACAATAGCTTAAGACACACACACTCACACACACACACACACACATAAGTAGCTGTACATATCTGTACATGCATATATCAACACATACGGGTATAATAAATCTCATACAATCACAAATCATATCCGGCATGTTGCCACACACACACACACACGGATATAGAGACATAAATAAATACGAGTAGACTTTAATCACAGACAGATTATTAGCCAAATTATCCTTACACAACTATCTGCGAGATGAAGAAAATGAAAATGGAAATATAAAGAATAAAGAAGAGCGAAACAACTACATAGAAGCAATACAATACCAATGCAATAGTATGAAATATGTAATATACAACTTTTTCATTTGCCAGATTGCTGCGAGCAAGCCACCTGCAGATGTTGTATATACATAGATAAACTTATGGCTAAATATATGTTAGTACAGGTTACAGGTAACCTACTAAATATACAGCACAAAAGGTGGGGGCATTTGCTTGAGGTAACATTGGTCAGATGTAAAAATAAGATGTGGTGAGTTTTTGTGAGAAAACAGACAAGATAATTTTTCACACAACAACAACAACAATATCAATAGCAGCAACAATGACAGAAACAAGATGTATGAGCGGCAGACACATATATATACATACATATTTATTAACATATATTCTACCCGGTCATGTTTGCCAAATAACACATAGATCCAACTAAGAAACAGCAGCAGATTCAAGTAATGAAACAGCACCAACAACAACGACAATGACAACGTTAAGAATGAAGAACAAAAAAAAACATATTCGCGCTAAAAACGTCAAAACTTAAACTCACATTAAACACTCAGCAACTTATCCAGGCACATACATTCGCAAACAAAAATGCTTCTACTAATATACTCTTGTGGTGCTCAAGAGAATACTTATGCCACGGCGCGTAAGTTTGTATAGCAAGTGTGTGTGTGTGTATATGAACAGATATATGCCAATGTATATGTAGATACCTACTTATTTATGTGTTTGTTCATAAATACTCGTATATACAATATATGCGTAGTTACACGGCAGCATATCTATGTTGCCGCATAGTAAATGTGTAAAAAAGTCATTTCAGCAGATGTAACAGCAACAGCAATGCCAGCAACAAGGAACAATCTGAAAGATTTATTTCTTTATGAAATGTGCCATTTCACGCTGAGCTTAATGCAACAACAAGAACAACAACAACAGCCCCTATAACCACAATAATGAGAAGTATTGTATTGTAGATACAAAAGGACTGCATCAAAACAAAAGTACCTTTCACAAAAACTACGAAAACTTGTAAATTGATTACAGAGAATTGAATAAAGTATGATTATTTTATAATATTTTTTTTTTTTACGTCGCTTTGACACTTCTAAAGTTCTTGGTTGGAACACTAGGGCGCAAGATGTACACATCCACGAACCTATAATAAATAATACAAGGTGTAGTAAAAAGAAATCCATTATTTTTCCAATAGATGGCTTTGGTAATCTGTATCTCGCGTTGTATAAGTGCGATCGGGTTACGCTAGATGACGTTAGAAAGATAGGATTTAGTACTAAATAAACTTTTTAGACAGTTTTGTGATTGCTTGACTTAGTATTGTTTGAGCACGCGACAAAGATGGACACCAGTAAAGAGAAAATATGCCATATTTTACAGTTTTCTTCGATAAAGGCGATGATGTAACAGCCAATCACGCGCAATTTTGGTTTCGTCGATTCTGTTCCGGTAATTTTGATGTCAAAGATGCAAAGTCAGTTGTCGAAAATATCGATAAAATAAAGGAAATCATCGAGTCTGACCATCATGTAAGCACTGTTTCTATTGCCCAGAGCTAAACATTGCACAAAAAACCCGTTTGGAACCATTTAAATAAGGCTAGATACAAAGAGTAACTCGATGTATGGGTTCCACACGAGCTAACGCATAAAAACCTCATGGACTGAATTTCCATCTGGGACTCGCTGCTGAGTCGCAACAAAATCATCCATTTCTGAAGCGGATGGTTACTGGTGATGAAAAGTGCGTCACTTACTACAACGTCGAGCGAAAACGGTCGTGGTCGAATTGCGATGAGTCGGCGCAAACGGTGGCCAAGCCAGGATTGACGATCATGAAGGTTTTGCTATGTGTTTGGTGGGATTGCCGTAGCTCAGTGGTTAGTGTGTTCGCCTTCTGATCTGTAGGTCGTGGTTCAATACCCGGCTGATGAATAACAAATTTAATATCGAAAAGATTTTTCTTTCGAACGGTATCCACCTGTCGGCAAGCAATTGGCAATTATTCCGACAGTAACAACTTGCCATGAAAAAGCTTCTAAAAAGAACTCTGTGACAAAGCTCAGAAAAAGTGATGTCACAAGTGTTCTGCCGTTCGGAACCGGCTAAAATAAGTAGGTCCATTCTAATACTGTCCAAAAATTTAAGACGCACAACAGTAATGGAAGAGAAGCTCGGCCAATGAGCCCTTTGGGGCTTTAAGTGCCACATATTAATTTTTTTTTTATTTTCTTTTTTTGTGGGATTGGGAGGGAATCATCTACTATGAGCTGCTCCCTTGCGGCCAAACTCTTAATTCGGACCTGTACTGTCAACAATTGGACCGTCTGAAAGAAGCAATCGTCCAGAAGCGGCCAGCTTTGGCCAATAGGAGAGGAATTGTATCCCATCAGGTCACACACATCAATAGTGACTCGCCAGAAGCTCCGGGAACTTGGTTGGGAGGTTCTTATGCAACCACCTTATAGTCTGGACCTGGCACCAAGTGATTACTACCTGTTCCTGTTTATGGCGAATGACTTTGCCGGTGAAAAATTCGCCTCAAGAGAAGCTTGTGATAATGGAATGTCCCAGTCTTTTGCCGATAGGGACGAGGGTTTCTATGAGAGTGGCATTATGAACTTACCTTCAAAATGGCAACTAGTTATCGAACAAAACGATGCATATTTGACCTAAATCGGATCATTCTAACTATGCTAAATAAAACCTTCAATTTAATGCAAAAATAATGGATTTCTTTTTACTAGACTTCATAATTAATAATACAAAAATGTCGAATGAAATTAGCGATGTCGAAATGATTACAAACATCAAAACAATAAAACATCCTTTTGAATTTGCTCAGCTGGTCAGCTGACTGAAGGACATAGTGGTGTGGTGGTTTAGAAAAAATCTCATGGTAATAAGTCATGTTGTTTTATTGCGGTGCAAACATTTTCTAATCAAGTCTTGCTTTTATTTAAATAACTTTTTTTTATAAGTCTATCGAGGTTGCTAATAAAAAAACGCCTAATGATAATTTGTTAGATTTGGAACCGCAATAAGATTTTGGCATTTGAATGAATCGCAAAAATATCTTGGGAATAAAAGTAATGAACAATTTTGTTCGACACAGCCAGCGTTAGCGCATGTACACATGTAAGTTTTTATATGAATATTAATGCTTATGCGAGTGTACTTTTGGTACATTCTGCTATATGTATGATGTTGGCCTAGTTACTGCCATTCAAACTGGCGTATATGCCATTTGGGTTTGTCTATCGTTCTTATATCTTACTTATAGCACACACATACATATATGAGTACAAATATCGTAAGCAGATATATGATTGCCTAAGTTTAAAAATCGCACGTACATATACAAATACATACATGTGTGTGTAAAATAAGTGTCTGGCAGCGAAACTACATATATATGTACATAGTCAACACCGGCAAGAGCAATCATCAACTAACTAAGATTATTTTAAGAACAAAATAAAAGAACCATTGCAAATAGTAGCAACAATTATATTTTATACCCAAAAACCTTGTACATATATTCTATCGCCGTGGCGTGGTCATCATCTTGAACCAGAACAACCAGACGACTGGTATCGCATGGTCGCAAAATGAAAGTTTGGCAAACCAACAACAAGATACAAAAAAAGAATAAAAATACAATAAGCAACATAAGATTTATTACAAAATTTTCGAAAAAACAAAAAAAAAAAACATTATAAGGATATTAATGGTGGCATATGTATGAGTATGTGGCATAGCATAGCCATGAATCACATGTGTTCGTGTACGTTTCATTTAAAAGAAGCATATGTAGTGACTAAAAGATATTAAAGTAAAATGAACTAAGAGAGTATAATCATCATCATTATTATCTAGAACATATTACATTATATCATCATCATCATCATTATTATTATTATCGTTATGTGTATTCATAGAATATGTATGTATGTACATCAGCCGACCAGCTGAATTTTCAAAAGTGCTTAATTGCAAATATATATATATATATTTATAAATACAATATATTGATGTAGTGTGTGGGTATATGTATGTATGATATATGTGAGCTATTGTATTTTGAGCGTAAATTATATACGCTTAATATAATTGTTCTAATTTTGTAGTGGTAGTTGCTGTTCTACTTTATTGTTGCGAGTCGTCTCCTATAACAAAATAAAATGCTGCTTCATTATGTATTTGTTATTATACTAGCTCTAAAACATTGTGCAAAAGAATATTTTGTACATATCGTACGAGTAGAGTAGAAAGTAGAGAAATCAGTATCTACACTTAATGACTAATTATAGATATTTTATGAGAATACATTGTACATATGTATATATTTATATCATACATGTATGTAAAGTATCTGAATTGTTAAAGTTTTAACGATATTCCTCCACTTGATGGTAATAAATTTTCTTGCCACTTACATATGAGTGTATGAGTGTATACTATGTAGTACACATATATACGCACAAACATATTTACATGAGTATTTAGTATCTGAAGAGTATGTATGAGAATTAATGCGATAAATCTTAAAATCTGTTTAACTTTGGTAATGATTTTTTGCGTGCGTTGTTAATTTAATAATAACAAGTGTGATAACTTGATGAAGATGACCTGGCGATAAAACTACACACACATTATCTGAGCTGTATTGGCTGTATTTTGAAAAACTATGATTAAGCAGTAGGACGATAAATTTATTGTGAACAATGAGAACATGACATCTTCCATAGGGTGGTGTATACTATGTAGCAAAGTGACCTCAATTGGAGAAATTATTATGCCGAACAAATGTCCAAATAATTTTTGATATTAATATTTCCAAATATGATATAATTTCTTAAATATTTAGCTTTCGAATAGATTATCCTGTACTCTTTGTTTTGTTATGTTTGGTCATTGCTTGTCTTTACAAAATTTGTCCTGCAGGTTGTTGTACAGAAGATGATTTGACTCAGATAAGCCTACAACTGGATGAATTTTTATGATACATTGTAAATGGGTTATCTTCACCAATATAATACTCTGCTCGAAATTTGAAGTCAGTCCATTCATATATAAAAATTGCAAGAATCTGATAATTTTGTGGCTTCCCATCAATCAATCGAGCAAGGACAAACCCCTTATTAATCAAGTGGACCACGCGAAACCAGATTGAAGTATATTAGAGGATATGAGCCCTACTGCTGATACCTGTGAGGGCCAACCACAAGTGTTAGAATTGATTTTGTCGAACTTTTGATGAATGAAGCTGGTGTTGGAAAACTCAGCTGAAAGTGTTTACTGCGAAGCCTGGCCAAGGCTGGGCATTCGGAAAAGATATGGGTCGATGTTTCATCCTCCTCCAGACAGAGTCTACGCTCCGTGTCATATTTTAACCAGTTATGTCCTGAGATATAGCCGGTTACTAGGCCTAGATTTCTTCTGCTAAGAGTAATTCTGCCAAAAGCTGTATCAAAGTTGATGAGGGTTTTCGCTTGGCGGAGACCTGTCGAATTTGTCCATTGTATTTCTAACATAACTTTGGTCGATGCCCAGCTTATACCGCAGAATGGTTCTGGGCATGTCAGTGGAGAAGACGAGCCAGCTCTGGCTAGTTCGTCCGCCACTTCATTGCCTCCGAATTCCGTTGTGCTCCGGGACCCAACATAATGTGACCTTATTTTGCATAGAAAGTTTTTGTAGGATAAGGAGACTAATATGGAAGAAAACTCCTATAAAAAATAAAAAATGTTATTTTATCAAATCAAAAAATGTTCAAGGGAAATATAATCATTTTTGAATGCATTATTCTAAAACTTCGGATATCATATTTATATAATAAAATAATACTACACATGATATTGCAAGCCATTTTGGCCATAAATAAACATAGTTCCCACACACAGTTTTCATATTTTTCAAACAAATTGAAATATTCGTATGTATTCTTTGTCTAGGATCTTGATGTAGTGTTAAAAAAAAATTTCAAATATAATACTAAAATTTCTACTGCTACTATTCCCATCAAATATGACGTAATTTTGGTGTCAAACAATGTAATAACCTTTATTTGCATACCATATTGCAATCTAAAGCTAAATCATTAATGTCAATTCGCTGAAGTGGTTGATTACTACTACTACTACTAACTTTCTTATGCATTTCTATATATGTAGTACGAGTATGTACAACTCTTATATGTATGATACATATATTTATATTATTTTCTTCTCTCCTACACAAAAGAAAAATGTGGAAATGTAAAAGCACTTTTGGATAACTACTGACTCTATGAGTGCGATGAATAAAATGATATGAGCTAGTGACAATACTAAGATACTTATCTTTAGCCATGTGTGAAATTTTCTTTGTTCGACAAGCATACGAACATACGTGTATGCAATTTTCATTCAGCATATTTTTCAGCATACGATGTTTTGCTGACCTTTTTCTTTTTTCCTTTTTCTATTTTTTTTTTTTTTACCACTCTTCATATGGCACATATTTAGCTGAGTATGCATATGTGTGTGTGTGTGTGTGTGTGCTCATTTTGTGGTTGGCATTCTGACACTTGAATGCGTATGTGTTTATCTTCCATATGCATAACATTAGTAGTACGACATACATACACACACACACACACACACACACACCAAATCATATTCATGCATATTACTATAGCGACTAGTTGTGGTGGCACAAGTTCAATTTGCATTGCGAAAAAGGAAATTTTGCGTTAAATTATTATTTTCCGCATTTTCAATGTGCTTACGTTGTTGCTGTTCCTGCTGCTGCTATTGCTGCTGCTGTCTCAGCTGTATTTGAATTAGTTTGTGTGACAGAAAAGAAAATTGCACACACACACACACACACATGACTACGATTGCAATATTGCAAAATGATAACTGTTGCTGCAGATGTGAGAAGAAAAAAAATTGAGAAATAAGATTCTCACAATCGCATATTCATACATTCTTTATATAAGTAGTATAGGTACCATAGTAGTAGTACTAGTAGTAGTAGTACCATACGCATAATGTGGCTGTCATGGTTCTTGTTGCAATCACAATATAACGTACGATTATAAGTACGTAAATGCTACTACCATCTGTCTGCATCACTGCATCACTGCACCACCACTGCATAGCAACCACTACCAGTAGCAAAATCGCAAAATCGTATACTCATAGATGATGAAGAATAAAAAGCATAGCATAACATTCGGCGTTGTGGTTAAAATAAAATGCATGCAACAGCATTCATGATACACATGAGATATCTCTGTATATGCATATGGATCTATGTGTACAGAGCACATGTGTGACACACATTATTTGCATTAAGGACAACAACAACAACAAAAATATGACACAAATACTGTTATACAAAACTGAAAATTATTTTAGTTTTTGTGTCATTTTAATTTTTGTGGATTTTTTTTTTTTTTTTGTTCTATTATTTGTCCAAGGTTATTATAAGCAAACAGGCAGGCAGGCAGGCAGGCAGGTAGGCAGGCAGGCATAAAGTCACAGTATTGTAATGTTACTGCATACATAGTTGCTTTTAATTTAAATGAGAGAATAAGAATAATCCCACATTTTTTACGTGTACGAGTGTATGCAGTAATTTGTCTGTGAATTGAAAGAAAAATATGGGTTTTGTGTGATAAGTACATACTATGTAGATATGTGAATGCTGGATGCTGTACAAAGCCAGTATATCCAATATGAGTACTATATATATGCTATGAAAATGATGAGATTTTCACATTTGTAATACACATTGTAAGCCGCTGCATTTAATTATTATGGTACAATTATTCGTATTACAATTTTGGTTTAATTTTTTTTTTTTTTTTCATATTTCATACACGTAAATGTTGATTTTTTCACCATGTTGATATGTACTGCAAAACCATTTTCATATTTTCCCCATACATATAATGTTGCATTTTTACACATTGAAGAGGATTTAGCATTTTTTTTTTTTTTTGTATTTTTCTATGCAATACATGAATACACACATTCACACATATGAAGGTTATAATGAGCATACATAGATGTATGAATACACATATACATGCATATGCGTATGGGTCGTACTAATTATGTGCTTATATGCTTTTTAATTATGTAAGTACAATAAAATGGACAAAAAGTTGGCATATTATACATACATACACATACATATATACACGCTTGTATTCACATATCATTGAATAATCATTATAACTACGATAATGAGATTAAAGTTACATACGTCTGGATATTAATGATGACAAAATGCATACAAGTTCTATTCGCGTCATCTAATAGAGACTTGAAATTAAGTTTTTATTTTTAATTTTCTTTTGCAAAAATCAAGCAAATAAAGCGATATTAAATTAAGTAAAATATGTGATCTATTCATTTACTTTTTTTATTGGTTCGTGAAGCTCTCTCCAAATATAATTTTGTATTTCAAGCATTTGCAAAAATATATATCCTTAAATACAAATATCCTCTCTTAATATACACCACCTTCACCATTAGAGATTGATGTATATAATTACAAAAAAAAAAAAAACAAGTTTAAAAATAATAGAATATTTTATTGTGCTTTTGGCATGTGAATTTTCTATTGCATAGGCCATCTATACTAAATTGTCTGTACGAAAAACCCCCTGAGGATTTTTGAATAATTACGAAAATGTAAAAAAACAAAAAAAAAAAACATAAAATAAACATAATACCCGATTGGGGCTAGTCTAAAAGATGCCAACCACAAAGACAATGTATTATATAGCAGCGGTATGAAGCAGAAAGCACGTATGACCACAATGATACGACACAGTAACCCTCATTAATTCATTTGCTCATGCACATATACATAGACAAGCTGAAAGCGGCACAAGAGTATTTTTCTATTAAAATTAATAACATCACCTTTACACTCGACTAAAATTACAGATATAAATATGCACATAAACACCCAAACAGCAGCAGAAGCAGCAACAACAACAACAGCAACAATAATAATAAATAAGGTAAATTTTATGATTGTTGGTTTTTTTTGGTTTTGCTTTTGTTGTTGTTATTTCTCTTGTAGATATTAGTTTACCTTTTAATTCAAGCCATTTTATCTGTGCTACAACCTAAAAGGTTAAACCAACAGCGGCAGAATGGCAAAATATTAAAAAAAAAAACAGAAATTATAGGCACAAATTGTAGACAGCAACAACAACGACAATAACATTGTTCTTTTTTTATGGTTGCCTTCATTTGATATGTACGAGTGTAGCATTTCTGTTTTTTATTCTTTTTTTCGACCAAATGAGTTGATATATGTAATTACTTGTGGTAGATACATTGTATTTGATTAAGTCGATGTTCCGCCCACATGTCTCCTCGTACTCCTGGTACTTAATTTTATTACAAAGTACTTTGCATTAGAACTAATTTGGATGAGAGTCCAATATTTATATATTGTACATTAACTTTTACGTGCACCACCCACCATTATCGCCATCATCGGAACCAACCAACTACTCATCACTTACTCTCACTATGTATGCGCTAACTTGAAATGACGCATGAACCTACCGGGATCATTGACATTATCATGCTCAACTTATATTTTCTATCTTTTTTTTTTTCAAAATTACTCTCTTTCATTGCATTACATTCTACTGTCTCATTCTATTCGCTCTTTGGTAATGACATTGACGTTGGCGACTTGCGAAGGCAGCCAGACAGGCAGGCAGGCAGACACAGTTGGCAAGCGACTGGCGACAGTAAAGTGACACGAATTGATTGCCTTTCATTAAATGTGAATTTTCGTCATTTTGGTTTAATTTTCAGGCAGGTAATTTATATGGCATATAGCGATGACTATTAGCTTGTGCAACAGCTAGATATACATGTTTCTCATATTTGGCTTAAATTGTCCCTTTATTTTTAATTTTTTGTGTGACATTAGCAGTGACAAATTTCTCATGGCCAATTATTCAACGTTTTATTTAACATTTGACTTGGCAATTTAATGTGAGTGCATATTATTTTCTTTTTTTCTTAATAATTCCCAAGCTTCTGTCTTCATATCATTTCACTGATTTTAATATAAAGGTTGACGTTGATTCTTTTTTGTATCTTAGTTGTTGGTAGGTCATATTCATAAATATACTCTTGAAAAGTATATTTACTGAAATTGAAATCTCAAGGTGTATTACTTCTATTTATGGGTAAAACTTGTGTGATGCCCTCCCACTATGTCAATTTGACTAGTGATGAACTATGAGTGCAATACAATTTCATAATTGAGTTATTAATGAAAATGAAATTGTCATAAGAATATACGAACAATTACGGTATAACATAAAAAGAAAAATATATTGGATTTGACAAGAGGAATTTCGATATTTCGTAACAGAAATTTCTCTACAAAATATCGTATATGTTCAAAATGCTCTCCTAAGTCTGCTACAACTATGATTCTCAAAAAAAAATATTTAATAAGTGCACTAAGTGTTAACGATTGTAATAATGATTTGTTTTTTATATGCTGTTTTTTTTTCTCATTTTATAATTTGGTTTCTACAAACAAAATAAATCAAGTAGTTTGAATTTGAAATTCTGTCAGTTCCATTCAGTTCTGCTATGTATGCATCATCAAAAATGAAAATGAATACGTGAGTAAGCCGCAAGCGAATCACTTAACTCACTTACACATTTATGTGTAGAAAAATAAAATATTAAAATTAAAAATTCAAAGAGACAAAATATTAATGAAAATCAACAATCATACAAATACATATACATAAACATGCACAATACAAATGCTAAAGTTCATATCCGATACATTCAAGGAGACAACTTTTTTGTATCAAGTTATTTCTGAAACACAATCAAATAGAAGGCACAAGTCAAAAGGGATCCGGAACAAAAACAATAGCAAAAAGAGAGATAATGACAGTAAACAAGGAAAAATAACCTGCAGGTAATGAAAATGGCTCTGGAGACTGTAAGATGAGTTATAAATGTAATAACAATAATAATAATAATAATAATAATAAGAAAAACAACAACAACAACAAAAAACAAGGACAATATACATACACTGGTAAAAATAAATAAATAATAAAACAATGAGCAACTCATAAAAACGAGTAATAGAGTAGAAGACATCAGACTCGAGCAGCAGCAAGTGTGCGAAAACAAAACGAGAAAGTAGAAGAAGTGGTAAATAAATGTTTGATAAAAGAAATGAAATAAAAAAAAAAGTACACACTCATTTATTCAATCATATTTATATGAATTGCCCTTTTTTGTTGGTTTTGTTTTTTACTTGACACAGACACTTCCTAGCTTCCTACAATATATATATATATATATATATATATATAGCTACTAAATAAAACAGTGTGGTTAGTAAGTTCGTTGTTTCATTGGTTGGTTGATGGCTCTGCCATAGCAAAAGTATGTAAACAAAAGTGTACAAGTAACAGAAGAATCAGAATAGTAGAAGTGGAAGAAGGTAACAAAAATAACAACACAAAATGAAATGAAATGAATTGAAATGAAATGAAATAAAAGTTAAAATAAACACAATCTCAAAAATTAGCAAATACGACAGATGACAACAAATGACTACAAGCAAACAGCTTGTACCTTCTCCTTCTCCATCTCCAAATGCCGCAAATGGTTTTGACTGAGTGCCAATGAATGTAAGTAAATTGTGGATTTGTAAACGAATAATTCAATATTGTGTTTATTGTCACTTTCTATGTACGAGTAGAAGAACTACTAATAGCTAGAAGCATGAATAATACAATAGAGTTGTGAATAAAAAATAATATCAAATAAAATTGGGTAATGTTGTTGCACAGGAAAAGTTACTTTACATGATGAGCCCCAGTTATTTTTTGAGTCATACTGGGTTTATCACATTTAATGGCTATGATAGAGTTGCTTATTAAATAATGCGTGCATTTGTGAATAAAGTTTCACGTCATTCCTAATCAAACAAGCTTCTTGTGCCTCTAAAATCTGCCATCTGCAACTTGTGATTAACGGACGGCAAAGGTATCTGCTGAACGTTGGAAACTCTAACGATCATAATCTTTCCTAAGCTCAGCTAACCTTTAATACTTTAATGCATCTGAGGAGAGCAATTTAGAAACACCCACACAAAGTATCACTAATAACTGCTAAAAATGTCCATAGCTGGTTACAAGAAAAAATTAATTTAAAACAATTCAAACAAATAAAAAGTAACCAGCAACAGAGTGGTAGTTGAATTCATGGTAGTGCAAATGCAATGAAAACGGAAATCAATTGACAAATCACTCAAGTGAATTATTGACATACAGAAAAGAGCAATCGAAGTATTAACAAACACACACACCAACACACTTATTCACATGCAACAGAAATGTATAAAAAGTCACTGAACCAAAGTCAAACGCTCTTATATCCCAGTAGTGTATATCTACCAACTCGCACCCATATACACAGTAAATGAAAGTGAATGAGTGACAAGCAGCAGCCAATGAGTCCTTTGGGTCTTGCATGTTGTTACGCATGCACGCACGTTGCTTCCGTTTCCGTTCGACAACTACAACAACAACAACAATAACAACAAAAACCCAACTATAAGAACATCAGTAAGAGTAACAACAATGTTATTCAGCAAGTCAACAAATGAAACGAACTGCACAAAAAATTCATACATACACACATATACACTTGGTTGAGGACACTATATATGTATACATCCATACATGTATGTATGAATGAGACAAATTTTGTATAAATGTTGCCAATATTGACAAGACAATGGTGGACATTGTTGAAAATTGGTAGCAATCGAAATTTGCATGTTAGCATTAAGACGTAAAGACGGGTGAAGCGAAAGTGAAAAAAATTGAGGATAAGAAAGGAAAAAAAGAAAAGAAATGGAATACAAAAGAAACAAATAAAAATAAAATGGAATATAAGTTGAAGTGGAAAAATAAATAAATATACGTACGCATACATGTAAATACATATATACTCATTTTACACACACATTAGCACACAGTTGAGGAAATAAGCAAATGGCGTGTAATTGAATTTAAAAATTTATTGAATTGTAAATTTGCAAACAAACAAAGAAAAGTAAAAAAAAAATGGAAGAAAAAAAAACAAAAAGTTATAAAAGACATACAAATAAAAAGGGACGAGTGTGAGAGAGAGACAGAAGTAATTTTAAATATTTCATTGACTTGTATAAAACTGTAAAAATAAATAAATAAATAAGTAATGCGAATTCCAAAACAAACAAAAAATCGATAAATGTGGCAACACATGTCACAGACGCATGCTAATGAACCAACTCGTGCTTTGTATTTGAGTATGAAGTGGAAAAGACTACTATGCGAAGAAATAATTGACAAATAATATAAAAAGATTAAAGCATTTAAGTTTTGACATTGTAATTGTTATTTAAATGGTATATTATTTATTCTTCTTTCGTAATATTACTCAGGCGTCGTGCTATTTTATGTAGAATTGACCTCTTATTAAAATTCATCATATCGATATAGGCTAATATTTTTAATTGATCCAACAAGTAATTCTAATTATGAATATACAATTTTGGATTATTTTAAAATGAGGCTTCATACCCTCCTTAGGTATGAAACAAAATACTCATGGACTATTGGAGGAGCAATAAAAAATTCAATATTATACAGAGATGTAATAACAAACTCGTTAAAAACAACAACGAAAGCAATATTCAATTTATTACAATACATATGTACCTACTACTATCTATACATATGTAAATGATATCGTGCTAAACAAGCCATTTAAAGTCTCTTAAAACAGTGCGTACAACATATATATTGCAACAAAATGAAAATCATAAAAAAGTTGTTGTTGTTGTTGTTGTTGCCATTAAATTGGCAATAAAATGCATCAATTTATTCTACTCAAAGCAAAATAGCAACAATAACGATAGCAATAGTATATCAAGTATCATATATGTAAAATGCGAACGAGTACATCAATGTGTGTATGTATGTATGTATGTATAGGAGAATGAACAACAACATATCATTGTCATGTATGATAAAACCAATGGAAACTGGTAAAAGATGGTTACAAAAGTATTGCAAAAGGCAAACAAACAAAAAAACAAAAAACAAATATGACAAACATAAATTTTCGGTAAAACGCGTAAAGTTACAAATACATACACACACACACATATTCGCATATACTAAGTAATATAAACACAAAGAAGAATACATAAAATTAAAACATTAAAATACGCGAATGATACAATTACACTACCCACGTGCTATTGATGTACTTACATACATACATACATACGCAAAGTGAGGGAGACGTGTGGCATAAGCAATTCAAAGGATCAACAACAAATACCAGCATACTTTCCCAAAAAAAACCTAAAGCCATGATAATGATGATAAGCAACAACGATGAGAACGATGATGGTTAGGAGATAAGTTTAAGTGTATGAAAAAGTGATTGCAAGCAATTCAAATTTTCCTCAGCAGCAGCAGCAGCAGCAGCAACAACAACAGTAGCAACTCAGAAATAGACATAGCATATAGAAGGCCAAAATTTCATCTTCACACTCATTTTGAAGAATCCATGTATGCATGTAAAATAATGCCGATTTATTTCACCCCAAAATGAGATACAAGGCAAGATTTCAGTTTGATTTCATTACTACACTGACAAATGCTATATATATAGTGGCATAATATCAACAACAAGGCTTAAATTAAGCATTCGTATATACATGTATGCAAACGCAAAGTAAACACACTCAAAGGTAATCGCAAGTAAAAGGAAATATTACATTTTATACAGGGTAATTGTATAGATGGATATGTAGTAGTGCATATGAACAAGAGATGACCATACAAATCTACATATTTTTCTTTTCATCCCAAAATATAATAAATAATTCCAAACAGCTTCAAATAACTTTGCTTTGGATTATTTTTCCATCTTGTTGTGCATATTAATTTTAAACGCAGAGCAAGAATAGCACACCTTGTATTCATATCAGCAGCAATAACAAGAAATCTCGTTGATAATGATGTTGTAACCCTTTCAGGTTGAACATTTCATGGGAGCATCTTGAGCATTTGTTAAAATCGAGTTGTAATCATTTTAAATTTCAGCTCACATACACACATATAGACATTCGTAAGTACCTAACATCAACAACTACAGCAACAACAACAATAATAATAATAAAAACAACTATAAGCTTTTTATGACTCATAATACTACATATACATGTACCTATACATTTGCATGCAAAGACATATAGATTATTGTTGTGTGCTTTTAGGCTTAGTTACCTACTGAATAAATCGTTTCACTTTTCACCATTACGATGATGGTGGAAAAAAAAATCGAAAATAAATATATTTTTACACAAATACAAATGCAAATCAGAAGACACATTTTATTCTTACAAATCTTATATAGACGAGTACACATAGAAACATGTATATGTGTATTACTTATCATGTATGTAAGTACTAAATGTACAAGTTAATGGAATCGAATGGAAAGAAATGAGCTTCAATTGAGCACAGATACTTATATGCATATGATATTATTGTTATCATTCTGTTGGTGAAATTTTATATCGATATTATTGATATTGATGGTAATAAAATTTGGAAATGATACTTAAAAAAAATTGTGATGCATATTGAATGTTTGAAGAAGCGAAAAAAAAAACATCATATTTTTGAGATATTCGAGTAATTTGATTAGACTTGAAAACAAAAAAAAGAACAACTTTTCACATTTTTTTATATTCAATATAAATTTATTTAATAAAAAATTTATGATAAATGTTTAAAATAAGCAGACAATGATTTCTGCCTTTGTAGTTTTTTTTTATTTAAAGCAAATTTTAATATTAATGCTTTGAAAAAGAATTTATGTCTGAAAAATAAAAATCATAATAAAGGGCATACATTTTTATTACTATCTTAAGGCCAACTCAAGCTAACCCACCTTGCAGTTTTTTCATCATAATTTTTATTTGAGAAAATTTCCAAACAATATTCGCATGCAATAAAAGCGCCAACAATAAAAACTCTCACATAAAGGATTTGAGACATTACAATATTGAAGATTGCACATATGTGTTGTAAGGATATCATAAACGAAAATCAACAAATTCATAAAAATTGTCGTTGTTATTGTTGTATTCTATATATATATATTGTATACATATATATACATGTGTATTTGATTTGAATAAAACGACAAGAAAAAATTGAAATTTATTGCTTTTGATGAGCATAATTCAACAAGACGAAAAAAAACGTAAAATAAGCAACATTCATCGTTTAAATGTAAACATCATAAATGCGCAAACAATTCTCAAAATACATTATATAGTGTACGCCTACATGGCTGCCCACGTAAGTGTGTTGTGCTCCCTGTGTTGTATACCAAAAAGGGAAGCTTTAATCAAAATGGCAACAAAGCAACAAATAATTTCACATTTTAAACACATTTTGGCAACATTCACCATCATCATCATGATGATGCCATCAATGAAAACAATATTGAAGACGGCAGTACTACGGCAACAGTCTCTGTGTTTATTTTTTTGCGTATTTTTTCATGCGTCACGCTCGTTCTCAATATTTATGAGTGTTACCGAAAAAATTGATTTCATCTTTTATAATCCCATCGCTTATCTGAAGTGCAGATGTACACGTGTATACAAATAAATACTTGTTTACCTGTATGCCTGTATCTATATAATATAAATATACACGAGTAGGTACTTATCTGTATAGTAAGTGTATTGGTGATAAAATCAATAGCAACAATATCGATGACAATTTTTACGACCAAAAAAAAAAAAACAAAAACGATGATGACGCCTTTAAGTATGCAAACATTATTATAAGTATATAGATACCATACTCTCTGTACATAAATGTTGTTCATTTTACTTGAGTTGTACTCTCTTGTTGCTTCTTACAATGTCGTCTCGTCAATATCACAGTTTTTTTTTGTTATGCCATGTAATAACAATTCATATTCGTATATCATCATGCTTTCTTAAATTTAATGTTTATCCGTTAGAAAATTAAAAAAAAATGGTATTTCGTATATCGCTTTCACTTTGTACATAATATTTCTTCTGTCAATATTTACAAACATTAAACAACACACAAAATGGTTAAAATTTGTTGAAAGAACCCAAAGCAAAACAAAAAAGAAAGAAGAAGAAAAACGGAAAGGAAATTTTATTTACAAATGTAAAATTAAAAATTGAATTGAAAATCTCTCCTAAAGTGTAGCGCTGCCAGGTTACCCAACACTTGGTCTTTCTAACGGAAGTTTGGCTTAGACGAAGTCCTTCACCACCTCCGTTTCATGAAATATTCTGTATTAATTGGAAATACTGACAGAAGTAGTAATGAATCGAAATAATAAAAAAGCGAACAAAACGAACAGAGACGATTATTGAAATACAGAAATGATTCGATCTCGGTTGTAATAGTTTATGTATTTCTATCTGAATATAAAAATTACTATAAAATTAGCACAAAAATTCGACCAACGCTTATCAGAGTGATTACGTGAGTCTTCTTCAAAAATTCAAATTCACTACAGTGTAAGATATAGGACAATGGTAGTCCCAGAACTACCCGATCTGACATATAAATGGCGGCAGTAGTTTGAAAATAATTTCTTTGGTGAAAAGTGGCAACCTCATAAAGCATATGTTTTAAGTTTAAAGACGCCACATTGTTTAGTATTTTTTTTTGAAGCTATCAAAAGTTAACGACCTCAATAAATTTGTAAACTCGGAAGAAATTGGCCACCGTTATGTAATTCAATACTTTCATTTGAAAGGTATCAGTCTAACGAATATTAAAGCCGAACTAGATTCTACTCTGGGGAAGTCTGCTCCTTCGTTTACGACCATAAAATATTAGATGGCAGAGTTTAAACGAGGTCGTACGAGCTCCCAAGACGAACACGGTAATGGTCGACCAATTGAGGTGGCCACGCCAGGTGAAATTATCGATGAAATTACATTCATTTCAAAAAGTGCTATACATCGTATATTGGCCGAAAATTTGGAGATGAAAAAGCTGTGTGCAAGATGGGTGCCGCGTTAGCCCACAATAGAACAAAAACAACGTAGTGAAGATGTTTCTATAGAGTGTTTGGCGATGTTTCACAGTAATAAAGGCGAGTTTTTGCATCGATTCGTAACCATAGATGAGACATGGGTCCAACACTTCACACCTGAGACAAAGGAGCAATCAAAACAGTGGACTGAAAGGAGAGAATCGTGTCCAAAGAAGGCGAAGACAGTTTCATTGCAGGCAAGGTTCTGTTTTTTGGGATGCACGTGGGATAATTTTTATTGATTATCTTCAAAAAGGAAAAGCAATCAACGGCGAGTTTTATGCTAATTTGTTGCAGTGTTTAAGTGATGATTTTAAAGAAATAAAGTCCGCATTTGGCGAAAAGGAAAGTGTTGTTTCATCAAGACAATGCACCTGTTCACACATTCGCTATTGCTAAGGCCAAAATTAATGAGTTAAAACTCGAATTGCTTCAGCACACACCTTATTCGGCAGATTTAGCTCCTTCGGATTATTTTCTATTTCAAAATTTGAAAAATAGCTTGCTGGTAGAAAATTTGCAAACAATGAAGAGGTAGGTGGCTGCGGTAGATGGCTATTTTAATGAACTAGACAGTTCATACTATAAACAGGATATAGAATATCGCTTTTAAAAGTGTATAGAGCTTAAAGGAGATTATATTGAGAAATAAAGAAAATTTTTCCGAAATTTGTTGCGTTTTCTTTGTTAGGGCGGATAGTTCTGGCACCGCTCTCGTATAACCTAAGACTTTGAAAAATATTTATTTGCGAGAATAAACATGTATTGTGTATCGATTGAGATGAAAAAATTTGGATTAAAAATTAATTTTGGCCTCTCAATGCCAATATCCTTAGTAACATTTTTGTTTTTTTTTTTTTTTCATTTTCACCTTTAAACCTTGATACCAAGCACCAATAAATAAATACATATACAAGCACATGCAATATAATGACAACTAACTAAAAGTCACCTGTCACCACAAACGTACCGAAGGAAAAAACACCAAAATAAACAAAAATAAGTGCCGGAAAGAAAGGCATAGAAAAACATTGACAACGAAAATAAAAACGTTGAAACGATGATGAAGATGAAACGTGCCAAATATAACTTTGAACTTCTTATAAGCGAATCGGGTACACAACTTGTATAGACGATACAATTTTTCATCTCTCTCTCTCTCTCTCTCTCTTGTCTTTCTTTTGCGGCATACGACTTCTATATAACATATATGTATGTAGAGCTTATTTGTGTATCCCCTTAGTCGTTTGCTTACTAACTCACTTATATGCTCATACCATCATTGTGATGATGGTTTTTCACCTTTTGCATCTTCATCTTTATTTTCTTTGTTACATCTGAACACTTTGTCGCATGCTACGCTCTATATATGTACCTGTGTATTAGTATGAGTATATGTTTGCATGTCTCGTGTCATATATATATATATATATATATATATATATATATATATATATATATATATATATATATATATATTTGAATGGGCGTAATATAGTAATAGTATACATACAAACGTTGTTAAGTATTTACTCTATGTGAAACTGTATGTATCACATTACACAAGACAAATGTGCCGCATAACAAGATTATCTGTGAAAAGGTTACGCATTGCGTTATCACGTAACATAAAATTGGTGCGCGTTATGTATCTACCTATGTGTCTGTTGAATATATGTATGTATCTATATAAGGACAATACAAAAGAAAATGTCATCAGTTGTTCGACAGTGAAGTAATGGAGCCTGGATGTTTTTGTTGTTGTTGTTGATATATTTATGATGATGAGGTAATTGTCATTCAGCCCAGTCACAGTTTGCCGTAGTATTCAACTTTTAAGCGATATTTTATTTTTCAACTATATGTATGTTTATAGTGGTACGTAGTTATACGTTCGTTTGCCACGTGAAAGCACGTGAAAAGGGTTTAAAACACTTTTCAAAGGCTGCTGCTATATTATGGCTTATTATTGCGAAACAAGTGGCACGTTTCATGAGGGAATTAATAATTGGTTACTAGTAGCTACAAAGAAACACGTTAGTATACCAACAGAGTTACAAAAGTATTCCATTTAATATAATGTCTTAAAATGTTAAATTTTTTGATATCAAAGTGTGATGATTATAAAAAAAAAAATAAATGTCTTCAAATAAATAAGATGACATTTCAAAGGCATATCTTTTCATAATTGCCCGCTGATTAGAAATTTGTAATTTTTATAGGCTATTTTTAGAAATGAAATGATTATTACTGTCATGAGTTTCATTTCTTTCAATTGTCATCATCAGAGAATGTGCAGCAATTTCTTTTTATGAAATTACTTTCAGCATGAAGATAATATTTTCAAGACTAAATTGCAAATAAAGATGATGATAATAATTGTGCTGTGATGTAATGTTCAGCAAATACAAATTACCAACTTGCAGAATAATAATAATAATAATAATATTTCCTTTTGTTTATTATTACTCTTGTTACATATATATATGATTATACATTTGCGCACGAACATGAAAATGACCTAACCTTTACTCTTCTACTCTAACCAACAGTATCTTCAACTCCTTCTCCTACTCATACTTCTACATCTTTAACATTTTCAATATCTCATTCCAAGCAAAAAACAAGAACTACTCTTTCATTATCGATAATCCAGACGTGCGTATTTGCAATATTTCACCGCTACGAATACAAAACGACACAGGCAGACAAAAAAAAAATGTATATATGATGAAATTTGTTTTGTTTTATATCTGTTGTGTTTTCATATGCTGTCATTATATACATAAAGTATTGTACACCCACACACGCACACACGTACTTAACCCCACTTTAGCCTTCTTACAAATGTTGTTACTTACACACGCGTTGAAGATCTTTCTATTTGCACACACACACAAGTATACTAGACTCACGAACACGAAAGTCACCATCATCGCTGTCATAATCTTCATCATCACGATCAGCATCAGCAGAAATACTCATACGTATATATAACTATAGGTAAATACTATAGAGCTACTCATATGACTGAGATAAAAATCTTAAGTAACTTCCTGCTCTCCTGTATTGGTGCATGCATACGAGTATATGTACGTATGTAGTAGTTATCTGCTTATCCTTATTGCTTATCCTTTCGTTTATCAAATATTTTTCATAACTAATACGTGATTCCATTTCATGTGCCTATTTTAACATGCTCACGCTTGCAAACATGCAGACAGGCAACATTAAATGTACATGTGTACGAGTATCTCTCTTAGCACATTCTTGCATTTAAATGTATGAGATGTATCGTAGTTATTGTGTATGGATGTGCGTGTGTAGGAGCACTGGTATGTGTGAGTGTGTTCTATCATGTTTTCGCTATAATTTTTATCTGTGTTTTTTTTTTTTTTTTTTTTTTTTGCCCATATTCCTATACTAAAACATACATATATGCTTACATGTTATTTCTCGTAATCATGTAATAGCAACATATTCCACCTTAGACTCATACTCATGTTGCTACACATATAGCAATAATATTGCTTAACCATGAATACGTGCCATACATCCATATAGGAACATACAACTGTATAACTTGCTGCTGATGTGAGAGAGTGAACATTAAAAATCAATATTTATTTAATTCTGATTCACATGCTAAATATATACAATTATGCCTGCGAGACGACTTACACTCAAATTGATACAAATCACAATCAACCAGGGAGTAGTGATAACAATTAAAAATACCCGACAATGCCACTAAACTCACAGACTTTATACGCAATTAACAATTAGGCACTTCTGTCATTGAATATATTGTACAAGATTATTTACCATAATGTATGGCTGTGTAGTGTGTAGTAAGAGAGCGATAGAAGAAGTTCAATTAAATAGAGTATTGTTACACCTGTACTTAAGGCTATACATAATTATACGCATAATAACCACAACAAGTACCTTTTATGCATAAGAGTCATCAAAATTTATGTCTAGTAAATGACAAGATGCCCTAATTGGTAATATCATCACCACATACCACTTGGATAATTTTCTAGATTGCTAGGCTCATGCTGAACTACAATGCCAGACTTGAAGTCAAACTTTTTTGAACTTTTGGGAATTTTAACGCTTTCGATACTCGTGTAGCAGTGAAGTAGTGCAGTGTTTTTTATTTGTTTTATTTTTTTTTTTTTTTTTTTTTGTAAATTCTTATGAGGTCCGAATGGAACTGAATGATATTGCCTGGATAAACATTCACAACAGAAATAAATTGCAGCTAATTTGTGACCCTTGAGACTTTCTGATAAACTAAGTAGTAATCACATCCTGCAATGTTTTTTAAACTTGCAAGTTCTATCAATTTAAATATTGTAGTAAAGGAAATTTAAATAAATATAGAATAATATTAAATTTCATATCGAGGATGAAGAAATGCAAAATACCAATGAATATCAAGTATAACAGCGTTCCTGTCTATTAATAATTTCCGTTAACACGACGACGCTATACTATCGTTCTGTTCTGCTAAGTATACAACATCGTTATTGAAGGACGTTTGCTTCGACAGAATGATGCACAGGCACCTCATCTATGTTGCAGTCAATTATGATGTGACAATGATTATGATGATGACGATAATGATTTTGAAAATGATCATTATGATGATGATGATGATGATATTGATAAGGTTACGGATGTTGTATAAAAATAGAAAACATATTTATATACAACAACGACTACAACATAATAGAAGTGGAACGAGTGATACACAATATATTATGTATATAACACTCACGTCGCTTGTTAATTTGCTTAATGGCATTGCAGTGCATCTATTGCTATGTTGCTATTACCATTATTGTTGTTGTTGTTAGTATGTTGTATACAATTGTACAATATATATTTCTCAATACACAGCCGTTGTTGTCGTTATGCTTCACTTGTGTTTTGCTATTTTTCATTTTTTTCCTTTTCATACCCTGCATAATGCAATATGCATGGTATATTCATTTCGGTCAGATGTTTGTGTCCACTTGAAGGAATCTCCGGAGATATAGACATGGATATATATTCGTGATCAGCGTCGATTAAATTTTCGATTTAACGATGTCCGTTCGTCCGTCCGTCCGTCCGTCCGTCCGTCTGTCTGTCACCTGGCTGATTCGCACGATAACTTGAGTAAATATTGAGCTATTTCGATGAAATTTGGCATAAGTAATCTATGATCCAAGGGTACGGAGGGGATTGATATTGGACATGATCGGTCAATAACCACGCCCACACCAAGCATTCAAAGCGACTAACCTCGAAATTTTCAAAATCTTTAACTTGCTATAACTCATATAATATACAACTTGGGACAACAATATTTGGCACAAAGACTTCTATTATACTACTATATAACCTCGCCAAAAGTGGTTGAGCCACGCCTACTTTTTAGCGTAGCTCTCATACAAAGTGTCTGTACTTCTTTTAAATTGAAACAGCGGTAACTTCTACAATCTTCTGTCCAGAATAACCATAATTGACACTTAGATTAACATGGTAGTCGGAAATAATATGGCAGAAAATCAGTGTGCCACGCCCACTCCTTTTTGGGTCTCCCATACAAAGTTGCGGAAATTAAAAAAATGTTACCGGTTATAACTTGCAAACTATTCAGCGTAGAATAACGAGATTTAAGGTGTGAATTAGTATTGTACGAGCAACTAGGCTCACAAAAAATGGGCGCACCACGCCCACTGTTTTTCGTAGCCCCCATACAAATTTTAAATTGAAACAGCTGTAACTTCGGCAATCTTCTGTCTAGAATAACTATAATTGACACTTAAATTAATATCGTAGTCGGCAAAAATGTGGCAGAAAATCAGTGTGCCACGCCCACTCCTTCATGAGTCTCCCATACAAAGTCAAGGGAATTAAACTAAAACTTTTAAGCTCCATAACTTACAAACCATTTAGCGTAGGACAACGAGATTTAAGGTATGGATTAGTATTGTACGAGCAACTAGGCTCACAGAAAATGGGCGCACCACGCCCACTGTTTATCGTAGCCCCCATACAAATTTTAAATTGAAACAGCTGTAACTTCTGCAATCTTCTGTCTAGAATAACTATAATTAACACTTAAATTAATATCGTAGTCGGCAAAAATGTGGCAGAAAATCAGTGTGGCACGCCCACTCCTTCATGGGTCTCCCATACAACGTCGAGGGAATTAAACTAAAACTTTTAAGCTCCATAACTTACAAACCATTTAGCGTAGGACAACCAAATTTAAGGTGTGGATTGTTATTGGAAAATTAATTAGATATACCAGAAAGAGATACGTCACGCCCACTTTTTATATAGCTTCCGTACAAAGTCTCGGATTTATCTTAAACATTAAAACACCCATAACGTACTAAATAATACTCCAAGGTCAACCCATTGCAACTTATGTAGTTTAGTATTATAGGCAGAAATTGATCCTCCAAAATTGATGAGGTACGCCTGCTTCTTAATGTAGGTCCTATACAAAGTAGTGGAAGAAAGGATGGATATACGAGCAAATTTTTTATATATACCTCTACATATGCAGGGTATAATTTGGTCGGCCCCAGCCGACTGTAAGGAGATTTTTTTTTTTCTTTTTATTATTTATAATTTTTTTTTTTTCTATCTTCTTGTACTTTTTCAATACAACAAAAATGTGAATAACGATGTCATTGATGAGGATGATCAATGTGTCATGTCTCGTTTAGGTTAAATTGAATCTACCAACTACCATACACTACTTGAGTCTATTACTCAATACATGCACACACTATAGTCAATAAACTTTTAGCACAGTGCGCGAATTCCTATCTGCATTATTATTATTTTTTTTTTTTTTTGCCTGGTTCTGTATTTACTATAACTGTATGTATGTATATATTCGACATTTTTGCCAATAAATTTGTTTCAATCATTTTTAAATGACATCAACAACAGCATCAACTAGCATACAACTTCCATCTGTAGACATAAGCAGGAAGCAGGTTTTTGATATACGTACATATATGCGAATACTCAAGGTATACACGTACAAAAAGGTTTACATAAGTACCCCCACATGCTCATACTTACATATAGATGTAGAAGTATTTGAGATGCTCCATAGAAATGCATGAAGCAAAACAAGGAGAAAATAAAAAAAGAAAACCAAAGCATAAAATGACATTAACGATAAAAATGAGTATGTTGCGAATATACTGGTAGCCGCTTAACAACACCCACACCATTGACAACTCCAACAGCAAAGACGATAAGTTATATATACAAACATATTTTTTTTTATCGTATTGATGGAATGCAATTTTCAATATTATTAGCAGATTTATTTCAATTTCTTATAATCTTCTGAAATGTTTTCTCTATCGCAACGAACGAGTAAAAAATAATAGAATCACTATAAAGGGATCGTTTTGTTTATTTCCATTTTATATGGAAATTTATACTTCAGGAAATAAAAAGAAATTATAATAATACAGAAAGTTAATCACGAAGAGATAAATATATGAATTTTCAAACATATTAAATAAAGGAGTGGAAAACAGGCCATTATTGATCAAGCATAACTGACTTCTTGGAATTTGCATAAAGAGAAAAAGTGAATTCTTTGGAAAGAAGGCTCAGTACAAACTACTTCCTTATCAAGATCTTTATTAACAAATCTTGTCTTAATATAATTTTCAATAATTAACATGATTTTTACGATTCTTGAATGGAAGAAAATCCCAATTTTGGCTAATCTCAAATATTAGTGTTCAACATTTATGAAAGGTGATCAAATCAGTCGTTTCTTTATCTATAAAACTTAAAACAAAAAACCGAAATACATAAAAAAAAACTCAAATATCTAAAGCCACAAGCTAAAGCTAAGTAGAAAATATGATCTAAGATATACGACAATTAGATTTTACATAAAAAATCTAATATTTTTTTTTTGTATGACAATATTCTACATACACAATCCCTAGTCATAGTGTATGAATATACGTAACTGACAGTAACTGAAACATAGTTGATGAGGGAGAACAGAGCGTCACACGAAAAATCACATATGCATACATATTCTTCAAATGACATTTTTCAAAATAAACAAAAAAAATGGAAATTTAACACATTTGCATATGCTGACACATAAATTTAGGCGACTATAACGTTTTCTATATTTTTGTTCTTTTTTTTTCATTGTATGGTTTTTGAACAACAGCAAAATTTTACTTGCATAATTTTAGGCGAAATATTTCAGAGAAATAAAAATTCTTATATATATATATAATCAATTTTTTATCGCTTATAAAATGCATAGAGTTTAGTCTATTGCAACAAAGTGTAAAAAAAAATTGTAAACATTTCTTTCATGTTGCATGCTACATGCTGCACATGACACTCTATTGCATGTACTAAGTATGAACGCTCGTAGTATGTATGTACAATTTTCTTGTTTGCTTTTGTAAAATTGAATATTTTGAATTTTTTCATAAAGAAATCTATACAATGGGTTTGTGTTCGTGTGATGTTTTCTTTCTCCTTTATTTTTTTGTTGATATTTCTATAGAATATTCTGAGAATTTTTTCTTGCTTTCTCTCTGAAAAGTATGCAATTTAATAATACAGTTTAGTTGAGAGTTTGAATATTTTGTTTAGATGTTTTTACAAAAAAATATTTTTACATTATTTATACATATGATAAACCGCAGAGTATTATTACATAATATTTTATTGTATATATACATGTGCATATGTGAAATTGTTGTAAAACTTACTTAACTTTAAAATTCCAGTTAATAACAATGCCTTACCTAAAATGGAAAAAGAAGAAAAACGTTTAGTAAAGTCAATGTTCTGAATAGAAAGCAAAAAGTAGTTTTTTCAAATGAAATAAAGTGTAAAAAATATATTTATTGTATACATATTTTACAATACGTCCAAATATAAGAATATAATTTTTTTTTAATTTTTTTATTTTTTTATTTTTTTTTTGAAATTTCAACTAGCACATATTCAATACACAAGAGCATTAATTCTATATTTGCAATATTATTTCCCTCTCTTATAATACAACTACCTTACATATAGTGAAGCACTTTTTAATTAACTAGAAAATCCTATGAGAGTCCAATGATGAAACTGAGTAAATGGGAAAACACTACAATTTTATTCACATCAAAATACAGATACAAAAAAAAATTTGTTGTTAAGTGTATATGTGTAACCACTAGAAAATATAAAATCATTACACTGAAACACCAGCATATAATCGTATTTAGAAATTAATGGGCATATTTGAAAATATGCTAAATACATGAAAATGACGATTTGTATCACCAAAAAATATTTGGCATTTGTAAAACATACAGTCGCTTGGTGAAGAATATATACCGAGTGATAATATCCTTCTTGAAATGACTGAGGAAGTCAGAAACCATTTTTCTACACGGAAGAAAGGAAATCTTAAAATGAAATATACCATTTGTTTACACACAAACACACAAGTATCCACTATATGAATATTTGTGATTTTACAACATTAAGCTACATATATAAAGTAGTACAAACATCAAGTGAATGGCAGTGATAAATATAACATTACGTTACTGAATATATGTAGTAAAAATACAGTACCGATACACAGTGAACATAAGCAATAGTAGAAAGTCATATGTTTGTATACACTAAATGTATATATACATATGTTATGTATACATGTGTACAAACAACAGGAAAAACTTTCATAAAATCGGGTACGACAACAAATTTTATACACAAACTGTATATATGGCAAAATGACGACATTCAAGAAACAGAATGAACAAACACCCACTGAGGAAAGTACTTGTTTAAAAGTGCATCCCTTTTGAAATATTTATGCAACATTCATATTGTTGTTATTCTATGTACTACTTTTGCTCCTTCTCTCTTTTCATCTTGGGCCAATGCAACTATGTAAGTATGTATGGTACATACGTAAATCTCATATTTTATTGATTTCAATACGATTTCCTGTGTGAAATCGAAATGCATTCGAGCAGAAAATCACACTACTTCCCCTATTATCATCTCTTATAAATGTAGGACATATTGCACTATGTATGTAGCAGAGAAAGAAGCCTTTTCGGTCTTTTGGGTATAGCATAAAAAATGCGATTACTTTCATTTCTCTCTATATAAAGCATCTATTTTTTATTTTTCTGTATTCATTCACTATTCATTTTCGTGAGAAGGATAAAAATTGTTTCGTTTCTCCGTTTAAAAATAGCATGCATTCATATAGTCCAAAAATAAAAATAGCCAATAAATAGATTATGATCATGATGATGATGATGCTTGTGTGCATGTTATAGATAGCAGGCGTTTTAATAAAATTAAATATTATAAAATACTGTATTCAAAGGAAATAAGGTCAGCGACACTTGGTGTTTCTTCAGAAATATTCGTCAGAAATTTCTACATTAGCAACAAATTACTTTTGCAACATAAAATAATTTATACATGTTACAATATTGTATTTTCCATACATATTTTTTAATGTTGTCCACACTATCGCACTTTGCAAATGAAAACCTACTTTAGATTGTATTTTTTTAAACAAAAATCAATTATATACACTGTCATCCAATTATGATTAAGTTGTATATGTTTTTACTTTGAAATATGAAATATATAAAATATATTTCTGTAGAAAAATAATCTTTGACCATAAACAATAATGAGGCATGTCAACATGTAAACATACAACAAAGAAGCATTCAAAGAAACCCATATTATAATTGCTTACACGCATTTAAGTACGAATACATGTAGGCATATATATTCTATAAGGATGAATATAAAATGCATTAGTTGCATTCATATGCATATGACGACATGTATAGATGTAAATATAAACTTCTCCACTTTTGCGTGTGTATAGTATGTAAATACAAAAGCAGCACACATACATTACTCTCATACACAACCGCACACAACCGCAACAATATAAACTACCACAGTATAGAGCAAGCAAACAGTCACTGCATACTGCATATGAACATTGCATTGCAGGTCACAGCACATATTGGTCAACTGTACACGTACACATACGTTCCTATATATGGATGCAGCTTTTGAATAATATTCAATTAAATATTACATAGAAAAACCGCACGCTCAAATACACATACTCAGCCTCACACACACACACACACAATATACCCATATGTGTATAAATACTTATTTATGGTTCTCTTTGGGGTTTTGCTACGTTTACAATGAGTGTACATAAGAAAATAGGCGTGTTCATCGACCACGGAGGGGAAAAGAGAGGGAGAGAGAGAGAGAGACAGCATGATGATGACAAATGAACAATAATAACAGGCAACAACAACAACAACAATACATACTTGATATGTGCTGCAAAGCAATAGCAAGTAATCAATACAAACCTTTGCATATGCAATTGTATATGCATGCGTGTGCATGCTATTGTGTGTGTGTGTGTGTGCATGTTGCATTGTTTAGTGCAATTGTTGATTGCATTCATTGTTGTTACTGTTATTGTTATTGCTATTACAAAGCGGTGGCTCATTGGACTTGCATATAAAACAAGACCAGCTCATCCGTATCGAGTAGGACAATGAAAATTGTCGAAGAGAGAAGTAGAGTGCATATATAGGCAAAAGTAATGAGCTAAATCGTAATTGTTGTTGCTATTATTATTATTATTATTATTATTATTATTATTATTATTATTATTAGTATTTGTTGGTTGTGAGCTTCATTTATATTGTCCTTTTGATGTATTACACACGAGTACATATCTACATACTCATGCACATGGTTAATTTATCGTATCCATTTGATTAATATACATATACAAGTATAAACTACCAACGTGAACAGATAAATGTACAAGTATTAACAGTACTCGAACACTATATGCACATTTGCATTTATATTGTATAACTCACCGGAGGAGTGCTACTACATTTATGCAAAAGGTTGAATGAATTCTCTACCAATCAAGCAAGTTCTAAGTACTGGTCAATAGTTCGGCATTACTTTGCACAGAATTGTTCAAATCTTTAGAAAAAATGGATGTATGAATCTATACTTAGATGTTCGTTTACAGGTATATGCATAATTAATTAGATAGCTTAGACAATAGTTACTTAAAATATAGTATTGCGGCATTGTACAAGAAATATGCAACGATTTTCAATTTCTCTTAATTAAATTTTCATATTTTGTTTCACTTTAGAGGCTAATTAGCGATACATATTCGGTACATTCTAGATAATCGGTACAACATCAACCAAAAAACCCAAAAACAAAAGCAAAAGAAATAGCATACCTCTCCGCAACACTGTGTTATTCATTGCTGTTCAACTTGGCGTTCGTAAGAATTTGATTTAATGAAATTTAAATTATATAAAACAAAGAATATGTATATCAATACACTTTCCGCACTTTCTTGTTTATTCGCATATACATAAATGTATTTACGTGCAATATATATATGCATGTATATTTGCTAAGCGTTAAGTAAACCATGGTACACATGCAAATACATAAATAAACACTTTCTCAGCATAATATCTCAGCAACGGTTTCATAATTGCGGTTAAACGCAGCAATGTACAGTAGCATATATGCATGTATGTATGTATACAAGTATGTGTGAGTATGCTTGTATGTATATAAGTAAAATAAACAAATAAATGAATGCTGGTAAAACCACACACACACACACACAAATACACATAAATTCTATGTATAGTATATGTATATATATATATATATATATATATATGTGGTTGGTTAGCGACGTTGGTGGTAGTATGTTAGTTGATGGTTGATAGAGAAGGTGATGGGTAATGGGTAATGGGTGGCGAGTAATGTTTGAATTGGGTTCTGTTCTGTTGTTTGTTGTTTAAGTTTAAATGGGCATTAGTGGCAAATGCTTCAGTGCTTCACTTGTGTTTGCTGCTTGTTGGCTAGAAAACTAAAGTAGGCATAAAACACTTTTACGCACATATATACTCACATATATATACACTCTTACTTATGAATATCTTTTAAAATTTATTACTTAACACATATACATACATAAATATACAAAAATGCCAGTAGCATTATGTAGAATGTATGTAGCACAAGTGCATACCCACATATGCTCTTCAAAGTTTAAACTTTGAATTTTTCTGTTCACGTATGTGTAATTAAGTCAAAGTTATCGTTCTATAATTGTATACATTAATCGTATAGGTATCGTATATGAATGTGTATGAAAATAGAAAAATATGTCTGCATGTACTCTCGAAAGTTTCGTGGAGTTACTAACTTGAAGCTATATATGTTAAATATTATTTTGAAGTTAGTTTTGAACTAGTACGACTAGAAAACGTACTATGGATTTTGTTTTTTCAACACTACTAATACTACTAGTTTCACATAATTCATTTCATTTTTATTTGAAGCTTTCTTTCATACTAACTGATTGCTAGACCAATTTTTATTTATTTGTAAACATGTTAACGAATACACATATGTCAATGAGTTTCGGGAGAAGAAATTTTCTTGAAAATGCCACGCTGAAAACATCATGTCCCAATATCCACACAGGTTCCAATTTTGCCCATATTGCCGTCTTTGTTGAAATCGGGACGTCAATGTGTATTAAGACACACAAAAAGTTGCGCAAGCACAGGGTAAATTGAATCTGAAGCACTATATATAATCAAACAACATTTTACCAATCACTGTCTCATTTTTCAGTTTAAGCTTAGTTTAGGAGACGTTTTCCTCCTATGGAGAAAAAGTACTCCACACCAAATCATATGAGAACCATGGATGATGGTATTGAGCTCTCGGAAACAAGTAACCATAATTCCTTTTTGCTATATATGCCTTCAAAATATTCTTATCTGTAAGCTAAAATTTTCCGTGTTTATTTCTCATATATCGAGCGAAATTATGTTAAGCCAATCCAATCCAATCAGTTGTAAACATTAATACTCTCCAAACCCAAAAGAACACTTTGCCAGTAGAGTTAAGAATTTGAAGCAACAACAAATACCATTATAACCTAAAAGCTAAATTCAATTCAATATTTATATTTTTAAAATATCAATAGAATTCATTACATTTATTCGAAAATATATTGAATAGTTAAATTGTAAACATGTAAATATAACAAACTTTAATTGAATTATCGAAGATTTAATTAAATTGTATATAATTGGTATTATTTAATTATATATTAAAATACTATAGTATTTTTTTAAGTACTAAATGACTGAACTCTAATGCTTATACTCTGTAACTACTTCATTTAATATTAATAAGATTTTGTTGGCCAGTATGTATCTTTGGGCGTACTAAATTAAATTGCATAACTAAACTATATAGAGTGAAATAAATTTTTCAGGCGATATTATAATTGAATTTCAAATTGCAAATTGAGCAAATAATTGATTGATGAAATATCTTTAGGGTTTGGTAATATAAATAATATTGCTACATTTCCAAATACTTGTATATTTTTGATTTATAATTGCTATGTTTAATTTCAAATATCAATAGAAGTTTATTTAAAGTTCTGGTTCTTTCAAGTGCTTAATATACACTTTTTGAGACATGCATATTTATGCGTAATATAATTATTTATTTCACACAATAATGATAACATCTGAACGTACAATGATTATTTGTAAAATCTTCATAAGACAAAATATTGAGAACAATTTCTAAAATATAAGAAATCAAGTTTCAATTTATATTTCTCAAGCTCACTCTTCCTATTTCGATGCAGCGATAGTATAATGGGTTTCTACAGGCAATTAATTTTTGTGTTAAATCGCCCTTCCATATTCATATGTGTATGGGTGTGTGTAGAAAAGGAAATATCATTAAAAATAAAAGCACAACCAGAGCAACAAAACTACTTCAATCGCATCAAAATGACTCGTTTCAATTCGTTTTTATCCTCTTATAACAATTGCTCTCATTTATTTATTTTTATTATACTAGAATTTTTTTTTTTTTGTCGTTTTCATCCCTCTTCAATAATACATAAGTATACGCCAGTAAATATGGCAGTATTATAAGTATGTACATATATATGTATTCGTATGTCTGTTTTCATCAGTTGCCAACACTAATTACCACATTAATTCAATTTAGTTAGGCGAAAGAAAAAAAAAAGAAATGTAGTAAGTAATTCTGATAAAAGGGAAAAACCAAAATCCATTAGACTAGCCTTGACATGTCTATACGCTTTGTATACATAGTTACGAGTATATAAACATACATATGTATACTTCCATAGGGAGAAGAGATCTAACAGAGACATGTTGCTAATGTTTGTGTTTCACTTGTATATAAGTGAGTTAGAGTGCACCTTTGAAACCCAATGGATTTTTATGCTCTTATTAAAGCTATGGCAATGAAAAAAAAAACCTTTTCATATTATTTTGTATAATTTTTCTGCATTTAAATAGGAGAAGACGTATAATTCATGATTAGTGGAAAGTAGTCGTAAGTATTGTACAAATGGAAAAACTATTTGTGAAATAATCTTAAAAACTCTGTTATAAACTTCATTATAATACTTAAATAAGTAAAGCCAACAAAAAGTTTAGAACATTATGTTAGCAAAACATACTTTTAGAGCTTCCTTTTTGGAAGCTCTAATATGTCATAGTAATTGCAGTGTGCTTATTAGTGAAATTTAAACATCAAATTTTAATTTACACTTTGTTTTGAATAAGTAAAATAATAATTTCCTTAAATAGAAAAGTACGCCATTTGTACCTCGTATGAGTGAGGCACTTAAATTAAAGCAAAAGAGAAATCTCTCTGAAAGCAATGATTTTGAAGAGGTTACTTTTTAGGCAGTATAATTACTACTATCCAGTATGGACTTAAGTTAATTGTGCATTAAGACATAATTACTGTAAGCTTGTATGTTGAACGTATAGCAACATGAAGTATAACATGCCTCTGGCAAAATGTTGACATGTCAAATTTTGTTTACATTCAGAAAATGTTGCCAATTTTATAGAGAAGGTAAGCAGGAAAAAAAGGAGTATTTGAGTATTATATTTTTTGTCTTCCTTAAACAAAAATCAACTTCAAGCAAAAGAAAAAACAAAGTAACAACAAAAACAATGCCCACAATAGAATCTAAAATTCAGTTGCATGACCATACGTTGATTGCTTTGAGATCAGTGCCACTAAAGGAAACATTTTATATTTCTCTTGTGTAAATACCGAGATATGTAAATACACACACTTGGTAGATACCAGGCATACAACACAATTTTTTAAATAAGGTTAAAAGGTGATTTCTTCGAAAAAGTGTAACAAAACATACAATGGCAACAAGAAGTGAAAATTCAAAGCATCCTCCGATGATGTTAAATAAGAAAATACGCACGTGTTCCCATCGCATTCAAAGTACTGTCCAAGCATAAGAAAAAAATCGAAACAAAAAAATAATGTAAAATTTTAACTTTTTCACAAAAAAAAAAATATATATATATATATATTTATATACACACACATAAAAAAGCTACGGGGAACAATTTGCGAGTAATTCAGTTTTGACAGCTTTAGTTTAAAAGTTTCAAATTTCAAATGAAATAACAGCAAGCAGCAGTAGCAGTTGCCTGAACGAACGAAAAGAATAACGCAACAATTTCAATAGCAATAACACTATAAGTACAAAATACCAACATTACTATTTTTAGCATTGTATTTTACAACATTTTTCTCGACTTTACTAAATTTATAAATGTGAAATAACAAATTGCTGTTTAAGATAATTAAGTTTTGTAAAATTTGTTAGATGAAAGAAAAAAAAAAACGAAAATAGACAAATTTGTCATTTATTGAACTACTGTTGAATCCCAAATGTAAATTTATGTCGAAACTATTCTAACATGAATGCTATTTTCAAGTTTTGTTCTCAATAATTGAATAAAAGATGATAAAGTTTTTTATTTTATATAGAAAAGTTATTTGTTTATTAAGTTTCTAAATTTATGGAACATTTAGTAATATGCCATGAAAACGTGATGATTTTATTTTTCCTTAATTTAACATATGTGTTAGTCTATGTCTATGAGAAATATTGTCAAAACTGCTAATAAGAAAATATATTCGATATGTAAATACCTCCAAATATATGCTTCGTATACAGCTGCAAGACGAAAATGACATAATTCAATTTAATATAATTGAATATATTTTTTTTGTCCTCTTTGCATGTAGTATCTACATTATAATAACTGGTTCATCACATTATCATTTTCGAAGTAAATGCAATTGTATGTTCTTCACACGAGTAGATGCACTCAGTACATAATAATTTAGTAACTACTTATTTGACATATAAAATATTTATGAAATATTTAACCACAAATATGCATGTGTACGTGATTTCGTGTGTTCTTCTATGATTGTTGTCTACGCCAGAAGACGTGTGTCGTGCACTGCCCGTATAAGGTTTCCAAGGGTTAGCAACCCTAATGTAATTCTGTTCGTTCCGCAATTTCTAATTCTCTAATTCTCTCTATCTCTCACTCCCATACTCTATTTTCATTTACTTTATACTCTTCACTTTCCATTTTTATATATCATTATATTGTTGATAAAACTCCCTCGACACAAGTACGTGTTTCCCGATTAATAAAATTTGAAAATAAAATAAAACAGAACTAATTTTCTCGAGCAGTGCGCGAAATATTTCCCGTCCCGATGTATATTTAAGTTTAACTTTACTTAAATAACTTAATAAAAATAACTTTAACTTTAATAAATAATAAAAATAAAGAAAGTGTAAAACACTTATATAAATACAAAAGTGAAAAAGAAGTGTTTTGTGTTGCCACAACAACGACTATCACATCACTGTCATCAACACCTCTGCCACCAACACGACTTGTAGGCAAGTGCACCACATCGCAGCAAGCCCACCGGCATTCCCGCTCGCTCCCCGCTGAAACATTGGTCCTTCGAGCCGGATCGGCTCGCAACGATTGGTAAGCAAATCTTGCCACGCCAGGTACGTCATATCCCGATAAAATCAACAATTATTGTTGATTTCTTAATTTTTGGCTACATTATTTATGAGTACGTCGTACGTACATTTTATAACAAATCCCGCTTAAACATCCCGATAACTTACAGCGAATCTCTCGCTGAGTTAAATATTGCATTTTGCTTAATAAACTCTCCCATATAGCTGCAAAAATTAAGAAATTACGACATAATATATTGTTATACCATAGATTTTGTTTAGCCGACGGCAAAACGCACTTTTGGTTGATCTATTTTGTTTTTATTTCCCGCTTATGTTCTTCTTCTCATTATTCGAAGTGTTGTTAATTGGTATATGTGCAAAAACAATACCCGAAATCATATCCCACATATTGCACATACCATTTACATAAGTACATATTGATAATAGAAGAGAGAAAGAAAAAATATATCAAGTGATCTCAAGAGAGACTACACGAACTACATACACACATATCAGTGTAAACCTTTGAACGATCCCCAATTTTGTTTATATTGTTGTTTTTTATTATTACATCAATTTTGTTTACTAATCCCTTGGACATCTCTCAGTAAACACATATAAGTACATCAAAGCATCTCTCTCATAACAAATAAGTGGTATCATATCGGTCGTATCGCCCCGTATATTCCCCTCTACGAAAAACATTATTGACAATAATAACAACAATATTCTCTTGCTTTGTAAAAGGAAGAACAAAGCATAAGTAATACAACTACACTTTCCCAATAGAAGTTGTTTTTCCCTCACGAAAATTGATATCGGCAATAACATTAAAATATTCAAAAATATTTGGTAGTGCAATAACAATTTCATACATATTGCATTTTTTTCCCAATACCTTTGCCTTGTGCATTTACAAAAACAACCGCTTTATTATACAAACGCACATGCGATTACTTGTTGTTGTTAAATTTCAACTACCTACCGTGTTTCATCCATATCCCTAAACCATCAACAACAAGCACACCCAAAAGTAAGCAATAAAGGTATTTCGTCATACATAGGCAACAATAAAACGCATTGATTTGTCTCGACAAATATACCTGCGTTTGATCACAAATATAGCGGTAGTGCATATTGTTGCTAAATTTCTATCTCCCAATTTTTGTTTTGCATATACATGTGGTAGCAACAAAATATAATTGCATTGGCTGGTGTTTTTTATAAAGGAAATGTAACTGCAATAACAATTGTACACTATCTTTTCTATTGAAAAACACCCAGGGAGAAAAATAGTCACTCTCAACCCCAAGTTGCTACAGTGCGATCAAATATAATACAAATTAATTCTTGGTGAGAGATAATATAGTACAAGTTCCGGAACGTACAATACAGTGGTTCCCAAACTGTTATTCCGTCCCGCGGTTATTTTCCTATATATATATACCTACGTGTATTTTTATATAATATTATCGTACTCCCATAAGTTTGCCCACTGGTTCCACTTAACTTCACTGAGGAAGACTAAGTCTTTCGGACTAATCTCTTGCCAGTCACATTTTGGCAACCCATTTTTTTGATAAATCGTTCGAACAGGCAACATAACTCCAGATTCGCAAGCAATTCGCTCTCTCGCTTTCAAATTTTATCCCGTATTACATCTGGAATTTTACAATTGCTAAAAGGATGGCAGCTTACGATCTCTTCAGAGCTGCCGTGGAAGATATTATTGATTTTGATAGCAATTTTCATGCCATCAACCCAGAAGCTCATAACAAAATTAGCTTGGAGGCACAGAAAAGGCAATTCCTATCCCTATGGAGTGATTGCAAAACGGCATATTACTCTCTCATGACAGAGGAAGTAGCTGAAGATGTTGACGTTAATCAAATTAAAGAGGCATATACGGAGTGCTTAACCTCTTATGTCCGGTGCCTCTCTACAATCAACGCTAATCTTCACGAGTTGAGCTCCGAAGTGTTACCCTCCGCAGTTTCCTCTTCTCCCGCTGAAAATATACCCCGTCATCCTTCATTTCCGGCTATCCTTCACGAGCTGAGTTCCGAGGTGGCATCCCCCGCAGTTTCGACTTCTCCCGCAATTCCGAATCCACCCGTTGAGAAAGTAACTAATGAACATTCATTTCCCGCTATTCAGCTGCCTCCATGCGACACCCCATGTTTTTCAGGCGATTATGTATCGTGGCCAAGTTTTCGTGACTTGTTTACGGCATTATACCGTAATAATCCCCGTCTGTCGCCAGTGGAAAAATTATACCACTTGCTACAAAAAACCCGAGGTGAAGCACATAGCATCATTCAGTCTATTCCCTTGACTAATGATGGCTTCGCACTAGCATGGCACAATCTCGAGGAGAGATATGAAAATAAGAGAATTCTGGTCAACTTACAGTTGAAATCCATTTTCACTCTCCAGCCGGTAACTCAAGAAACCAACCCCAACTTAAAGCGACTGCAACGCACTATAAATGACAGCATCACAAACTTGAAGCTGTTAAATATTGATACCTCTCATTGGGATGCGATTATCGTATACTTGTGTTCCACGAAGATTCCCGATACAACTCTGTGTCTTTGGGAACAGTCTTTGAAGAATAAGCGCGAAATGCCAAAGTGGAGTGACTTCGACGCCTTTTTAACCGAGCGATATCAGACTTTGGAATCGGTCTCAGACATTCGAAGTGGTTCCCGGCAACCCAGCCAGCCACAGAATCGTCAATTTAGCAAACTGTTGAATCGGAAACCCTGTCGGTTCGACCATCCCAGGCGATCGAACACTCCTCCAACGACTCCCAGAAGAATTAACACGTATCACGTTAAAGTTGTAAGTCGTGATTGTCCCTTATGTAGGAAAACACACTCTCTTCGCCATTGCCCGAATTTCCATAAACTATCAATAGAAGAGCGATACAACGTAGTGAGAAAGCAGAATCTGTGCACCAACTGCTTTGCTAATTCACACGAATTTAGTAATTGCAAGAGCTTATTCACGTGTTCATTCTGCCAGAAAAAGCATCACTCTCTGCTTCACAGGTCGGTGAATGAACTCAGCACTCATTGTGAGACGACGTCAACTCCCGGTATATCATCATCTCAACATTCCCACCATCTATCTTCTTCTCAGCTGCAAACTGTTGCAAAGGAAAAATGCAATACAGTTTTGGATACAGCTCCTATCAAGAAAATCCGCAATTCAATAAATACGACATCCCGAAGAACGGTTTCATCGTTCCATAGCAAAATCAGTTTCGATAAAGTTCCACATTCATCTTCTTACGTTCGATGTGATAAGCTTCAGACGCAAATGAGTAGTCGAAAACACGCTACAATTCCCAATAAAAACCTCCAAACAAGTAAGAGCGTTATTTCGTTAAACACTACTATTTCGAAGACATGCTGCCCGCTATGTAGAGGCATGCACCCGCTACGACAATGCACAGAGTTCTCCAAACTTACGGTTGAAGAGAGAATACTCTTCGTGCATCAGCAGAAGATTTGCATAAACTGTTTGGCAACATCGCATACCCTTGCAAAATGCCACAGTGAGTTTTCATGCCGTCTTTGTGGGAAGCAACATAATTCCCTGCTTCACAGAGCACGGCATGACCCGAGAGCAAAGCGGAAAGTTCACCGTTATACTATGCTCCCGTCAGATGCAAAGGATCGATCTTACAGATCGCATCCAAGAAGACGACATCTCCCGTCAAATGTATTTCCCACCCGTAATACTTCCCATACAGCAATATCCAACGGATTATCGAGTTCTACGTATCACTACCCACAAAAGGCTCGTTCAATCAACGAGAGGACTTGTACTCGAACAGGAATACATTCGATCCAGCCTAATACTGAGCCCCCAAAATTGCTGTCACGTAAAAGGTGATTTGAAGATTGTGGCTTGAGCAACATATAAGCCTCTGATGCCACACCCGTATTATGTAGCAACGTTTTGTCAGGTTATACGATACTGACCGTCATACGCATCCCTCTCTCACATGGTTCAGTTCACTGTAACTGCCCGATTTAATTCCCGAACTTCAATGGAACTATGCACTGGCATCGTGTATATGCGTATGAATAATCCCATGTGTTATTTTCACATAATTTGCTACATATTCATGAGCTGAGTCATCATGAACCCAAGACACGCAGATTCTATCCGAGTTTATAACTTGTCACGAGCGTTGCATATTATGGCAATCCCGACAATATGGAAAAATTAATGCTGCAAGCGCTCTACGAGCTCTAGGTTTGTCAACTACGTTGACTTCTCGAAACCTTTGATCTGGTCTACGACCAGCCCTGATAGAATCTGTTCACCTGAGATGGTGTGATCCAACCCCGATCTATACACCAATAAACATTGGAAAGCAATCTACAATCAACACTTCAACAATCAACACCCGTTCCGCGCTGCAATTTGTCATCGATCAACGTTCGCTTCGAGTTCTTACCTCTTTGGAAGATAGTGCGTGCCTTCTCACCTTTTTTTTTTTCCCACGTTAGTTAAAACATAAAATTAAACCAAACCCACGTAAATTCAACATACAAACCTATAATCTAAATAAACGATATTGTCAACTAAACATAAGTGAAAATAGAAAATAAAACCTAAAATATAATACATTTAAAATCAAACTAAACTTAATTGATTCAAAGACAAAACGAAAGAAAACCAGAATAAAGGAAGTGTGCTAGCGTATGTGATCCGTCAGTGACAACAGCCAGCATAACCAAAACGACAACCTCGTCATCCTCAACTAGCAAGCCTTGCCATCAAGCGGCCGGCCGACTTAAAATTAACTATAAACAATTATCATAGTTCTGACATTCAACATTTCCTTTTTCCTTTCATACGAGTCAAAACCACGAATCCCGACCGGAATATCAAGAGTGCTGAATGTCAGAACTATGATAATTGTTTATAGTTAATTTTAAGTATTTTTAAGATTACTTTAGTTATATGAAATACTGTATTTCTATATACCTTTTATTTTAATTTTATTTTATTTTTTTTTTCTCAATCCCTCGTCTCGGGTGGAGGTTCCGTCTCTTTTGCAGTATTCCTGCAAGGGGGGCGGAATGTCTACGCCAGAAGACGTGTGTCGTGCACTGCCCGTATAAGGTTTCCAAGGGTTAGCAACCCTAATGTAATTCTGTTCGTTCCGCAATTTCTAATTCTCTAATTCTCTCTATCTCTCACTCCCATACTCTATTTTCATTTACTTTATACTCTTCACTTTCCATTTTTATATATCATTATATTGTTGATAAAACTCCCTCGACACAAGTACGTGTTTCTCGATTAATAAAATTTGAAAATAAAATAAAACAGAACTAATTTTCTCGAGCAGTGCGCGAAATATTTCCCGTCCCGATGTATATTTAAGTTTAACTTTACTTAAATAACTTAATAAAAATAACTTTAACTTTAATAAATAATAAAAATAAAGAAAGTGTAAAACACTTATATAAATACAAAAGTGAAAAAGAAGTGTTTTGTGTTGCCACAACAACGACTATCACATCACTGTCATCAACACCTCTGCCACCAACACGACTTGTAGGCAAGTGCACCACATCGCAGCAAGCCCACCGGCATTCCCGCTCGCTCCCCGCTGAAACAATTGTAATCATTATAATGATCATTATCACCATCAACATCATCATACAGCACGCACGCCTGCATACACACACACACACACACACACACACACACTGCTTGATGCACTTGTGTCGCATGCAATTATTCGTGTTTGTATGAATACAATCGAGCATGAAAATGAAATAAAATGAATATTTGAAGTAATATGGAAAATACGATATAGTCGAAGAACCTCACTAATATCTGCATATGCATGCATATGTGCATATGTATTGATAAAATGTGTATATGCAGTATGTATGCACATTTATGTAATCTGATGCTGTCATAAATTTGACAACATTTGCCTGTTTGCCTTCCTGTTATTTTATGTGCACACATCGTAGTCGGTCGTGCATATTGTGGGATTGCCCGAATGGCAGTTCTTCTGCTGCCATCTTGTCTTCTACTATGAGTAGGTATGTGACAGCTATTGCCTTGCATATTTAGATCTACACATTCATTCACACACACACACACACACACACACACCAAATGACAGTCATATGCAATACATGTATATTGGTTGGTTAGTTGTTGTACGTCCTAGCTTCTAACCACATTTTCTGTATATTGTTGTACACGTACATTTAACAGCGACTATTATATTTACTTATTTATTTTATCAGCTTCTAGTAGTAACCAATTTCACTATTGGGGTTTTTGTAAATATTACATCTACTTGCCGGGTCTCACACTTATTTACCAAGCTCGCATTTATATGAGTATACGAGATACTCATGTCACGCATTATCATTGTCACAGCATTACCATCTTATTGCATTTTTTTTTTTTTTTTTTGTGAATTGGATTTTTTTTCACGACCATTAATGGCCCTGCTCCAACCAACACCGCCATCAAATAAGCTAGCTGTCATAATATTTGTAATAATAGAAATGACAGCAAATGACATTTGTAGTCAATTTGAAATAATTTCATGTACGTACGAGTATATTCCCAAGTAGTACATGGAAATGGTAATTACACGACAAAAATACTAAATATACATACATATATATATACAACATATTACATACAATGTAATATAAAGGCGGTTTGTATTTGTTCTCTGTGATTCAGCTATTATAATTATAATGCAACCAAATAACAACAGCAACACCAACAATCATATGATGACAGAGCGACAACAAACGGAAGCTGTTATTATATTATGTATATATACATTCTCGTATCACTGTAAACATGTTGTTTGTTACAATTGTTTACTGTATGCATATTCTATGTTTGCAACATATGAACATGTATGTTTACTGTTGATCTAGATAGAATACAGGAAGCTCTATACAGATATATATGTATATATAGGGTATGTCAATAATATATTATTTGATAGCTTTTAATGTTTGAAATTGTTCAAATATTTTTTTAGTAAATATAAATATAATTTTTTAGTAAATTACACCTAACTTTTTTAGATATATTTTTTTATGCGTTCTTCTTTCTTTTATGCTTACTTTCTTCTTTTGGTACACTTACTTTTGGCACAAAACTTGGTACACCCTCTAAAAATTTCGTAATTATACCTTAGTATGAGGAAAATTGCAGAAATGTTCTACCACAGTACCACCACATTATCATCGTCATCATCATCATCATCATCATCATCATCAACATCAAATAATTATTTCATCATCAACATTTGTCATCATTATGATCATCAACACCATCATAATAGCTACTGGCATTGTCAACATCATTATTGAGTTTACTGCCTATTGAGCCTTTATTAACACTATGTCATATGTGAGCGTGCGGGCGGGCAGACAGACAAGCCCAAAACCATTCTATATTATGTACTTGTGCCCGTAACATGACCTCATTAGCTGTTCGAGTACGTGACTGGTTGTTTATCTAAGACCCGCCAGTGCACGCAACTACTGTCAATTGTGATAACATCATAGACCATAGCGAAATAATGACGGCAATGATGATAACAACGATGATGATGATGATGATGACGATGAAAATAATGATAATGATGAGACTGAGTACCCGCGACAATGATAACCGCACAATTTTGCTTGCATGTAATATTGTAAATGTAAATATGTACAATGTCTCTTTTTTTGTCTTTTGTAGAAAATTAAATTAAAAATAAGTGTATGCATGTAGTTATATTTAAATACGAATATGTACATCAAAAATTAAAAATTATAGTAGGCTTATATGAATTTTAAATAATTTATAAAAAAAACAAAAAATTTTTTTCAACACAAATGCAGCAAAACTTGCTGGGCCTTTTTTCACATCTTATATATATTCAAAAATATTTTAGGCAATTTTTATTTTTCATAAAAACCATAAAAAGTTCAAGTTTGTGGAAAATTCTAATCCATTTCATATTTCATTAAAATTTTATCCTTGATATATATAAATATAAATATTTTTTCATATTTGTACTTGTTTAAGCTTACTTCTTAGTAGCTGTATTCTATTTAGATTTCTATATTAATCAAGCAGGCCGCAAGAGTGTTGCCACAAATAACAACAGCAATGTCATTTGACATTTCCAAATGACAAATTAACAACATCACGATAATTTCCGCAAACAAATCATATGGCAGCTACAGCAACAGCAACAACAACAACAACAACAGGAGAAAGAAAGGAAACTATTTAAGGATCTTACACTAATAATGAAACCTAACAACAACAACAGCGAAGTACATACAACGATAATGCCAACAATGTCGACAAGGATGGCAATAATTAGGATAAACGTAGTAGTAGCATCAGTACTAGTTGCACACAACAGTACGAGTAACAACAAGAATCGAAATATCCGTATTGCGACAAATTATTGCATAAAAGTTCTATAACTTTTCTGACTGTTAGCTGCTGGCATTTCTATGGTAACATTTATAAATATACTCTATAATGGATGTACTGCCACACTACACACTATGTACCACCATTACTATTATTCTTGACTTGATTCTAACTTTTTCTTGCCACTTCATCATCAACATCTTGTTTATCGTTCAACATCTTATATCGTCATCTTCTTCATATTTGATATTCGTTTGCTGAAGGCTTTTTCGTTTTTTTTTTTTTTTGTAGATTCTTGTAAGAGCTTAATGCTAATTATACCATTTATAATAAGCATTATTATGATGATGAGGATGATGATGATGGTTGTAGTAGTTGTATAGAAAAATAAAATGAAAAACAAATATGATGTGAAATAAATAAATAATTGGCATAAATTTGCAATAGCCTTAAGGATCAATTGCAAAGAGGTCAGTATTTATATGCAAATAAGTGGTGTTGTCTATTTTTTTTCCCCCATTTTCTTCCTTTAAGCAAACGATAATTTGCAGAAAATATCTAAATTTGAATGAACTTCTGAGAATATGAAAATATGAATTTAAGAAAATTCAAGCGAAATTAAAATTTACTGAATAGAGTTGGACTAACTATCTCCAAGTATCTCCAGATACAAGATTGGTGACCTAACCGGACGTTTAAAAGTTTTAGAAAACTTTGCCAATAGCCCCATTTTGTTTAGGGAGAACACACTGGCCTCAAAAATATCATACTTCCGACACTTCGAAATCGTTATAAACGAAAGAGAAGCATGGAGAAAAAATGTAATCACCTTCAAGCATGGCTCACAAGTCTGATACACGGACGGGCCGAAGCTGGAAGATGGTGAAACCGGGGCGGGTATTTATGGCCCCAAATTTAGACGATCAATCCCCATCGGTTTTTACACAACAATTTTCCAAGCGAAAATTCATGCCATTGAAATATGTGTGCGGGAATGTCTTCGAAGAAAGATGCAAGGATGCCACATTTATATATTATCAAAAAGCCAAGCAGCTTTAAAAGCTCTTGAATCTTTCACAATCAACTCTAAATTAGTAGATGAATGTCTCAGTGTTTTAAACCTAGCTAGGAAACCTGCATACTGTAGTATTAAGGTGGATACCAGGCCACGAAGGACACGAGGGGAACGAAGTAGCTGATAAACTACCCATAAAGGGCGCTGAACAGCCCCTGATCGGCCATGAACTCTTCTATGGTTTGGCAAGATGCCACGCCAAGGAGGTTATAGGGAAATGGAAGGAAAAGAAATTTGCAGAACACTGGCTCAATAGTATAGGGCAGAATCAAGCAAAACAGTTCCTCATCCCAAATAGAGGGATATCTAAAAAGATACTCACGTTGGCTAGAGCTCACGCATGTATTCTTTGTGGTTATTTCACGGGCGACTCAGGCAGCCTCAGATACCATTTAAAGAAGTTAGATCTGTCTGACACTGATGTCTGCAAATTCTGCAGTTTATACATCGAAAGCTCGAAGCATATTCTCCGTGAATATCAAGACCTTGACAGACAAGGGCTAAGCTACTTTGATGATAGTATAGTGCCTCCATATAAATTGCGAAATAATGAACCCAACACAGTGCTGAAATTTTATTAAAAGCCTAAAAATTTGGGGTTACCCCAAAGACAGCACAATAGATCAAATCTGATCGCAGTGCATAAGGGTCTGTTAATATAATAACTACTCGGAGGAAGAGAATACATATTCGAACGATTCTTAGTACTAAATTCAATGGCAATAAAACAGAGTTGGTATTCCTTAACAGAAGTACGATAAGGACTAAAATATTTGTCAACAAAAAACTGAACTACAACCTTAGCAAAAACTTCCAATTACTTCTATGAAGTCTAAGAAGCAAATGTAGTGATCACTAAAAAATTTAAAACGAAGAACGATGTGACAAAAATATCATATTGGCTGTCTTTCAGAGGCTCCCAAAGTATTCTTTCATTTATGTGGCGGACATTTTAAAATTTTCTCATCGAACTAATGTTTATTCTTTGTGTATTTTATCATTTTATATGAATTTAGAATGAAGAAGATATATTGACCACAGACATATAGTCATAATCATCATCATTGTTATCATCATCATCATCATCATCATTAATGTACTAATTGGATAAAAAACTATTAATAGAAGTTGTCATTTCCTTGTACTCTAATGAAGTAAAATCAAGAAATCTTGCAAAAAGTCTTCCAATTTAAATTTATCTAGTAAATGAATTAGATTATAATGAAAAAACATAACATTGTCAAACATAAGTACAATATTACGAAATAACATATGCATATAAAAATGTATTTATTTATTTGTAATGACAAAGCCAAATACCCAAACTCGAATTATAAAGAAATTATATATCCAATTTAAAAAGCTGTAAAGTCCATAAAAGATAGATTTAGTAAAATGTAATCAAATGAATTATCATATGGCGACTAGAAAAAAAAATTATCCTTTTTCATTGACCCTTCTTTTTCAAATACATTCACATTTATCCATTTTTTTGTGCTTCTTTCATAATAAACTTTATGAATTTTCCATATGTATGTATACAATATTCCTAGTATATAGTTGTGACGCAAAAAGGAAATGATAAAAACAACAACAATAACTAACTAATAAACAAAATCTCTGCATGCAAAACAAAATCCATTTAAATTCGAACTCATAGTTACATACATATAAAAACAGAGATATAAAGAAAAGACACACACACACACACACAAGCAAGTACGAAATAATACCCATTACCATCAAAAAGTAACAAACATCAACTGAGAAAGAAGCAAAAGAGTCAGAGCTATGAATTCTTTCGTAAACATATGAAAACTTTATCCTTCTCTGGTAACTTATTATTATTCTTCTGCTGCTGCTGTTGCTGCTATAGCTTAAATACAAGTAAGTTGGCGTATAGCGTTTTTTTTTTTTGTTTCGTTATGCATACAGGAGTATATGCATATGTATATGTATTGATGTGTGTACTTAGCTTGTTAGCCTATTTCTTGCGTCTGTTGCTTTTACTTGTGGGTTTATTGTGCAAATTAACTTGTTCCAATTAATAATCCCCAAGCAATATGTCAAATGTTCAAAGAAAATTCAACCCAACTCACCAACTCACCATCATCATCATCATCATCATCATCAGCAGCATCATCATCATCTCACAAGATCAACATCAAACGACTTGCAACCCTTCAAACAAAAACTATTTCAAGTTTTCCATTTCGATTTTCTATGTATCTTTTATATACATACGATTACCTATATACATATATTTTTGTTTTGTTGTTGTTGTGATTTTTTTTTTTTGTTCGACTGATGTTGACATTTATGGTTTGCTTTATGGGCATGCGGTGGTATTTAAGGAATTTTTGGTTTTTGGTTTTTACTCTTTTCCCTGATTCTACAATACAATGATGTTGCGGGAGTGAGTGGAGTGACAAAGGCTTTCTGCTACTTTTGAATCGGTTGGATTGTTTGTTTGTTGGTGTGTTTGTTATTTAAGTAGTTTATTTTGAATATTTCGTATATAAATGGTACTATTGTTGTTTTTTTTAAGTACAGATTTACGTAATGGTTTGCTAATGAAATATGATTTCACACGCTCATACCCTGACACAGAGAGATTATAATCTGCGCATGTATATGTATTGTGTTTGTATTTGTATTTAGTTGTCATTTTTAATGGATGGTGATCATAAGATGTTAAGATATTAAATATTTACATAAAATAAATGTGGTTATAATTTCTTGACTGCGGTTGTGCGGGGGGATGGTGGGGAAAAAACGGTATAAGTTTAACATAGGACAAGCATATATGTATATTGTATAATTATTTAAATATAAATGTATATGTGTGTATGATTATCTATATTAGACCTGCTGTAAATTTTTAAGAGATTTTCACAATATCCTTTTTATACCCTGCATAATGCAATATGCATGGTATATTCATTTCGGTCAGATGTTTGTGTCCACTTGAAGGAATCTCCGGAGATATAGACATGGATATATATTCGTGATCAGCGTCGATTAAATTTTCGATTTAACGATGTCCGTCCGTCCGTCCGTCCGTCCGTCCGTCCGTCTGTCTGTCACCTGGCTGGTTCGCACGATAACTTGAGTAAATATTGAGCTATTACGATGAAATTTGGCATAAGTAATCTATGATCCAAGGGTACGGAGGGGATTGATATTGGGCATGATCGGTCAATAACCACGCCCACACCAAGCATTCAAAGCGACTAACCTCGAAATTTTCAAAATCTTTAACTTGCTATAACTCACACAATATACCACTTGGGACAACAATATTTTGCACATAGAGTTATATTATACTACTATATAACCTCACCAAAAGTGGATGAGCCACGCCTACTTTCTAGCGTAGCTCCCATACAAAGTGTCTGTACTTCTTTTAAATTGAAACTGCTGTAACTTCGGCAATCTTCTGTCTAGAATAACCATAATTGACACTTAAATTAATATCGTATTCGGCAAAAATCTGGCAGAAAATCAGTGTGCCACGCCCACTCCTTCATGGGTCTCCCATACAAAGTCGAGTGAATTAAACTAAAATTTTAAGCTCCATAGCTTACAAACCATTTAGCCTAGGACAACGAGACTTACGGTATGGATTAGTATTGTACGAGCAACTAGGCTCACAGAAAATGGGCACACCACGCCCAGTGTTTATCGTAGCCCCCATACAAATTTTAAATTGAAACGGCTGTAACTTAGGCAATCTTATGTCTACAATAACCATAATTGACACTTAAATTAATATCGTCGTCGGAAATAATCTGGCGAAAAATCAGCGTACCACGCCCACTTCTTATTGGGGCTCCTATACAAAGTTGAGGAAATTAAACAAAAATGTTAACCACCATAACTTAGAAACTATTCAACGTAGGACACCAAATTTAAGGTGTGGATTACCATTGAAAAATTAATTGGATTTACTAGAAAGTGGTAAGCCACGCCCACTTTTTATATAGCTCCCATACTAAGCCTAGGAATTATCTTAAAATCCTTTTACTTCGTCAAAGTCAACCATATTTCGGGTGTAAATTAGTAGTATATGCAAAAATTGTTTCTCAAAAAGTGGAAATAAAAGAAAAGTTGGATATTCGAGTAAACTTTTTATATATAAATCTACATATGCAGGGTATAGTTTGGTCGGCCCCAGCCGACTGTAAGGAGATTTTTTTTTTTCTTTGCTTAATGTCTAAAGCAATTTGTCGACTAAATATGAGAAACAATCATTATTTCAATTATTTCCTAACCTAAATCGCTCTACACTTTAAGCTAAATTGTTTAACTATATAAATAAATATTTTAAAAATTTTTGAATTGATCGAATACACATACATTTTCCTTAGCATAAAGGTTTTGTCAGAATATAATGATGATAAATAAAATTAATCCGCTTTAATTCTATTACAAGATAAATTATTATACCACATTAAAATAACAAAGTGAGAGAGAAACAGAGAGAGCATGAAACTATAAGAAAGATTTTTATTATTAATTTTATTTTATATTGTTCATGTCAAAGACTAATGATATCGGTATATTACTTGCATATAGCTTTTATTTAAATTTATATTTTAAATTTGAAAATTTTAGTAATTCTAGAGCAACACATTATTATGGATGCGTAATGCGTTTTGTGTAAGCTCTTAAAATATAATCGGTTGCATAGTTTTTAGGTGAAGCAGTCACATGTTGTCTCTTGATTTAATAGCATTTCATTTATAATGTCGGTATTTGCTTTTGTTTTCGTCGTTCAACTAATCAATTTAATGACCCCTTCCCTTCTTCAAAATAGTCCAAATATAGATGCATCTGTAGTATTGTGTTGAATCCATGTTTTGAAGTATTTACAAAGTGTTATCAGAACTTATTGACCTACACTCATCAGAATGAATAACACATCACAATATCACAAATTCCAAATGAGATTATGCTATTGAAATCGTCGAGCTATTAAGTCTGAGTCCATATTCAAAAGTAACCATCGATAAAAATATGAGTCAATATATATATATAGACACGTATGTAATTACTTGTAAGCATATCCGATAGTTGTACGAATATAAAAAAAAGTAACCATCTAACATATGCTACTAGATGGGCAAGTAAGTGATAGAGAAATAGGGAAGAGTATAGCAAAAAATTACATTAGTGAAGAGTACGTGAAAACAATTGATAGCACGTACTATGTATACTATCGAACATAAAACAATTCTAACTATTTTAAGTACATGTTCGTACATACAACATGCAATACATAATAGATTTTTACAAATGCTATATACGTACCAAGCGTATAGAATGTGAATTGCATAAGCTAAATCAATTAAAACCAACAAAAACTACATCCTTATACATACTTTAACGCACAAAGCACTAAAGCTTTATATGTAAGTCATCATAAGTCACCCTAAGTAAACAGTATGATGAGATATCTTATCAATATATGATATTCTACGAGTGCTATGTGTATTTTTTTTTTTTTTCAAATTACATAAACTTTACTATACATATAATTTATATACAACTATATACTATGGTATATCAGATTTATGCTAGCCAATGTTATCTAGCTTATTCGTATATGCACATTCAGCATATTTGTTTTCTTTGTTGCCTACGTACATTAATGAGAATGGTTAAAATATCTCATAAAACTGACACTTGCTTTTTATGTATTGTATTATGACAACATGGGTGCCGTAGCTCAGTGGTTAGTGTGTTCGCCTTCTGATCTGTAGGTCGTGGTTCAATCCCTGGCTGATGCATAACAAATTTAATATCGATAGATTTTTCTTTCGAATGGTACCCACCTGTCGGCAAGCAATTGGCAATTCTTCCGACAGTAACAACTTGCCATGAAAAAGCTTCTAAAAAGAACTCTGTGGCAAAGCTCAGAAAAAGTGATGTCACAAGTGTTCTGCCGTTCGGAACCGGATAAAATAAGTAGGTCCCTTCTAATACTGTCCAAATTTAAGACGCACAACAGTAATGGAAGAGAATCTCGGCCAATGAGCCCTTTGGGGCTTTAAGTGCCACATATTTATTTTTATTTTTTTATTATGACAACAAAGTAAATTGTACCCTCACTTAAACCATCGGCTTAATGTAGAAATGAAAAGCAAATCAAATTCAAGCAATAGCAATATGATAAAATATCAAAATTCATAACTAAAACAAATAAAACAATTCAAATGAAATGAACAATTTATCATATCAATAAAGTTTGAAGCCCTAATAAAAAACTATTAAATTAGCTGTTGATGCTGCTACTTGCAATGCTACTACATACACACACATACATACATTTTTCGTAAGTGACTACATTAAATTTAACTACTCTAACTAACTATGTAGACGGTGTATGTATGTATGTAGTAAGGTTTCATTTTATACATACCGACATTCATACCTTCACATTGCTAACTATCACATTCCTTTATCATTCTCGAGCACAAGTGTCACTGCTATCATATACTTCTACGACAATTGACTGCAGTTGTTCGTGTAATACAAAATAGGAAAAAAAAACAGCTAAGTAAAACAACAACAAGAACAAAAATACTATAATATCAAAATGTAGCCGTTGTAGCATTAGAAGTAGTAGTCGTAGTACATGGAAGTAATAGACGTCGCAGCGGCAGCTGTCTCAATGTCATTTGGTAATAAAAATTCCTTAAATTTCTCTTTGAAGAAACAAGACTGATGCATATATATATGTAGGTAGTATCATACATAGCTATGTAGTACTTAGGTATGTAAGAGTAGCTATGATAGCTGCAGTAGTAGTACTGAGGAGTAGATGGTAAGCAATATAGCATATTTAGTTTTTACTCTTTCCATTTATATATGAAAGAATGAATAATGAAAACAAATTGATTTTAATATTCATTAATAATTTTCTCCGATTTAATTTCAATATAAAAATTATTCACGAAAGACAATATAATGAGCAGAATTCTTTTTTAATGCGCATATAATTTCTTATATTAAAATTTCTTGAAATAAACAATTCAAGATATTTAATCCTGGTGATATATATTATTTTGCTCTCTTTTTACTTTGTACTTTAGTTCGCTTCAAGGCTAATTAGTTCAACTTTTCAATTTAAATACTCTTATACTACTTATAAATATGTAATACTAAATGTACATTAAGGTGGATTATGAAACTGTGAACACTTAATCTAATTAAAAGCTTTCGAAAAGAGCTGCAGAATAATTACAAACACAATGATTTTTAGTACTAATTTATAAATTTAAAAAAATTGCATAAATTCATAAATTACAAAAATATTTTTTAAAGAATTTAACAACAACTAAAATATATTAATTTTATTTTCTTTGAATTAAAAGAAATTATATGAATAGTGTAATGAAAAATTCCAATTATCATCATTCCGAAAGTTTGAAATTTATTTCTTCACAATAAAATTACACCCATTCTAATGTACATATGTATATGCTTCGTACTTACAATATATGAGATTATGTGTGAACATGCTTTGCTGTTATTGCGTTTCTTATTTAAGGCTTACTTAAGCAAATATACACACACACACACACATGGTAACAAGTATTATGTATATATATATGGTATATTCTTATATGCTTTACTGCCCCAACTCAATGTCAGCTTAATCTATTTAAACTTTACAACTTTTTGTCATTTAAAGTGACATTAAACTCATCGTATATTCGATTTGGTTTTTATTTTAGGGGTGACGAGATCACCTTTAAAATATCAAATGAACAAAATAAATACGCACAACACACCACAAAAGGCACATGTATGCGTTTGGCCTTGAATAAAAATGTACAAATATAGGTGTATTATGGCCCTTAATATGTGAATGTCTTTGTTTTTTTGAAAATTCGAAATAAAACAAAAATAAATTGAACATATTTTTTGATATATTTGCCTTCGTTTCATAACGGAATAAAGGTTATGCGACATTTTTCTTTCGTATTACTTTATCCTCATTAGGGTTTCTGGTTGGCGCACACTATCCAAGGGTGGTCTTTTTCTCTGTTATGGACATTATCAGCCATTCAGCCCAACCGACGAACCATGCAAGCATGGAAATATCATTTGTAACATTATGCGCATACAACATAGTAATTTGCTTAGTCTATGTACTTTCATAAGCAACATCAAGCGAACGTGTTGAACATAAACTTTGAAAAAGAAGAGGAAAAATATATATATATATGTATATACCATAATAATAAATGGTAAAATACTTTATGATGTATACATACATACGTACATACATATTGTTTTCTTCCCATCAAGTGTAACCTTTTCTTTTTTTTGCAAGTGTTTACTTCACTCAGCTTACTTCTCCATTCAACCGTTCATCCGTTCGTTCATTTGTTCTATTACTAAGCTATTATTATGCTATAAGAATATTCGTAGAAATGCTTGTAATAAGTGTCTCTTTGTCTCTCTCTCTCTCTCTCGCTCTTTCAGATATGTGTATAATAAAGATGTCAAAATATCATATAGAATATGCAGAAAGAAAGGACATCATAAAGATGTACGTAATATAAGCAGCGGCAAAGCAGCAGCAGGAGCACTAGAACCAACAATAAAAGTTCGTTCATTTTGCAAAGGATAATGACACTGTGTTCGTCGAAATTGTCAGATTAAAAGGGTTAACAATTGGTTTTGTTTTCGTTTTCGTTTTTTTTTTTCTACCCATTTTACCGGATTTCTTCTATGTTTTTAGTAAATTTTCCCTCTTGTCACTCACATTTAAGTATTATTTCATCTCTCTCTCTCTATATATATATATATATATGTTAGGTATATTGTTTTGGAGATTAGTTTCATTTAAAGTTTTAGGTGCTAGCAAGTGTTGTTTTCTATTTTGTTTATTATTTTTTTTTTCTCTTCTTTTTACACTTTTATTTTATTAATATTTTTACGCAGTTCATGTCAATATTGTTTATATACATGTATACGTATGCATGTATATGTTTATATAGAAAAGGATCTAGGATTTTCTTTGAGGAAGAAAATTTAATGACTATTTGAGAAGGAACGTATATTAATAGTTGTTGTAGTAGTACATAGTAGTAGTATGTACCTTTTATCTTTAGAACAATATTAAATGTTTATTAATTCTGTGTGTCATAGCAGAATATAATGAATTTTTAATACATCATACCATCTTTGGAGTGAATTAATATTTTCATACAAGAAATTAGTTCTTTTTTTTATGCAATTAAATTACTTTGGTATTAACAGAAGGGAAAATAATGTTAAAATTCAACATTTGGAAACATAATCTTTTGCAACATTTTTGCTCTGCAACATTCTGTATTCTAATGTTTATTTCGTACACCTGGTAAATACAGGCTATTCAAACTTAAGTCAATGCAACTGAGAATTGAGAAATGAAATTCAATTTCAAAAGGGTTAAAAGCAAGCTAAATGTTTTAGTATTTTGAAAATTTGATCTTTGTTAAGTTTCAAACATCATATTTTGCTACAAAGAGATCATCGATGTATATGCAATGCTATCAACACTTTATTACATCCATTGCCATTATTACTCACCACCAACTATCCTCAGATTCAACACCACCAACATAAATATGGAACTAACTAGTACATTTTCCAATTATGATGATATGAATACTATGAATTGTTGTTACGCAACATTTTACAATATTCTACAACATTTTATCTACATATGTATGTAGCTATGCATGCAAACGCTTCATAAATGTATAAATGCATACAAGACCGCAACAATGTATTGTATTACGACTACACTATATGCTGTTATTCTTCTTGTTTTCAAATCCATAAAATTTTCTCGTTTACATTTTGTATTCAGTATTCATTGCAGCAAATAAAATGCTATAATTTTTTTTTTTTTTTACTTTTGCTTTTGCGGTTTGTCATCAATGCACATTCAGAGAGATTATATACAAACAGTTACTCATTCGACTTGTATAGTAAAAATATATTTGTGCATTTATGCATCCATATGAATATTCGGTTGTGATTATGTTTGCAAGCCACACATAGTATTAAATGCAAAATATTGTGATAAATTATTGTTGCTTATGTAACTAAATGTGTTTGCAACACTTGAACTTCATTTGATAGGCAATTATCCTCGAACATGCCATACCAAATACCAGCAACAATTCATTCATTTATTTACTTCCATTTTAGAGTGATGAAATGTTGTCAATTCGTAAATAACGAAAAAAAAATCATAATAATAAACTTTTGTTGTTGGTCTAAATAATGACATTGATATAAATGATTTATTTATTTAAATTTATCGATTCTATTAACGTTTAACAAAAATGCAATTAATAGTGATAAAAAGAGTGATGAATTCATTTTCGCAATGATGTTGAAATTCTCTCCAAAGGATAGTATTAATTTATCCTTCTCAATCAAAGAGCTTGTGTATGATAATCCATGTTTTTATAATGACTTTAAAAACTAAAAAGTTGGCAAGCCCAAAACTGGAATTTATTCTTGCTTTATTGAAAAAAAAAAAAATGAGCCACATATTCAAAATTTTGTACTTCATACAATTTTATCCAACTTAAAGTACATACGTCGCTTTTGTCATCATTTCTAGTTAGCATGCTTTACTTCTAATTACTACTACCATTGGTATTGTGCAGCATGCAGCAACAAAAATGACAGAAATATTAACAATTCAATGACCTTATTCTGTTTGCATTCCATCACTACTACTATCTACTGCTACTACAACGACAATGTATTCATACTACAATACTAACAACTGCAAAGTTTCATAAGCGCAACATTTGCCAATTTTATTGGTCCGTTTTTGTATTCACAATCTTCTATGTATGAAGTTTATAGAACTACTTCTTCTAAACGGATGTATGTATATTGTTAGTGTTGTCATTGTTATTGTTTGCATTGTTATATAGTACATATACACAACAATCATCAACCATCGGCCAACATTCGTTTGTGTGTTCCTTTTATTTTTTTTTTTTTTTTTTGTTCATTCTTTTTCCATGCCATGCCTTTGGCCATGTTGTATTTTTGGCCAAATTACATACCTACAGTCGTTGATTCATTGTCATCGTGATGATCGTGATCATCACCATCACCACCACCACCAGCAACAGTCAGCGTTGTACCTTGTATTGACCTCGCTTATTCGTATGCTTCCTTGCAGTCGCCGTCATTATCATTCATCTAACCAAAACTTCACATTCACATACAATAGCTTAAATGCAAATATTCGCTTTGAAACATTTTCATTCTTTGTTTCACAAAAAAAAAAAAAAAAAAAAAATAGAAAACAAATTCACCAATTTAGATACATGTATGTGTGTGTATGTGCATATAACGCTCACAGCAATACTATGTCATTCTCTGACAATTTGTTCTATTTTCTGTGTCATGTGTCAAAGTCTTGTTGTTTTGTTAGTATTACTGATGATGTTGCTGTTGTTGGTGGTTGATGTAAAGAGAGAGAGAAAAAAAAATTTACAAGCACACCAATGCATACACTCACATATAGGAGTAGACATCATCATCACTCAAATAGCATTCTTCTGTCTGCGTATCTTTTACAATATCATTCTTAAGAGCAATAACAAGCACCAACAACAACAACAACAACGACAACGAAAATTGTAATTGCGACAATGACAACAACCAGCACAATCATCATCAGCAGGAGCAGCATTATCATCGTCTTCAACAAAAACCAGAGTCACCATACAACAACACAGCAAAAGATGCGCATCAGTCAACAAGGGCATTGTACGTCAACAATCGTTAGAGCATCATGTTGTTCCTATTACTACTATGTATTGTAGACGTGTTTAATCTCAAAATGACAGCAATTAAGTCGATTTTTCATCTCTTCAACTTTACTCTTAAAGTATTTTTATGCGAATATATTATGTATTTTAGTTAGGCCTAACTATTTTTCGAAAAATATGCTATTCAACCTTTTGCTACCTAATAAGCAATTGTTATCTGATTCTACTTTCAGAGAATCTATATATATCTAGCCTGAATATAATTATGATTCTCCAATATGTTAGCCTAAATTCATATCTGATCTATATGCAATGATTTTGACTATTACTTTCGGTTTAATCACCTTGAAAAAAAATGCACTTTTTATTCTACGAAAAATCAATTTGCAATCATTCTACATAAACATAATTGTTATAAAAATATTTAATGTAATAATGTAATATTAAAAAATAAACACTGACCAATTATTTCTACACACTTTTGATTAAATGTATAACGTCTTCGCTTAACAAAATATATAATTGTGCCCAAATAAAATGCAATTTAAATAACTTCAATATTTAACTTAAATTGTATGTTATCGTATTGAACAATTTGTATTGCCTACCAAATTATCGTATAAATAAATAAATACCCCACGCCACATTGATATATGTCATTCCTTACAAATTAGATTGTATGTGTATATTTTATCGAAAGTTGTTGAGTATAAAATAAATGCCAATAAAGCATTTGAAGATAGAATAAAATGGCTATGTACTTCGTTCTAAATAAATTAATTTTTAGAAATATATACTAGAACTACAACTATTACAAATGAGTACGTATCATACTTTGAATATGGATTTACCCTATACCATATCCTCTAAAAATGCCAAAAACTTGATAATCCAAATATTATTTATAGACAATATGATATATCATTTTATCATGGAATGAAGGTATACAAATTCTGAATTTCTTCCGAAAATATTGTAGAAACTCAAATACTTGTCGGAATATGAATATATCTTCTTCTTATGTTGTCATTACATTACGAAAATCGATTTAGGTCACATCAGCTTGCTTCGCCAGCCAGCACTTTCCTTTGCTAGTCGGCGCCAGTTAGAAATTCCAAGCGCTGACAAGTTCTCCAGTACTTGATCTTTCCACCGGGAGGTTAGGTCTGCCTCTTTTCCGAATATAACACCTTCTTAGTCAGAGCGTGTTGTTGCATTCGCTCTACATGACCTAGCCATCGCAGCCGCAGAATTTTAATGCGCTTTACTATGTCGGGGTCGGAATAAAGCTCATACAGCTATTGATTGTACCTTATTCGATACTCGCCACCAAAGCAAATAGATCCAAAGATCTTTCGTAGGACTTTTCTTTCGAAAACGCGGAGCATTCTCTCATCTGAGGTGCAAATTGTCCAAGCTTCGGTGCCATATGTAAGGACAGGCCTGATGAGAGACTTGTAGAGTGTGGTATTTGTCCAAAGTAGCACCTGTTTGCAAGAGTGATCTTTCGCAATATCTCTAGGCTGACGTCTCTAGGCTGGCGTTAATGCTGGTTCTAAAATAGATAAAGTCCTTTACTACTTCAAAAGTAGTTATTAACAATGACGTTCTGTCCAAGATGCTGAAACTCTTAGTTTGTTGATACTGGGTACTTCGTCTTGCCCTCATTCAGCGTAAGACCCATTCGACGCGACTCTCCTTCTAACTCTGAGAATGCAGCACTGACTGCTCGCGTGTTCTTGCCGATTATGTCAATATCGTTGGCATATACTAACAGCATGACGTTTTTGTTGAAGATAGTGCCATAATAAGATTGAAGAAGTGGCACGAAGACCTATTCCACGGTAGTTGGTGCAAATTATGGAATCTCCTCGGGCATGCTTTCATCCGACCATATTCTGCTTATAAGCTGCTGCTTGCTGGTGAACAGCACATTGCCTCCGGTCTTAAACAACTCGGCAGGCAGGCCATCAGCACCTCCAGCTTTGTTGTTTTTCAGCCTAGAAATGGCCTCTCTGACCTCGTTATGGTCGGGTGGTTGAACAGCTACACCATCATCTGTGACTGAGGAGTTCGGGAGAACTCCTCCACTGGCGAGATTGTTCGGATATGAATATATAGCCCAAATAAATTATGTGCAATTGTATTTGAAATTAAGAGTATGAATCTAAAAACAAAATCACCCTATACGGGTATTTACATATGAACATAAACGATTTTGTTTCATCAAACCCTGTAAGCTGAGTGATTTTATAAATCATCACTATTTGTTATTTTTGGAGTTCATGTAAATTTCATTGTTATTGTTTTTTCTTCGTCATTTATCGACGAAAAATTCCAATACATATTCAATGAACTTTATAATGCAATCACAGATACATGAGAAAACGAATTAGTTCGAGTGTTTGTGGTGATTATAGTGATTGTGGTAATGTAGGTTAGCGGTGATGGTGATGGTGATTTAAAACTTTTATCAAATCAAATATGGACATATGTATGTGTATATATCATTTGCATCATTCTAATTTACAAAAAAAAACACACACACACACACATATATATATATATACACTAAATAGAAAAACTGCTTGTTTTTATTTGAAATGTGCTATTCTTTTTCGCTACCACAATTTTCACACTTCTTCTCACTTGAATTTTTAATTTAAAACACCAGCAAAACTAACAGCAGCACCACAATATACAATTCCAACTATTTGACTATTCGCAAGTTGTATTGTTTTAACATATACATTTTGGCGTTGACGTCATTATTGTTGTTATTGTTGCAGTTGTTATGCTTGTGCCATGCAACGAAATCGTATAACAAATAAACTACTAATAGTATCAAAATAAAGCAACAAAAAAATACAATGAGCAAAATAGAAAACAATCCCGTACGAAATATAAACTTTTTAAATACTATTTGTTTTTGTTTTTTTTTTTTTTTTTTGACAAATGAACTTTCACAAATGCACAATATATGTATATAATGTACGTGCATGTGTAAGCATGCGAATTTGTGCACGACTATGCGTTGATGCGGTTGAGTGGCCATTTTAATGCTAAAGCAGTATTGTATGTTGTTGTCTAAAATGGTTTATTCGGTAATGGTACTTTAATATAACAGGCGTATATATGTATTTTGTGCTATTTGTACATATACATTAGATATGTTCGAATTGTCAGAAAATGAATTGCTAATAATTATAATAATTGGCACTAGAGAGATCAGAAATATTTGGTCGAACCGCTTCTTCAGCATTTTGTGCATATTAGACAGTGGAATTTAATTAAATAAAAAAATGTACACCTGTCTTAAGAAGTTATAATTTAAAAAAAAGTTCACTGTATAAGAACATCATATTTTAATATACCTTACATTTTAGACACACCTTATACACATGTGTATATGCCAGCAACCATACATGCATATAAACATGTTTATAAACATATTCGATGATTATATTTGTATTATATGTAGATATTGAAATATGCACATACATATTTTCGATAAGTAAATATAAATTTACCGCTGCTTATCCATTTTGCACCTTCTGTGCAAATGTACAGCACTTGAGTGCTACAAATGCTAATTTATCTTTCGAACCATTTTAAGAAGCACTTTGCCAAATCATCTCAATGCCAAATAGCAAATTTACATAATTTGCCTATCATTTCGAATTAAACGAATGTAGCCTATCATTTAATTTGAAGGCCACCAGAGAGAAATTCTCAACTGTTTCCCAAAAAAATTTTCCATCCACATGTTAATCGAATTGGAACCAACAAGCCATCATTTTAAGATGCAATATTTCTAAAAGAGCATACCATCTTCATAGAATTTTTCATTTCCATTCGTCTTCATATAAATTATTTTGAATATGTATATAGATGCTCCTTAGGGTTTTTTATATACTTTGCAGTATATTATCTAAAAAAAAATGTATTACATTCAAATTAAATACCAACAATTTTAATAGGATTCGATTAAAATATTAAAATTACTTTCATGAAAATATTTATTGCTACCCATACGCTCATAATCAAAAACTCTTACATATATTGTATTTAAGCATATACTCACTTACCTAGGAACAAGAAACTATGAGTGAATTTTACCAAATTTCCCTAACGCTGTTGTTGATTTTGTTCTTTTAATGTAATCCTCTGCTTATCCTCTGCAAGCCTTTCCTTATTTACTTGCTTCCACTATGATTTTGGTTTTTTTTTTTTTGCTTCCCTTTCATCTTTCCATCTTGAACAAGTGAAAATATCTGTTCCTGATGGTTATACTGGGGTTTTTTTTTTTGTCTTTTCTTTTTGGTTTTGCCATCATCAAAGAATGAACCATAAACAATGACAATAACAGCAGCAACAACAACAAAAGCAATAAGAAAAATATTAAAGAAATGGAGCAAAGCAAAAACGGGTGGTGACAGAAACTAAGCGGGTACGAAAAAAATAGCAATAGAAACAACAACAACACTTACTCGGAAAATATATACCAATAATGTGAAAATGGTGATAACAACAGTAAGCACAACAATAACAACCATAAGACACATTGCAAAAACTTAAGTAGAATCAAAACCCTAAATGTTTCACCTCATCAGGAGTGTGATGATCACGTATGTATGTACATACGTTTTCACATATAAAATAAGTACATGAATGTTCTAAGAAAGCATAAGCGAAAAATAATTTTAGCATAAGAAAGAAGCAACTAAAAGTAATGGTAGTAAGTAGTAGTAGTAGTAGTAGTAGCATTAGTGTGCGAGAAAGGGCAACAAAGGGGCCAAAAAGGGAAACAATTCTAATTGTTCTACTTTCCGGATGTCCAACTCTTTAATCAAGCTTACTATTTACATAGGAGAAAATTGTAGTTGTTCAATAAATTTATGTATAGATAATAGTTGTCACTATAGTCTCTGAAAAACCTAGACCAGGCTCCTTTTTCAGTATTATTCAGTATTTTTAGTATTATTATCACCCAACCGTATAACACACAAATTGATGACCGGTCAGCAACTGCTTATGTTAGCCGGCTCCGAATAGGAGAGCTCTTGTGGCATTATTATTATTTTAAGCTTTGTTGGATAACCAAATATTTCGGAAAATCCTTCACAGATAATTATTGTGAAAATTAGCAATGGTTTCCTCCATTGCATTGAAATTCAAAACATACAGTTTTACTAGATTTACAACAACAACTACTACATCATCATCATCATCATCATCATCATCGGCAGTAGCTGCACAAACAAACCAAATTTGTTGTACAACTACTAACTTAATAGGATGCTCTTCACTAGAGTAGTGGCATTGAGTAATGTGAGCTGGTACTTTAAATCCGAAGAGGAAAGTACTATACAGAGTTAGAGAGTAAATAGTGTATGTAGTTAGGAATTATTCCTCAAAAATATACAATATTTCTACAATGAGTGAAAATTTCTTTTAACTGCAATGAGCTTGTGCCTTCTAACGAGTATACGATATTGATGTTACTGAAGTCGTACAGAAAGTCGTACCATTTTTTTTTTTTTTACTTACATTTTCATTTCAGCATATTTTTATAGCAGTCTCTTTGGATATGTTGCTTTTTTCACACATTTCTTATTAGCTCTCTACTTGCTCTACTCTCTCTTTTACTTTTTATTTCGAATTTTTTGTTTTTTGTTTCCTTTTTCTATCTTTCTCTTCTTTTCTTTAACGTTCATTCAACTTTTCACAGCTTTCACACAGCTCAAAATATTGCTTAAGGCAATGTTGCAGATGCTTATGTTATTGCCAGTGTTTTGCCAATATGCATCTAGGAATATGTACGAGTATATGTATGAATGTATATATTTGGAAGATATTGTATGTTGGCATGTTTGCATTTACATGGCACTTGCTCGAACTGTTTTTTGCTATTTTAGGTCATCGCTTTTTTTTTCTATCTTCTACAATGCATTTCTGGTGTGAAAGTTGTATGTCTACATGTGTACCAACTTCCCCAATCTCAAAATGATGTGCCTAAGTCATCAGCAAGATTACAATTATTTTTATGGTTTAAAGGCAAATTTGTTAAGAAAGATAGAGAGATAGAGAGAGGGAGTGAGTGAATAGGAATAAAATTATATACACACAAATAGACTCTAAATAAAAGTATGTAAAAATAAAAAGTAAAATAACAGAATGCATAAAAGCAATTTTCCCCCATTTTCTCTTTCATAATCCACTACTTCATCTATCAAGTGTTGTAGTAGTTGGTGCACGAGTACCAGTTTGTATATACTTATACATATTTGTCACTCGTTTTCTTTTCAACTATTTTTTTTTTTCTACTTTGCTTAAGACACTTGAACAGGTGTTGGCTTATCTCAATTCAAATTGCATAATGACTTCATATAAAACGAACAACAAAACAATATATTGTGTTTTATGCAGAAAAGTGCATGTGTATATGTGTAATAACGTATTATAAAAATGTATCAAAATATAGCCTTTGGATATTTAAACTTTATTTATCAAACAAATATTATATTATATGCATATACATACTACTCTTATAAATAGGACTGTAATGAAGGAAATAAATATGGCTTGATTAAAAAACAAACAAAAAACAAAAAACAAATAGTATGTAAAAAAATCAATAAATCCGAAAATTCATAAATGAAAAAATAAACTCCATTCATAAAACAAAAACAATATATATTGCACTACAATTGATGCACAGACGAGTATGCAGGAGAAATGCAAAGGTATAAGCATCACATATGTCAGAAAGCATTAAGCGCTTACACTCTACAAGTATATGTCCAATAATATACACTCATACACTTTTTGTATTATTCCCTTTTACTTTCTTGCTCATTATTAGTGGTTGCTAAAGCTCAATGTAATGCATCGATCATTTTATTTCTATTGTTGTTGTTAATTTTTATTACAATATGTCTATACAAGAGTACATTTAGGCGTAACAAGGCAAACGGTAGTGAAATGAAAAATGTTTATTGTTGTGTGTGATAACTGGCAAAAAGTACGATAATTTTTTTTTAGTGGAATTGAGACTATTTTAATTGTAATCATTCATAATTAAACTTAATGTCGTAGCTCAGTTGTTCATTGTGATGGCTTTCTATGCATATGTCATGAGTTCTAATCTCAAATATTTCCCACCTGTCGGATAGTGATAAACTATTCTTGCGACAGTAATATTTTTCCATGATTCTGTGGTGCTGAAAAGAAAGTTAAATGATTTCAAGACTAAGAACAACAATTTCATTCGACTTATAAACCAACTCATACAAAACAATAGAGTAAATTATTATATTTGATTTATTATTATTATATTATTTTAGCTTTAAGCTAATATGTGCAGTCTTCAATATATTTTGCAACATTTTTAAATTACATTTTCCACCTTAAATTCTGTGAACTCGATCGTGATGATTGCCACAAATATATGTGGAATTAATATTTGAATTGAAACCTTCGTGGGTATGAACAAATGGTCTTGCAACATTATGTGTATACATATATTTGCATATACATTTTTACTACATATAATGGTTATTTTATATTTTTGATTTGTTATTGCTTAATTGTTATGTCAGAAATGTTTAAATTTAACATGTTGCAAACTAGGATTGACGTTATTGTATAGACATACGTTCATACATATATGCCTAAGAACATGCATATATACATGTATATATACACTGTTGCTGTTGTTTACGTAGACATCTGAGTACAGCTATGAGTGAGTGCAATTTGTAAATGTTTATTAACATGTTGACGGAAGGTAGTGAACAATAAAAATGTTTTGTTTTTTTTTTTTTTCAATGTAACTTAAGCACTTAATTACAGTTGCAAGCAAATTATTGCAAAAATATTACCAACACATTATTTTATTAGTGAAAAAATACAAATACTTCACATTGTTTCTTTGATCATAGGTGGTATAATATTATTTGAAATTATTCTATAACTTTACAAACTTGATTTCACATTAAACTATTCTCATAATCTAAATCGATTTTTTAATACTCATTTCTCTATGATTTTAATAATTTTTCATAAATCACCACTTTCTTTGCGAGTATGTGTTTGTGTGTGCGTATATATGGAATTTCTAATGAAACCCTCTGACAGCTTACACGAATGAAATTTATGTGTTCGCATACACAAATGAACACATACGGCCACGAACACAGACTTCAATATGACTTACCGCTTTGCTTAAGTGTAAACAAGATTCATGCTTTGTTCTAGTTCCATTCTCTATCTTTCTTTTGTTTTACATTTAATGTATATATCTATATATATGTATGTATATTTCTCCAACCATCAGCACAATAACCACGCCGCGCTAACAATATGTTTGAAGAAAAATTATAAATTATAATTTCATTTTCTTTTTTTCTACGCTGTTTCTTGCTCGGCACTTGCCTAAGCTACATACGAACATACACATGTGTACATTCTCACTTTTCATTTTTTTTGCTTATACTTTTCCCCCATTTCTTGTTGTGTTAGCTCTTATAAATCGCGTGCAGGCAACCAATCTAACATGTCTGACCGACAAATCGACCGACGAACGAACTATACGACCAACCAACCTACCAACCTGAGCTGTAGCAATAACAAATACTTGAATATTATAAACGTATGGTAAGCAGAAATCATATTACATACGTGTAAAGGCCATTATGAAAATACATAGTGTATACACACAAATGTGTAGATATGTGTACATGTACAATATATGAGGATGAGGTGTACACGACGGCCAAAGAGGATATTTTATGAAAGATGAAGTGTTTCCTCAACAAATAATAACAAACAACAGCAAAAGTACTCGAGACATGGTATAAGAAATACAAACACAAAGATACACACACAGACACACACACATTTGAACATATAATTATGTATGTAGTGTAGTGTGTGACGAAGACTATGATTATAATGATCATGATGATGTTGATGATGATGATAATTATATGTATTTTAAAGGTAATATTTACAATTTAAGTGAGTGAGTGTTATACCGTTTATTTTTTTCCAATTATGTCTACACGTTCTAAGAAAACAATCTAAACTCAAGTTAATAAGAGTTAAATGAATTAAAAATAAAATGTAATAGGTCAAATATACTGAAATTATAGTAAAAAAAAATACAATCTTATAAAAGTCAAATCCATGCCAAAAGCATGACGTATTAGCGTGAACTTTTTTTTTTTTTTTTTGTTCGGTGCTACAACCCTGAAAAGTTGATATTTTCTAATTGGATGAAATTTTCAACTCGATATGTGTTTGAACATCTATTTCCAAGTTCCACGCAGTAATCCAATTGAGACTCATACTTATCTAGCAGCACAACAATAACAGAGATGTTACATACCTATTTCTTTAAATGTTAATAAATTCATAATTATCCTAGAAAGAATTTTTCGACAAAATTATTTAATTATTATTTAATATCAATTGAATCTGATTTCGTACTATTTAAAATTTATACATAAAATAAAGAAAATTAAACAATCCATTTTAGGAAAATGATAATCTGAATTTATTATATATTTAACTTTTATGAGTGCAGAGGATCCTTGAAATGTTTTATCCACTAATTATTCGCTAATCTAAACAAATTCTGGAAATTAAAAAAGTTTAATTGTCTAACAATTATCACAAAATTTTTAATAGAGCTCTCATGGGAGAAATATTAAAATAAATAAAATAATCCAGGTACATAAATTTTCATATAAATATAATATATACGTATAATAGTTATAATACAGCAGATATTTATAAAATATATTTCTATTGAGGATAACAAGCATAACTTATATACATACATGTTTGCATGTATGCGATACATATTTAACATAACATAAGTGAATGTGATGGTACGTACAATCCTTCTCGTCCGACGTCTAATATAATTTTATGTAAATTCACGGCATTCACTCTAATTCACATCAAAAGTAAAATGAATGATTTTGACGTACATATACACACATACATAAATAAGTACGTATAACTACTTCTGAAAAATGTATGTATAAATACATATACGAACATACATAATATACCAACTACTGCACCCGGTATAATATTTATATGGGGTTCACATTGAATCGTATGGGATTTATATGTACTCCTACAAGTACAAACATTGTTTAAATGTGTATTATTGCGTGCGTTCACGTACATTATGTGCTTGTCTCTTTCCTTAACATTTATGAATTTTGATAATTAATGAAGTTATATATGCTGAATTTATAATAAATAAAAATAAAAGCACGCAACACGCAACAGTAACAAATACTTGTATATATGTAAGTACAAGCTTGATCGAAATTTCAGGTTAGCAAACATATTTACATGCAATATATGTAAGTACGTCTGTCTTAGACAGAATTATGGAGGAAGAGAGAGAGCGAGAGTAGGGGAAAAAAGAGTATGATACAGTAAAGTTTGTGGTATTAACTATGTATCGTACATGGTTAAGTAAAAATAGTTTTTTTATACATATACAATATTTTTGGCGCTAGCTCCAGGTGGGTGTGTAATAATAAAAATATTTTTATTATCAATAAAAATGAAAATAAAATAAAACAACAACAACAACGAAATTATAAGTACGATAAAACGTAAGCAAGCAATGAGTAACTCTTGCTATTTATGGATTAATTTATAGAATGATGGCCGATTAAGATGGTTCATATTGAAGCAAATACGAATATGTATGCATTTGAGATATATGTGTGTTGTGTGTGTGTGTGGTGTACGTGTATTAGCACAAGTTATAGAAGTAATTAAAATGCAATGCCTGTAGAAAATTTAACAGTACTTTTGATATTCTTACTCCAGTATTCAAAGTGATAGCTTGTATGCCGCCACCTTTAGAAATGCTTCAAGTACTCAAGAATTAATGTAATTTCCATTATGTTCTTGGTACGGCAGATATTAAGCAATAGTTTATTTTATTAGTCACTTAAATTTTACTAAACAACTTTGTTCTCATAACTTCAATTGATACAAATGTTTTTGTATCGCTATCGGAAACCACTTGCAGAGACTGGTTTCGTTTGACTTGAGTGATAAGAAGCGTGAAAATAGACCCAGAAAAGTTGAGGACCATGATTTGCAGGCTCTTTTGGATGAGGACGACACCCAATCGCAAAAAATGCTTGTCGAACAGTTAGGTGTTACTCAGCAAGCCATTTCCATACGTTTACGAGCCATGGGAAGGTTCAAAAATTTGGAAAATGTGTACCTCATGAATTGAACGATAGGCAGATGGAGCGACGCCACAACACATGCGAAATCTTGCTTGCTAAACAAAAAAGAAAGTCGCTCCTGCATCTTGTGGTGACTTGCGATGAAAAGTGGATATACTTTGAGAATCCTAATTGAAAAAAATCGTGGGGCGATCCCGGCCAACCAGCAACTTTTTCTTCAAGACCAAATCGCTTGGGACGCAAGACGATGCTGTGCGTTTGGTGGGATCAGCAGGGTGTCATCTACTACGAGCTGTTGAAACCTGGTGAAACTGTCAATGCTTACCGCTACCACCAACAACTAGTGAAATTACGCCGTGCTTTGGGTGAAAAAAGGCCTGGTTATGAGCAAAGACATGAGAAGCCGATTTTTCTCCACGACAACGCCCCATCGCACACGTCAAAACTGGTCCAAAACTACTTGGACACACTCAATTGGGAGGTGCTACCTCATCCCGCTTATTCACCAGACCTGGCCCCTTCTGACTATCACCTGTTTTCGTCAATGGGTCACCGAACAGCACTTCGATTCGTATGAAGACGTCCGAAAATGGCTTGACGAGTGGTTAGCCTCAAAAAATGAGGAATTCTTTTGGCATGGCATACACAAATTGCCCGAGAAATGGGAAAAATGTATAGTTAGTGAGGGCAAATACTTTGAATAAATTAATTTTTGGCTTTCTATGAAAAAAAATGTGTTTTTTTACCGAAAACCTACGGATTTAAGCTTGTACATCTGGTAAATGCCCAATGCCCAATGAATCATGTTTCTAAAAGCAATTCTGACCATAGAATTTTGACAAATAAATTTTGTTACCTATTCAAACAAACCAAAATGAACTATTTTTATATGGAAGCATCACTTATTTGTTAAAATTGGAGAAGTCTTGTGGCAAAAATATACTGAAAATCATCAATAACCTCTTTTACCATACACCATATTTGACTTGCACTAATACCTTACTATGAACTATATAATATACATATGTATGACTTGGGTTGGGCACTTGTACAATATGTACAAGCATGTACGTCATAATATCACTCAAAGCTTTTTATTGTTACATTTTTATTTTTATTGGAATTCTCGTTACTTTTTTACTTCTTCTTTCTTCGTTTTTTTTTTTTTTTTTTATTCATAAGTTAAGGTAATTAAAACATATATTGTTGTAAGAAAGTTGTTATTTTTACGTCAAAATTATGATTATGATTAATTTTTATGATTGACTTATTGCCATTCTCCCTCTCTCTCTCTCTCTCTCTCTCTGAATCTCACTCTATGTTCTGCTCAATTTTAATGTATTCAAGATAAATTTAAGCACCGCATCATAAACATATTTATCAAGCAGAGTATGTAAAACTTTTTTTCTTAAACACTTACATATAATATGTAACGAATATAATTAAGCATATTACAGATGCTTTATCGATTTTTGTTATCATTACATATTTTTATGAAGGTAATATGAATTTGCAAAACATAGAACATAGCGTATATTATACGTTATTAGATAAACAAGTCTGATCGTTGGGGTCTTAGTGCTGGCTATCCCATGCAGTAGAACGTAGATCCAACTACATATTATGGAGTAAGTCGGATGAATTGAATGAGGTTTCATTAATAATTTTGATTAATAATTTTTATCAACAAACATACTTTGACCATAGTAAGAAAAATATTCCAAAATTGAAGATGATTAAAAGAAAAACAGCATAAAATTGTGAAAACTTATTGTTTGATATCCTGCTCCAATATTTATAATTTTAAATTATATCATTTGATACTAAATTTTATTTATAATTACAATTCTTAATTAATATTATCAAAGAATGCATTATAATATTAGTAATAATATTAATTAAAGCAATACACACAACAACAACAACACAACAAAGAAATGGAAAATACATTATCATTACATTATCATTGTAATGAGTGTGTACAATATATCATTTAATATATTGTATATTTGTATAGTATCCACATACATCCACATAGTATCCACATACGTATATGTATACGATTGTAAATACAAACAGATGAAAACTTTCAAAATTGCGTTTGGTGTGCGTGTTTACACACCTCACAGGCATATGAATATATTATTTGTATGATATATACATATGAATATGTAATTACATCCAAATGTGTGTATGCGTATATTTGCCACCTTATAAAGGGTTGACCATTAAGAATGATAGGATTTGAAATTGAAATAAAATAAAGAAAATTTTGCCAAATTTGATATGTTTTGCTTTTATTAGATGGTATATTTTATGCCATTTATCATTTAAACAAAATATCGGTCAAACGGCCACCACGACTCTTCTTGCATTGGCTTATTCGGTTACTCCAATTTTCGATGACTCTCTGATGTTGGCTTCAAGCTCGTCAATCATTTTTGGATGCTTGGGGTAAACCTATGATTTAACGCCACAGAAAATAGTCGAGTTTCGTTAAATCATACGATCTTGGTGGCCAGTTGTTAGGGTCATTGCTTGAAATTATCGCGTCACCGAATATTCCACGCAAAAAATCCATCGTAACGCCGGCTGTATTACAAGTTGCGCCGTCTTGTCGCAAATAAATATCGTCCGAATTAATTTCAGCAATTTCCGGAAGAAGAAATCGGTTAATATTCTCTAATAATGCTCGCCATTCACAGTAATGGAACCTCCTTATGCGTTCTTAAAAAAAATTGTGCACAATTTACAAACGTTGTGATAACGTAAATTTGTTCATGATGAAATTATCAATTTTACTGAATTTTAAAGAATATTAAAAGTCAAAAATTAAATTAAACAAATATGGTCTCCATGAACTGCCAAAATCCTATCATTCCTTATTGGGAAACTCTGTATTTACGTATATATTTATATAAATATATACTGTATGTTGATGCATACACTTGTGCTCTCATTATTAAAGCTTCAATTGTAAACTATATGGAAAGCCAAACGAAAGCAGATATTTACGATATGTACGCATTGCATTTACATAACTCTGACTTTTGAAAACTGTGTTAGTATGTTGACACTAACAAACTTGTTTGCATATTTTATAAATGTAAATTAACTATATCAAGTATATATTTACAGTATGTGGAAAAAATACTACTAAAACACTTTTCGTATCTTTAAATATTTTGAAAAAAAAAATTAGAATAAAATAACATAAAAAATAAAATGAAAAAAAAAATAAAAAATAACAAATAAAATGTTATTTTTAAAAATGTTTACCATTGACTGAAAGGAAATGATCAAATGGGATATTTTGAAAATTATCAAAAAACTTGTAATAAAAATTTTTTTTTTTTTTGGTTTTTATTATAATTAAATCAAAGCAAATATTGATAAAATATATTTAAAAATATTTTGTCGATTATTTCATTCTCAAAATTTATGACTAGTGATTTTCCAAATATTTTCCTAATGCAAGATTTCGAAGCAAAATTTGGAGAAAATAATTATTTTGTCTAAAAACAAAATTGATTAAACGTATTCCAACATAGTTGGATGAAAATTCTTCTTCTTCTACAATCGCATTGATCATGTTTAATTCGCCCACTACATTGCAATATAATTTATGAGACGAAAACGAGCAAAATGACTTAGAAACCAGTAATACATGTATTTACTACTCCATCAAAGCTGTATAAAAAATTTATTCAGTTACATTTTAACAAATATATGCATATGCAGTGTGAGTACTAGTACATATGCAGTTACATGCTCGAATGTATATTTAGGTACATCCTCAAAGTTGTCGCCTCAAGTTTTAAGAAAATATTTTTCTTTTTGTACTACTATTGTTTATTCTGCCTGTATGCCTGTATCATTAGGCGTTATACGTATACACCAACTCAAATGAATGACTATGTGAATACACTTGCAATGGAAGTACCACCCCTACAAGTGGTAAAATAAAACAATACATGACAAAAATGAAATGAAAAAAATGTTGCAAATTCATGCTTAATTGCATATCTTATTGTATATATTGCATATCATAAATATTACATATCTGTATCTGTATGTAAGTACTTATATATATATATGTTATATACCCATTCAGATTGTGTTTATAAAATATGCTCCCACGTAGAGTTAAATAATACATACGTTTATATCAATAACCCTTTTCACACATGTGTAGAAGAGCATAAGTGTAATGTACTCGTATTTTATGTACGAGTCATGAGTCCTTGCTGAGTCATTAAATTCAATGAAAAATGACAGTACAATCCACCTTGGTGTCTTTGTTTTGTGTTTTTAATAAATGTATTTTATCATAATTTATTAGAATTTAAGAATTCAGTTTAAAGCTGAAAGTGATTTTCTTTTGAATTTTTAATGAAGAATGCCTAAGGAAAAGAGAATGAACTATTCTTAAGGTGAAATATTTAATGAGGCGTAAGCTGACCTGCTAGTGGCTGGAATTTTAAAATAAAATTGTTATTAGTTGTCGTAATTGACTTTACATCACAAGAATCTATGACGTATGAGCAACATTAAATACAAGTTTCATTTATATACCAACAATGATTGAAATCACAAACTCTTGCATCCTTTCATCATATTTTTAGTTGATTTTATTTCATTATAATCATCTCATAGAATTGATCTACCCTGAAGACTCTATATGTATATACCCACTTGTATATAATATTAATTAAAAATATTTACATAATTGTGAAAAATATTCAATCGAATTTCCAATTTAATTATTTCATTAAAAGCAAATTATGCAAAAAATGTTATAGAATATGCCAGAAGGTATGTTTCTGCGAGAACAAAACGGAATACAATGTACAGATACAAGGTGTTTGAATGATATCACTAGAATTAAGCGTTTTATATAGAGTTTGAAATTATTTATTATATCATCTTAGTGGTAGTGCATTATCATACTACGAAAATTATCTAATTCTAAAAATTCACAAATACTTCGTAATTATTTGTGTAAATAGTTACCCATGCACCCAATGGTAGACCCTATATACCAATATAAAGCCTTATATTGTTTGTACATATAACTTTGACTTACCTGGATCATCATCGTCGTCCCAATCGATTTGACCTGATGCCTGGTTAATGTTAACAACTAATACAAGCAGTATGGCAATGAGACTAATATAACGCCAATGCCAATGCAGCCATGGTGTTACTAATAAATTTGTTGTTGTTGTTGTTGTTGTTGTGTTTGGGTTTGTTCTCGTTGCTGATGTGCCTATCGATAAGAATGCTGATGCTGATGATGCTGCTGCAGTGTGAGGTGTGGCTGTCGATGCTGATATTGATGTTGTAATTTGTGATGCTGTCGCGGTTGCACTTGTACGATATCTTCTTTTGCTTCTTCGTCGTCTTACGTATGCAATGGGAGATATTTGTGTAATTGGTGTTACTTTCTCTACTTCCATTACTGCTTTATATGCTTGCAATTTGATCAAATCCATTGCCGTAGTAGGTGTAGTTAGCAAAAAAGTGGGAAGAGTAAATGTAAAACGCTGCTGCTTCTGCCAATGATAATGTAACTATCTTCTACAATTCGTTGTTTTTGTTTTTTGTTAATTTATTATTACAAAATTTATTATCTTCATAAACAAGAGCGAAATCAAAGAGCACGAACAAAACAAAAACCGATATAACAAACGAACTATCGCAAGATCGAACAAACACAAAGGTAAAATGAAAAAAAAAAAAAAAACAACGCGTATGCTTTATAATATTTTCTATTTTTCAAGGAAGTTCCAAATTGGTTTGCAATAATTTCATTGTTATTGTTAGTGTTTCTCTCTCGTTATTATTATTATGTTTTTTTTTCACTTTTCTCTTTTCCTTTTACAAATTTATTTAATTAGGATTTTATGCTTTTGTCTTATTTATTTGCTGATGTATTCTTTTCTTTAGGTGCCTCCTGGCTACTTAAGATAGAAACAACAATAGATGCACAAAAACAATTGTACATACATTGCTGCTTTGCTGCTACTGCTGCTCATGAAGCAACAATAGTAAATTGTTAAAATTTTTCTTTTTCAGATTTTATTATTTTTTTTTTGCCGTTTCGCTTTCTTATTTTCCATTTGGATTCTTTTACTTCTGTTACCTTCTAGCTTTTCTCTACCTTTTTTTTACAAATTTGCTAATTAACTGTATTTTAAAGATATTCCTGTTGTAGTGAATTATTTTATGTTGTTTGCTTTTGTAGTAGTTTTGTTCTCGTGAGCATATAGAAATACTACTTATACATGATTGTTGTTAATATTATTTGTTCCATTAGCATTAAATGATATGGTTGTTGTTGTTGTTTTTATCTATTTATTTTAATTGGTTCAGTCATTGCTTTCGTTTTTCAATTACTTCCATTTCCATAGATTCAGAGCTAAGAATCTGCAATTGAAAAGAAAATTAATTAGTTTATATTCGCAAAATTTTGCAAAAATATTAACAAATTTATGAATATAAATTCAGATACAAGACAATACATGGTTGACCTTAAAAATTCACCAAAATTTGCCAAAAAACTTTTTCATTAGCAATTTATGTTCTCGTAGGTCTTTGATCTACTAAACCAAAAAGTAGTGATACTCTTGACTATTCTCTATCGAGCTCAGAACATAGGTATGTATATATTGATATACCTATGATATTTCATTTCAATTTCATTTCAATGTTGAACATATTCTAAACAACTCAATTTCACTTGCTTTTGCTTTAGTTGTTATTGTTTTTGGCATTGTTATTGGTGTCTATATTTTTTGCGTTTTGTTTCTTTTTATTTGTGCTCAACTCAGTAATGATGAGTATACCAGTATACCATGCATAATGCAATATGCATGGTATATTCATTTCGGTCAGATGTTTGTGTCCACTTGAAGGAATCTCCGGAGATATAGACATGGATATATATTCGTGATCAGCGTCGATTAAATTTTCGATTTAACGATGTCCGTCCGTCCGTCCGTCCGTCCGTCCGTCCGTCCGTCCGTCTGTCTGTCACCTGGCTGGTTCGCACGATAACTTGAGTAAATATTGAGCTATTTCGATGAAATTTGGCATAAGTAATCTATGATCCAAGGGTACGGAGGGGATTGATATTGGGCATGATCGGTCAATAACCACGCCCACACCAAGCATTCAAAGCGACTAACCTCGAAATTTTCAAAATCTTTAACTTGCTATAACTCGAATATTATACCACTTGGGACAACAATATTTTGCACATAGAGTTATATTATACTACTATATAACCTCGCCAAAAGTGGGTGAGCCACGCCTACTTTATAGCGTAGCTCCCATACAAAGTGTCTGTACTTCTTTTAAATTGAAACTGCTGTAACTTCTACAATCTTCTGTCCAGAATAACCATAATTGACACTTAGATTAACACGGCAGTCAGAAATAATATGGCAGAAAATCAATGTGCCACGCCCACTCCTTTTTGGGTCTCCCATACAAAGTTGCGGAAATTAAAAAAAATGTTACCGGTTATAACTTGCAAACTATTCAGCGTAGAATAACGATATTTAAGGTGTGAATTAGTATTGTACGAGCAACTAGGCTCACAGAAAATGGGCGCACCACGCCCAGTGTTTATCGTAGCCCCCATACAAATTTTAAATTGAAACAGCTGTAACTTCGGCAATCTTCTGTCTAGAATAACCACAATTGACACTTAAATTAATATCGTAGTCGGCAAAAATTTGGCAGAAAATCAGTGTGCCACGCCCACTCCTTTATGGGTCTCCCATACAAAGTCGAGTGAATTAAACTAAAATTTTAAGCTCCATAGCTTACAAACCATTTAGCCTAGGACAACGAGACTTAGGGTATGGATTAGTATTGTACGAGCAACTAGGCTCACAGAAAATGGGCGCACCACGCCCAGTGTTTATCGTAGCCCCCATACAAATTTTAAATTGAAACAGCTGTAACTTCGGCAATCTTATGTCTACAATAACCATAATTGACACTTAAATTAATACCGTAGTCGCAAATAATCTGGCGAAAAATCAGCGTACCACGCCCACTTCTTATTGGGGCTCCCATACAAAGTTGAGGAAATTAAACAAAAATGTTAACCACCATAACTTAGAAACTATTCAACGTAGGACACCAAATTTAAGGTGTGGATTAACATTGAAAAATTAATTGGATTTACTAGAAAATGATAAGCCACGCCCACTTTTTATATAGCTCCCATACTAAGCCTCTGAATTATCTTAAAATCCTTTTATTTCGTCAAAGTCAACCATATTTCGGGTGTAAATTAGTAGTATATGCAAAAATTGTTTCTCGAAAAGTGGAAATAAAAGAAAAGTTGGATATTCGAGTAAACTTTTTATATATAAATCTACATATGCAGGGTATAGTTTGGTCGGCCCCAGCCGACTGTAAGGAGATTTTTATATTTTTATATTTCTTATAGTATATAGTACCTATATATGAATTATATTGTATATACGATTGCCTTCTGTATTGCAATGTAAACAATTCTATTGTAGAGAACTTAGTTTTATACTTTCTTTTTTTATTCATTTTATCGGCTTTTGTTTTGTTTTCTTGTTAAATTTTTAGTTTATATTTGCCTTTTGTTTTATGTTTGTTTTCATGCCTAACTCACTGAGCACTTAATAATACAACAAGAGTAAAAAAAACAAAATTTTTTTTTTGCATGTGAATTTCTTCAACAAATTTGACAAGTGTCTTTGTATATATCATTCTCTATGTTGTTTGCTCACGATTCATTGTAATTGTAGTAATTATTATTCAATTAAATAATAGTATTTATTTATAATTTTTTCATTAAGTTAGGTCAGGTTATTGTAGTTACCCTCTCTCTCTCTCTCCCACCAGAAAGTCCCATTTTGATACCACTGAGCTTATCTTCCAATACTGAAGGGCGTGTTAAATTTGGACAGCATTAGAAGGGACCTACTTATATTACACGGTTACGAACCGCAGAACCTTTGTGACAACACTTTAACTTAGTTTTGTCATAAAGCTCTTTTAAGAAGCATTTTTGGGAAATTATTACTGCCGCAAAAATTTCCAATTACTTGCCGACAGGTGGGTACCGTTCGAAAGAAAAATCTTTTCGATATTAAATGTTTATTAAAATTAAATTTTCGATACAACCACAATTTTGTCATTAGTTTAAATCAATTTGTGTGGGTGAATCTACCTTTTCAAAAAATTTTAATGTGAAAGCTTACACAGATTTGTCATGGAAGTCAAAGCGGAGAATAATATATATCGAAATTCCTGGACTTGATATGAATTAATGAAATTTCTATACAAAAAATCATTATATTATATGCGCAAAATTATTATGAACTTGTAAAAATTAGCAATTTTCCTTTTACTAACGCTTTTACCACTTTAAATTGATCTATGGAATGCAGCATTCAAAAAATGTTTGAACTTAAAGCTTTAAAAATGAAATATATTTTTAATTTTAAACTTAAATATTGGAAATTACAATTTTTTGAGAGCTCTTTACTTAGCAGACATCACCATATGTAAACATTTTAGATTTCCCTCAACAAGAACATGTTGTAGAAGTATTTATAAAAATTCTAACAAACAAACAAGAAGGAAATATGTGCATATTTCAAACGCAAAAGAATTTCATTTGACTAATTGTTGATGTTTGCTGAACCTTTACCTTATAGAAATTTATCATTCTAACACCAACACTTTTTTCACCCTCGTCCCAGCGAAAAAAAAAACAGAAAATTCTATTAGTATCATTTCAGACATACATTCACTCACACACACACACACACACACACATGCGTTTACTTATGAATGAACACATGTGTAGTTTGTTGATTACCCTGTGTATCCTTGCCGTAAATTCAGTATGAATGTCAGTTTATTTATATAGACTAGATTCCTGAAATATGTCCAACACATGGTTTAGACATTTCTGGCAAACATTCCATCTTTTAGCCAACAAAAACAACCAAGGCAGTTGAAAAAGAGAAAAACCAAAAAATAACAAAAAACAACACCAAGCAAAACACATAAAAGGTAGACACTCGACTCTAGAAATAAAACAAAAAAAAAAGCAAACTTTCGAAAGAACACACAAATACACATAAATTTTGAAATGCACAAACATGCAAACTAATGCACAATATCCATACGTACAATCATCCATTTATCCATTCACATGTGTACAATAGGTCCCTACACCACCACAGATAAACTTTACTCCAGTGGGGTAACTTCATCAACGCGGCAATAGAAGAGGAGAAAGAAAAGCACACAACAACAACAAAAACACAAACAATATAATACAACAATAACAAGTATATAGTTTACTACACAAATATGTGTAAGTAGTACTAACATTACTCTACAAATAATACACATTCATCCATTCATTCTTATGTATGAACTTCGCGTAACTAGTAAGTACAATATAGGTGCACACCTGGCTAGTTAGGTCTCCTGCATTCGTTGTCGATTGCTCTGAATATAAACTTCAAACGAACTTAAACACAAGCACCTTTTGACAACAACATCAACTTGGTAGTTAACTACCAAAAGGACCACCATCACCACCACCACCATCAACACCATATTCAATGTTAGAGCTCTTCCTTTGGAAAATTTGTTCAACGCACACGAACTTTGCTTAACTTGAACTTTTTGCGTAAATTTTAAAGCACACACACACATGTAGTATATGCTTACATATATCTACGATAAATATTCGTACTTATAGAAATTTACTTTTACCTACAATATATACAGTTGTTCTTATATGCATTCAAGCATTTATTGGTCACTTTCTACGTAAAATTGTGTTCAACACAATTCGATGTTCGATTCAATGGATGATTAAAAAAAAAAGCAAAAATATATCCCAAATAACTACATGCATATGTAATATACTCGTCGTATAGTCATATCAAGTAGATAGGGTTTGGGGGGGTGGTCTTACGTACATGATCAATATTGCCACAAGCTTCATATTCTCTCATCGCAACCGCAATACATTTGCAAGCTGGCTCAATCTTACGTCATATTATATTTCGTTATGTTACGTAATGATATAGCATATATTTAATCTGCCAAAAGATGTGCAGATAGATGGATATCCAAAAAAAAAGCACAAGAACTTATTGTAGTTTATCCACTAAACTGTGCTGCATGTTTCCATGTCGATGAAGATGAGAAATAAGATACAGATATGAGCAATATATTTTCACAAATGCCAATAATAACAACAACAACAAAATACACTAGAGAAAGTTGTGTCGATTCAAATACATTCTGTTTTTGGGGTAACAATTTTCAGCAATACAAATTCCTTATTCATTGGAAAACTGGCTGCCATAGAAAGACAGCAATCACCATTGATCGATCTAAAGTCGATTTACTCATACTTCATATTAACCCCTTAAATTGTTATTCCATCTAATACCGCTATTTTCCTATTACTAAATACTGCCAGCTGCTACTTACTGCTGCTGCTACTGCTACTGCTAAACTCATTCATTTATGTATACAAAGTTTGAAAAGTAGGTGAAATGTAATACACATCAATACATACAAATGTTATATATTGCCATTTCGATTATTTTAACGAGTTTACGTGAACATATATGTAATCCTTCATTCGCAACTATATATAAGACTGCAAATAAAGCCACTTATGCGAAGCCAGTTGTGCTACAGAATGTAGATATAAATGTAGCAGATGCCCTTTCTCTCTTCTTCATCAATAGCCACCTTTTATTTTTATATTAATTTTATGTTCATACCAACTAACCCATATTCTTGATCCAGTTGTTCTTCTTCATATATGTAATTACTCATCAGATGAGTAGTTATTTAGTGTACTCGTATATAGTATACAAGCAGTATATATACGTTATGGTTAATCTTTATTGCTCTCAGATGACTAATGAAATAATTCTCGTTATCATTTTTTTTTTTCGCTGTCTTTCCTCTTTATGGCATTTATTTATTTATTTGTTTTTTTATTTCTTCATTTCCATTGACATTTTACAATAAATGAACTTAAAGATGACATTTTTGCAATTTATTAACTTTTATAATATCTCAGTTTTAATGTTGGACACATATAATAATCAAATATGATTTTAATTCTTTCTTTAAGGTAGGTCTTATTGCTTCTTTGCTTTGAGCACCTCACTTTCCAAATAAATGTTCGAAGGTTGAATGATATATATTTTCATATGAATATGTGTCAGTCTGAATGTGTAAAGGATTACGTGTAAATCTGTGATCTATTGTTCCTACATGTCGTAACTTAAAATGTATATTCTATATAACAGCAACTTCTTACTACCCCTACTTACTGTGGTTGCTTCAAACAACTTCATTCAAATCATTCATTTCACATTTCACTTCTCGGATATTCCTCAAATTTATTTGACTTTTTTTTGAAAATGCTCATGTTTTTTTTTTTTTATGGTTTGTTGCCTTCACTTCTTTGAATAATAAGAACGTAAAATGTGTAACGCTATACGAGACTAAGAAGTGCTAAGATAATGTGGTAAGTAGTCAAAAGTCAGGATATGAATGCGTTTCACAAACAGCTCACGTATAATTGTGCTACTTTGCTTGTGCTTTTGTTCATTGTTCAAATTAAATTGTTTCACGTAGTTTTACTTCTCTTTTCATATGAATCTGTCTTTCATTTCATGACAGAAAGCAGACAGCAGCAGCAGCAGCAGCAACAGCAGCAGCAACTGAACAATGCTAAAGAGGTGTATATATACTCATCGTGCATAGATGAAAATTAAAGGAAATGAAATTTGCACATATGTTTAAATGATGAATGCAAAGTACAGAAATTGGAGTACCGACATTGAATAGTAGTAGTAATCTCTCCAAAAGTGTATACATTGTGCCTTCAATTTGTGACAGTTGAAATTTTATAAAAGCGCAAAATCACAACAACAGTACATTCTATAATTCTATAATATCATTTTGTTGCTGATGTACATATATGCGTGTGTGTGTGTGTGTGTGTGTGGAAGCTGTCTTACTTGTGTTGTCTCCCTGCTTGTCTCTTTGACGACTCTCATATCTATATGTATATGGTATGAGCTCATTCATTCTATGTGAAAGTACTCGTATTATGATTTTTAACGTTGTTGTGGCTTTGTACTTTCTTTCTGGTTTTATATAGAACTTACAAACATCTGCATACATAACATTACATAAGCATTCATGTATATATGTAGTATAGTAGTAGCAGCAGCAGCATCAACATCACAGCAATGTCAAAATGTAATATTTTTTAATATTTATTTGGCGCACAAATGGCACTCATGACCCCAAAAAAAATTATGACATTTCACAAAGATTTCAAAACAGAAGGTGCCATTGCTAACCGCTTGCTCTAGCATACACGAATACTATGTATATATTTATATATACATGTCTGTGAGTGTGTGTGTTTCTTTACTATGAAAAAAAAAATCGATTGGCTGGCAGAGAACTGGTTTATTTCGAAAATCACAACAACTGGTGTTCATTTGACTCGACCAATGTGCCGATGTATAAATGAAATAAAATCAATGAAATGATTTCGTGCTTAAGTAAAATAGAGTTTACTGTATGAATGTATAGTGTGTATCAACAATTGTTTGACACTGTTTGCCTTGAGGGGGTTGAATTTTATGTGCAAATGAAGGCGTACAAATAAGAAATGAAAAGAAGAAAAAGGAATTGAAATGCGTACATATTTTAAAGTTTGCACTTATTTAAAAGTAGACGTATATTGAAGTATAGGTATGTGTGTGTAACATAAAATGTCTACGCATATGCTGTGTGGGTATAAAAGTACTTCAATCAATTCGGGGAATGTAGGTGGCGTAGTAACATTTTATTAGCATTTTTTCTCTACCGTTATTACGGCGACAATTGACAAATGCCATATATGTAAAATATTCACATATAGACTTTTCGCCTTTATCCAGCTAATATTTATATGATTTCGTAACCTTTGCTTTTTAACTTTAACATTTATTGGTAATTTCAAATAATATTCTTTCAGTTTTTATTATCTGCACATAATAAAAAAAGAGTAAAAGAGGTTAATTAAAATTGTACGGAAGGTGAAGTGTATTTTATTTGAATGATTTCATGAATACGACAATCCAAATTAAGTTAGTATTTTGATTGTTTTGTCGCAATAATATGCATAATTTTCACGCAGAATGTTCTCTCACAAAAGCTCCTAAAATCGCCTCTAAACTAAGTCAAATAAATGCATATATATACCCATAAACACTCTCCCTCCAATAAAATAACAGACATAAGCATACTTGTATAAATTTTGTCAACGCCCATAACTAAAATTTACCATTGAAATGAAGAAAAAAATATCAAGTCATTTCGAGTGCAATATTATCTACGACGCAGCAACAAATTGAATTGTTATATATGTAGCTGCAGCAACTAAGAACAAAAACTGTGGTAAACGACTCATTCGCATTCGTATTTTATGCTGGTGTGTATACATACAAATTGGTTCAACTGCATATGTATATATCCGTTAAAATGAAATTGTATGCTACTCATCTGGTACTTGTACAAATTCCATACATATATGAGTCAGTAGTAGAGGTGGCGTATGAGTAATATGTATTTCATTCGTTCATCCAATAAACCACAATAGTACAATATAAATATTTTTCTATTAAAAAATTTTCATTTTGACATTGATGGGGTTGCAGCACAAACAATAGCACCAATCATAAAAACAACAACAACAACAACAAAAGTATTTACATACACATAAAACAATATTACTTACAAAATATAGTGGAAGTAATATGTTGTGCGGTTTGATACTTCAATGCAATGCAATAAAATTCATTGGAATGAAGAAGGAAACACGTCATAACGACACCAACAACAACAACAACTACTACAATAACAACAAACATATGAAAAGAAGCAATAAGAACTGAAATTGCATTCTTCAGAATGCTTAGTACAACATATACATGAGTGTAGATATAGATGAATTTGTATACCATACGTGTCTAAATGAAGTAATAGTACATCACACAACACTAACAAATGACATTGGCACACGTCAACATTTTATGAAACTGCATCATGTATGTAGTATCAACATTCACAAGCGAAGCGAATTGAAAATAAAACTTGTAATGTGTAAAACACCAGCAGCAGCAACAAGAATACAGCAAAATAAAAGACAGAGATTGGAAATGACAATAAGCAAGCTAGGTTGATGAAAAGGTGAAATGTTTGGAATTGAGAGTGTGCACCAAGCGAATATATGTACAAACAACTACAGTATGCTGATATTGAGTTGATAAATTGCTGATGTCGAATATGATAGCAATGTTATCATGGAGTAATTGTAATGGCAATTTCGAAAGTTTTTAGTAATGCTCAAATCACCGAATTTAGTATATAGTATTCCAAGAATTATTGAAATTTCAAATGCAAAATTTTTGAATGATATCAAATGATTAACTTGTAATTGAAATAAAATTTCTTGTTCGGAAAAAAAAGTAAAAATGTCAAGGGAATTTTTGTACACATCACTAGAAATATCCAAATTGGGTTTGCACGATTTGAGACTCTTTTAGAGGCAACCTAGTACATACAAGTCCATAATATTTGCAGCACAATACACTTGAGTTTTGTGACTTTTATGTAGAAAAGAAAACCAAGCACATAGTACTAGTAAAATACAGCACAATTTACATATAAGTATACATACAAGTAGCTCAGTGGTTAGTGCGTTGGCTTAAGCATAAATTTGATATCGAAAGATTTTTTTCTTTTGAATGATGCCCACCTGTCGGCAAGCAATTACCAATTCTTCCGGCAGTAACAATTTGCCATAGAAAAGCTTCTAAAACAATACTGTGACAAAACTCACAAAAACTGAAGTCACAAGGTTCGAAACTGTTTAAAATTTAACACACACAACAGTACTCGAAAGAGAAGCTCAGCCAAAGAGCCCTTCGGGGCTTATTTAAATGCCACATATTTATTTATTTATTTACATGGTATACAAATCTACATGTATATATACATCTATATATAGAATCGCTAACATACACCATCATACTTATGCATATGTGAAAAACGTCAATATCTCTCAATTCTGTATGTAAATGCTTCCCTGTTTTTTCTCTTCTTCGACTCCTTGCTTGGCATTTACCAAACCAAACCATCATGCTACTCGTATTCATCTTATGAATTCATTTTCATTTTACGAGTGATGCTATTCATTGCATTTGAGTACAAGGATACAATAATACGAAATGTATAGAAAAATGCTACTGTGTGTTTGAAGTATGTGCGTGAACGTTCTCTCGTCAAGGATGTTGAAATATAAAAATGTCATATATATTTTTCTTTTTTGTATAATTGCATTTAAAAATTTGTTGTAAACTGGCAATAGTTTGTATATATCATATATGTAGTTTGAGCTGGTGGCCATGGTACGTATGTACCTAGTCAGTAGGAAAAGTTACGATTGCGTAAGGCAATGCATGCATAACATTTAGAAATTAACAATATCTTACTTAATCTTTTCTATTGTTTTCTTCATTACTTAATGGCATTTTGGCATTATTCATGAACTTTGTTAGTCAAAACTCAATGAAAATAAAATATATTCGAAAACTGTTGTAGCAATTGCTTATCTGTTTTTTTTTTTTTTCAATTCTGCAAATTTTATTCTAAAGTAACCCAAACCCAATCGATGTGTTTTCCAATTTTTAGTATTTTTCTGTAAACGTCTTTCATATTTTGTCACTGGGTATATAACTATGTCGTATATATGCAAAAAAAAAAAAAAAAACGAAATGCATGCACAATGGAGAGCAGAGCGAATGAATGAAGGAATTAATGAATGAACGACATGTTGCGGTATGCACTTACATATTTTGTGGGAATACAAATTATTGTTGTTGTAATTATTATTATTATTGTTGTTGTTATTGTTGTTGTTGTTGTTGTTGTTATTGTTTTTGCGATTGCTGCTATTTCTTTTTGTGGTTGCTGCATTTGAAAAGTATCATATTGCAACTATTCATGTACTTCAGAGCTTATGCTATTACCAACTGCTTGCTTTCTACTACTACTACTGAATATGCATTGCACCATACTTTCAGTTTCTCTTACTTTTAGTGAAAATTAAATTTTCCTTTTGAGGTACTTGGATGTGTACATGCATACATATTACTACGTGTTGCTTGTGTCAGAAGAAATTAATTGAAACGAATTACAGCTTGCTCTATGTATGCATGATGCATGCATATAATCTAATGTCTTGACGCACACACACACACACATAATATAAATAAGTCTTTATTAATTTTTTCTTTCTCATACTGGATTGCTTACTTCTCATGCAATACAGTGCATTGCCGTATATATGCCAATGTTGTCTTTCTTTCAGTCTTATTCGTTCTTTATCTTTACAATTTATTTTTTATGTTATGTACCTCATCTTCCCAATGTTGCCTTTTTTTGTTTGTCTCAATTCTCATTGAAATGACATTTGTATTACAAATGCATTTAACGTAAATGTCTGTATTGCATCGTCATAGTTGTATAAATTTAACAGAATATCATCATTTCAACAGAATGATTGTGTTATATATGAAAGCCTACATATATCCATGCATATACTTTACAGCAACCATATGAACATATATATATGTATGTATATACAAACACATGGCACTTACATACAGAACCACATTCATATATTTTTATTCATTGACATTCATGATTGAGGATACTTTGCGATAGTATACAAATATTTGCAAATGTTTGCATATGTTTACTTAAAAGCTACACTTGAGATTTCATCCATATACGAGTACATACATGTACCTGTACATATCCAGGTTGGATACTTAAAAGACACACGAGTATGTGCTTCCATATGTACATGTGTACAGTACTTGAATCATTACTTCCATACGTATGCACTTGAAATCCAGAAAATAAGCTCGTAATGTAATTATAATACGTACAATGATGATGATAATATATTATCATTACCTCAAAAACATGATTGGAATATCAAGATTTTATTTCGAGTGGTTTCACAAACTTCAAATTAAATTTGACTATTATTTAAGGACTACATATACTCTCAATTAGCTACTACTTATTACAATATTATATGCATTTATTTGAAGTTACCAAATATCATTGTCATGTTTATTAGTAAGAAATTTAATCAACACACTATTGATTTGATCGATGCAGCAGCAAATAAGAGGACATTGTCAAGTAGCCAAGACACACATTTCTACATACAATTTTTTTAAGATACTCAGAATTGCACTTATACTAGAAGTAACATTTATAACCAATCACTTTTTTATATTTAAATTTCATTATATGTAAAAATAAGAGCAAATTCATAAAACCTTTGCCAATTCTTCATTCTATTCCATATACATAGCTCATAGTGCTGTACATTGTAGTTGGATAAAACCAAAACAACTCAACTGTTAGTTGTTTAATTGCGTAATGTAGTCTGATACATAGCGAATGCCGCTGGGATATTCTTCAAATATAATTTTATGATATAACATATTTTTAGTCTGCGCATATTTAATCATTATTGACTACACTGTGTCCGCGCATTTACATACTTAAATCCACCCACGCATGCAATAGCATTCACAAGGGTCGAAGCGTCTATTCATAATTTTAGCCCCATCTTCATTCATATACTTGTACATACATAAATGTTCTCCTGAGCTATTACAGATTTTATTAATGTATCACGTTGCTGACATTTACTACAGAAGAGCACTTGCATATACACGAGTATATAGTTTAAAAATATGTCACATTAACAACCACGCAATGTACATGTATACACACACATTATTAATATAATAAATATATACATATGTACTTATAATACATACATATAAACATGGATATATTAGCACGAGTTTTTAATTAAAACATATTGAAAGTAAGAAGCAAACTCAAGTTGCAATTATAATTACGCATATTAACTGAGCTGTGCTACTTATAATCTGAGAAGTGATGAGAAGTAATGAGAAAATGAGACAAGTAGCTTTTCAAAAGTAGAAATTTGTATAAAGTAGCAAATGGATATTAAAAAATAACAAAATGCTAATAAATAAGAAAATAACATAGTAATAATAAACAAGTTTACTTATGCAAAATTGTAGAAGATAGCAACAGCTTGTTATACAATAAAAAAACCAACGCTAAAAATATAATTTTTTATACATTATAATATTTTTAATTTTCATTTATTTATTATTATTATTATTATAATATTTTTTCCTTCTCAATATTTTACACTGATGCCCTCCGGTATATTCATACGTGTAGGCGTGTTTATATATGAATAGAAATTTAAGTAAGTTAAAGTACAATATATGAAATTTGAAATATTCCCTAAAATATCTAGAACTGCTATGACCTAAAATAAAATAAATATGTGGCACTTAAAGCCCCAAAGGGCTCATTGGCCGAGATTCTCTTCCATTACTGTTGTGCGTCTTAAATTTTTTGGACAGTATTAGAATGGACCTACTTATTTTAGCCGGTTCCGAACGGCAGAACACTTGTGACATCACTTTTTCTGAGCTTTGTCACAGAGTTCTTTTTAGAAGCTTTTTCATGGCAAGTTGTTACTGTCGGAAGAATTGCCAATTGCTTGCCGACAGGTGGGTACCGTTCGAAAGAAAAATCTTTTCGATATTAAATTTGTTATGCATCAGCCGGGTATTGAACCACGACCTACAGATCAGAAGGCGAACACACTAACCACTGAGCTACGGCACCCACTATGACTATAAACATAATTTTTTTCTCATTATTTACATTATTTCTTTTTAATGAATTAAATGCATAAAATCTAATTGTTTCGATAAATGATTACGGCAACACTCGTGTTCAGTGAATACTTTCATGTTATGCACATATAATTTAGTAAAAAATTATATTTATTTTCATTTAATTTTTCTTTAAAAATTGATAAAATCCCACATCGTGGCAAATTTTCCAAAAATTGCACTTTCACTTTTTAAGTAGGTACAACGGGAAAGATCTCAAAATGATACTTGTATATTTATAAATTCATACTCGATACATTGCCACAAACAATGTATGTAGCAAAAATAAAATACTGTAATAATTATATGTAAACAAACAAAAAAAAAAAAGGCGTCGAAATTATTGTAAGCAGCTTATAGGGGTTTATTATTGTCATTGCTTCATATACCCACACTCACACACACACACACAGACATTCATAGCCTTAAGAAAATGGATGCATACATATGTAGATTGCTCGTTTATTTTGATCATTGTTGTTGTTGTTGTTGTTGTTATTTTTTAATCACTTTATTCAAATGTTTATACTTGTTTTCGAGACTGCTCCCATTGATGTTGGCCTTGTCGAGGCAGCACTTCATCCTTCATTATTCAGGTTGTGCCTTTTGCGTCTGACATACGAATATAACTCGCCTTATACTGCTATGTATGTATTTTAATATATATAAATATATTAAATGATATTGTTACTATGCTTGCTGCTGCTGCTGCTGCTGCTGTTGTTGTAATTGTTGTAACTACATAAAATATACAGAAAAAAGTACAAGTACCTTTTTGCTTCTAAAAAACATACACACACACACATACGTATTCATATCAATGACATGTGTATGCTATGTACAATGGTACACATGCATACATGCATACATATGTACATATAAAAATATTTATACAGGTGTAGCAATATTTATGGGGGCGTTAAACTTGCACATATATACCAATACATATACGATAAATATGTATGAGTACCTGTTAGTGTGTAATACACGTTTAATGATAAAATAATTAGAAAAGTTTTTCATGTTTGTGGGAATGGGCAACAATTGCGTGAGTAAGCGTGAGTGTGTATGTGTGTTTTATTGTTTTGGAGTGCTTAATAAATGTTGCAGGCTCTTAGGTAGCTTGGTTGGTTGGTTGGTTGGCTGGTTGACTGTGTATATGTTCCTTTTATTTTGACTTTTTTTTTCTTAGTTAGCACTACGCAAAGGTACATCCATACATGCATACATACATACATGCATAAGCACGATATGTAGATGATGCTGACAATATGGTATGCTTTAAAAGCAACCATCTTTGTTGTCTTGTTTTTGTGTGTGTGTGTGTTTTTTTTCTCGAAAAGTTAATACTTTGCTACGTGATTTTGTAGATATTATGTTACTTAATGAAAGATGGTACATCTTTCTTCATCATATGCTGTTTTCAGTATATTGTTTTTTTTTCTTCCTCTTCTTCTTTTATATTGTTATTGTTTCATTTTATCACTATTTTGTTTATTTTTCTCATTTGTCAAAGAAATATTCAGAAAACAAAAATTAAAACATAACAAATTTTAATTTCCTTTTTTTTTATGTGACGCATTGTATGCTACAGTGTAAATGAGTGTAGCTTTAAGGGGAGCAAAGAGATTGCTTCTTATTGAATATCAATTTAAAACTTTCTAATTTTTCCAACCATAAAATACCAAGTTGATATGTTAAGCTTTATATGACTTTAGCGCGTTCAAGTTGAAGCCACAATATGCAAAAAAAAATAATGCTAATATGAAGCTTGGATATCCTACAAGAAGCACAGCCTCTTACAGAACAACCAGAAAGTGTTGTAGGTACATAAAATGTTTATTATACATATGTATATAGACATATGTATATGTATCTTGTAATAGCAACATAATATGAATATGAGAGAATGAGTAGATGTTTCTGTAAACATTTGAGAATGTGTATAAATACATGTAAACGAATAAAGGGATTATTAAATAAAATTATTTAATAATATTTTTCTTGAGTAACTGCCACATTGAGAATTAACGAATTAACGTTAAAATTACACACATCAAAATTTCATATTTTTCACATATGCTTAACTAATAAAGTACTCAAAAGTAAACAAGAGTATAGTAGGCATTCAGTATACTAAATTTACAGGAATATACTTACGTACATATGTCTATATTTTTGAACCAACAACTTAGAAGGACTTACACAGATTCCTAAAGGAGCACCAGAATTGAAGCGTTGCCTTCTTTGAGTTTCATACATATACGTATAGTATAAAGCTAATTGAGTATTATTAGAAAACACAAATTCGTTGTATCACACTTTTCTTACAAGATGCCATCATGTACGTTTATAGGCGATGGTTACACGTGTATATTTAATTAATTAAATAAACGCCAAAATGTATGCAATATATACCTTTTTTCGTCTTCTCTTTTTCTTGAAGTTTCCACAGAATATGTTATTTAATTTTCATGCATATATACATACATCTTTTTTATATCTATATAAAGCCTTTGATTTAATTTCCTACGCATCAACTTACATGGAAATTTGTATATATACATACATGTCTATTTGTAAAAGTGTATCAACCATTTAAGGTTATATGTAGAAAAAGGTGCCTGCAACATGTATATTCGTACATGTATAGGCACATAGGTATGCATTAACATGTCGCAGTCATAATCTCTAGCGTATTAAGGCATAGAAATCTGAAGAAAATTAATATGTTCATTGACAGCCAGACGGGCACATACACGCGCCTTGTATTTTCGACTAAAACAACAAACATATCGATGTGTTTATTTGTGTGTCTTTATGTGTATTTACTTATATATATGTATATTGTATTTTTGCAACAATTTTCTCGCCCAAAAAGCTTAATTCTTCTGCATGTGGCGCCAACAGCTTAATTTGGAAAATTTTCGAATTTTCATATTATTGTTGCTGTTGTTGTTGTTGTTCATAATGCCGAAACTGAAAAAGGCGTCATTGGGTTGAACGCAACTTTAACAAATTTTGTGTATGCCTTCTTCTACATTCTCTGTATTCATCACTTGTGTCGACCATGTCGGTTGTTCATAAATGAGACAGAATGAGTCGAAGACAGAGAGTCCAATAGGCAGCCAGCAGTTCGAAACTTTGACTAAACGTTTGCATTTTTTTTTTTTTGTTTTGTTTCTATCTTTTTCATTTTAATTTCATTTTTTACACAAGTTCAAAATTGTTATAGTAACTCAGTATGAATTACAGAGTTGACGCAACGAAATATTGTAGTACATATACAACATAAAGTTTCGCCGACTAGCAAGGCAGGCAACTTGAGTGGTAATTCGAAAGACAAGTTCAGATGGTTGCTATTGTTGTTGTTGTTGTTGTTGTTGTTGTTGTTGTTGGCAACTCAAAAAGTTCTTCAAACTATTCGCACTACACAAAACGCCAATGGTAATCAAGAAGGATTGAGAGATATACTATAATATACTAAATATATGGGGTGGTTTTTTTAGAGTGCTGTTCTCTTTTATAGGCATTAAATTTCAAAATGTCCATAAAGTGTGTTTTACACACAGTAAGTTTTGCCATTTGATCATGGAAGAGCTTGCAAATTGTGATATATTACTTTTTTTTAATCGTGATTCAACGACACAGATACCAAATGTCAAATGGTTAATGGGCCAGCACATTAAGATTATGGCGAAAAACAAATAAATCGCTCAATGCTGCTAAGAAAGTATTGCAACGAAAATCGACACAAGTTCGTCGGATCCTGCAGTACCGATTTCTAAATAGGATGGAAAAAATTGATCAAAGGTTGAGCCTCTACACTACGCCATATTTAGGCCAATCGAACAAAACTAATAAAACACTATCGCAACTTGTTTGTTACAAAAAAAACTACAAACAGATGAAAGTTGAATAGAAAAAGATATTTGTTCTACATATTTTTCTAAAGACAAAAGCACCCTTTATGTACTTGTATACATGTAATGAAAGAGTGAACGAATATATATGCATTGTAGTCAAAATGTCTAATGAAATTTAGTTTACAATGACGTAAAGTGGAAATGGCATAATGGTGGGGTGTATTTGACGTTGTTTTTTGTTTGAAAAATATTAACTTGAAAGCATTAAAAAATCACTTTTTCTCATTACGACTGCTGCTGCTGCTGCTCTATTGTTTCATGGGACGCCGGCTCCCTCTACTATGTCAACCAACCAACGAATTGGCTTTTCTTCTTCTTCTTCTTCTTCTTATTTGTATATTTCCCTTCTACTTCTCATCAACACTGTCGTCAGACAAAACTGTCGACTATTAGAAAGCACCTTACTTTAGTTATCGCCATGATACGTACCATTGAAAAGCCAATGCTGCTAACTGATTCAGATGTTGTTGTTGCCAATTTTAACTTTATGCGCACAATGTTAGTATTGTTGTTGTTGTTGGTTTACATATACAATGTCTGTCCAATGCTGTATATTTATTTGAACATAAAGATCGCTTTTAATTTTGATTTTCGTTACCAACATTAAATAAGTTGGGCAGGTTATTTTAGCGCAACATTACATTAGGAAGGAACAACAACAAAAAACAAGAACAATATGAACTTGTAATTGCTTTTAAGCTAACGATACCAACACATTTGAACATACCAAACTACTCTATTTGAATGGAGATCCAACTTCTTATGAGGCAATGTAAAATGAATATAGCCGTTTTACGTGTTAGTTAGTGGATATTTTGGCTTCGGTTACTGATGGTTGATGATGTCTATACGTATGACTATACTACATTTGTGAGCATTATAGGTATGTTGATGGAATGTAGTAATGTAAACGGCATCTCTGCTGTTTGCTTTATGACACTACAAATACATATTTATGTACACGCGCTTATATGATGATGTGACGACGACGACGACGACGATGGTGTAGCAATCAAATTAAACAACAAAGTTTCATTTGATTTTATCCCTACCTACCTTTTGTTATTGTTTTTTGAGAAAACTCGCGCGCTCACTAAAAGGTATTTTAATTGAAAGCTATGTGGTGTGTATATGATCGACAATTTACTATGACAGCCACTGTTTGTTACAAGACATCAAACATATGTATGGGTAGAAATGTTATGTATTCCAAATACTATAGTTTAATGGTTCGTTTGTAGGTTGTTGGTTAGTTGGTTGGTTGTTTGGTTGATAAATCGATTTGATAAAATTTTACTTGTTAGAAATACATTAAATATATATTTATTTATATACGAGTAGATAGGTATGTATGTAGTTTCTTTGTATGCATAAAGAGAGCTTTTAATGAATTCCAATTTGTTAATGTCAGTAAAATTGATTTTGATGCTTTTAATGGTTTGTGACAATTAACAAGATTATTTAAGGAAAGCTGTGGAAATTAAATTTTGTTGAACGCGTGTTATTGTTAGTGAGTGCATCGGAGGGGTAGATATTTAATATGTTCGTATGAAACTTTATACATTGGAATATATAAATTGTATTAGAAATTGTACATCACATATGCCATTTGAGATGAAATGCCTTTTTGAATGAGTATCGAACAGTTTGGGCCAAATATATTTAGAATTATATATAAATGTTGAAAATTTCCTATTTTTAAACACCTTGAAAATATAGTCGAAATATTATATTATAAATATTTAACAGTTTAAGCATAGAATAACATCAAAATCACCAAATCTATCTATCCTATCCTCTATCCTATTTAATGATGATTTTTGTATATACTTCCGCCCAATACCCATCACTTCCGGCAATAGTATATACAAGGACATATATGACACTTACAAAATATGCATAAATATCAACAAATCAATTTTAAGCATTATTTACTTATCTTCATTAATGCTATCGACAATATACACATTCAATCTATATAATTAAGTTATGGTGATTCATTAGTTTTAATTACAAAATCCACTAACGATTTCAAATATGACTCTCTCTCTCTCTCTCTGAGGCCAAAAATACACCTTAATACTCTTATTAAGATATTCACACAAATATTGGGTGGATTTAGCATACATTTATGTGTGTGTATATCGGCTACATATGGGAATTACAACATAATAATCATCATAAATCATCCATAATTAATCCAAAGCTTCTTCATATATGTACTACAAAATATCAGATTAAACTAATAAGTATTTGGTATCTTTCGATCAACCTCAATACAATAATAATAGATAAATCTTAATGAGTAGTAAGCAGATATGATGTACGAATAATCTCCAAATACTCTACATAAACATGAAGTTTGAACGTGTGAGAGAGATGCCGGTGGGCTCATACCTTGGTTGAGTTGATGTTCCTGCTAACACAATTACCGACTGCTTCTTGCTTTTTGTCGTGTGAGATTGTGTCGGGATTTTGTTGTTGTTGACGTTCCGCTGGCGCTTCTTCTGTTGATGATGTTATTGTGGATGAGGCACTTCTTTTGATCCACATATTAGAGGTTGCGTTAATGTGGTATCCATCAGTTCGCTCATTTCGGGTGATATATTTGGCTACTGTCGTATTTTCCAACATCAAACTATTGCTGTCAATACTTGATGAAAAATCTTGATGTTGTTGTCGGTGATTTTCTTCTGTTCGTTCTGCTTTATTAACTGTTGTTGTTATTGTTATGGTTGATGAGATGGTGGTGCTGCTGCTACTTGCTGTTGCTGTTTTATTCGCATTAGCACACTTTCCATCAACTTCCAAATTGTAAAGCCTTTCGTTGGTGGCCAATACAATTATTCAAAATGTATGTTTAAATCAAGTTTTGATTTATTTAGATTATTCTTCGTTATCGAAAGAAATTTCGTATTAAATGAAGAAGAAAAGCACGAAAATCACAAACGAATTGTTTCTGATGTACATCACTTTGTACAAAGAAAAAACATTCGAGATATACTTGTATATGTTTATGTGTATTGTTTATTACAAGAAAACGATTAGAAATATACTTATGTACAACACAATCAAACAATGTTGAATGCAAAAACCAAAACAATAAAATTTATTAATTCACTTGAACATCATGCTGCCTATAATAACGAAAAAAAGAGTTAAAGGTAAATAAAATTTGATATTCTACACTTTGTATGAAAATGACAGCGACACAGGAATAAACAAAAGTCCTGACAACCTACAAAAAAAATTAATAATACAACCAACAAGCAAAAGTGTGACGCCTCATTGTATCACTACAAACACCAACACCCAACGCCTTTATTGTCATTAATAAATCAATTCATAATCCGTATGTGTGAGTATAATAATAAAATCATCATGGGCAAAGAATGATAATAATAATGAATGAATATCTCGGAAATTTCAATATAATCATTATAATATATAATAGTATTATTATTATTATTGCTATTACTATTACTTAGTGTTTGTTCAAATACTCTTATAGTATATTCATCCATTTGACGTGACCATTATACATTGAGATATGTAATGGTAATGACATTCCAACACGCAACCACCATTATAATCGTCTTTAAGTATGAATTTATTTTCCTATAAATTTCTTCAAATCAATATCATGCCGATTTATAGGTCCCTTTATATACAATAAAATAATTTTTTTTCCCTCTAACTCTGTCCATCACTCATCAATTTACACTCAAGCGCTTACAGTTCACACACATAAAAAATATTATAATGTACAAGATATGTTTGAAAAAGGACAATGACTATATATCAATAAATTATAATAGATGGATTAATACGAAAAGAAAAAAAATCCGAAATGAAATGAATGAAGACATCAATGAATGAATGAGTGTTAAATTGATATGAAGTAGGAGGAATAGCAAATCAATATACATATGTATTGTTGTAGTTAAATGAGTGTTGTATAGAAATATCAAGTCAAGTAAAAAATTCAATTCTAATAATGACAGATGCACTCTGGAGACTAAAAACATCAATGCTTTAATTCAGGCTAAATAAAAAAACTAAATAATCTCTGCAGAGTGACTTTCTTTGGTGACGACATTGGGCTCACATTCATTTCAAATAAGATTCAACAACAGTTCGCAATGTAGATCTAACCAATTTGTCCTTAATCTCATTAGAACATTAAATGCATTAAATGGAAAATGAATATTCAAGCAAAAATATGTGGCTTTATAAACTATATACTCCAGTGAATTGTCAAGCAAACAATTGATATTGACTTAATACTACCAACTCGTTATTATAGATTATACTTCCAGGTATATAGCAGTTTTAACGCACATATATATGTATGTGTTAAAGGTAAAGGCAATTCTTTCACTATACCAAAGTCTGAGAGCAAAAATTAATTGTTAATAATAATTTCTTATTTTTACTTTCATTTTTTTACAAAATCGTCCAATCTATCTCCTGACAGACAATGACAGAAAAGCCACTTTTCCCCACACATTTCCGCTCCTCTTTAGACATTCGACAGCTGTAATCATAAGAGCACAACAACTAATGAACATTTACAAACGGCCATCACCATTCAATAGCACCAACAAGCATGCAGTTATAATAATAGCATAATTTAATTAAATTAATTATTATTAATGTCAAACTCACGCACTCCCTTGCTGACGCCCATCAACATATCATCGATCTACATTGTATGTCGACTCATAGACACAAATACACAGACGGACGGGCAGAGTGTTGGCCTATCAATGTTGCGTGTTATAATGCATAATTGTATTGTAGCTATCATACAAGTACCTAGTATTACATACATCCACTCGTATTGACAACGTTAGCAATCCATTCATAATGCTCACAGATATACAATATGTGCATTTGCATATATACATATATAGAATGAACAAGTGATGTGCATTTGTATGGGTTCATTCGGACTTGTCATACATTGTGGTAGAATTATTGGTTAACTTTTAATAAACAATTTACATTTAACAATTATGACAGTCAGATGTAATATGTATGTATGTGTGTACCTTGTATATAAATACCTATACATATGCATATATGTAAAGTTATATTATCAACATGCATTTGTGAATGACACGTAGAATGGATTAAATGCAATTTATCATAAATTAATTAGTTAAGTAAATTGCAAATAAATGTAATTAATATCGCTTGACTCGCATACACGCGCAGATATACAAGAATAGATTTATAAATGTATAATTACATTCACAGGGTGCTTAAATTTCAACAGTTCAATTGATTAATATTGTTGTGTTCTTGGAAAATTTACTTATTTTTGGCGACTATCAGTTGGTTAAGACACATTTTGGTCGAAATTCTGTTCGAATAATGTATCTCCTCTGATATAATTTTTTCTGAACTTTATTGCAGGGATTTTTTGTAAGTTTTTTAGTGTTTCTGTCAGGTTATTTTTTAGCGATAGGTCAGCACATGTAGTCAATGCACTCCACGCCGCATTAAAGTGAAAGAAAAAGTATTATTTTTCACTAGTCCCACTTCGATAACATAATACTTTTATTTCCAGCATTATCCTTCAGCACACTTATTATATAATTCGCTTCAGCATTATTATCACTTTGATAATATTAACATTAATAAAATATGATATTGCCACTAATAACATAAATCACCGCAAATTCAATCAACATCGTTTCTTTAAAACTTTATCATTATTCTGCATTGAAAAGTTGCATTATTGACATCCTTGTTCAGTGCTCCTTATGTTATCCTAACAAAAATAAGCATATAATATGCAGACTTCATCCTTAATAAATGTTATTGCTGCTCTTGCTAAGTACCTAATAATACTAAGTATGAATGAGAATAAATGAGTGAAAATCATAATAGTCATTCTTCGTCTGATCGCCATAATTTTTGCCTTTTTTCTTCATGATGATTTACTTATCATCATCATTTTTGTCAACTATGCATATTGCAGTCACTGGTTGGTAGAAAAATCTGTTGTTGATGTATGACCAGTAAGTCGTCTCGTTCACTAACTTAACATAGTAATCCTTACTATGTTATTTCATCATAATTTCATTCAATTTAAGACCACGTGACAATGTTATGCCACTTCTAAACTGCTAGTTCATATTTGTTTTTGACAAAAAAAAAATTTTTTGTTTAATACATATCATTGTTGCTCATATTAGTGTTCTGAATTTTAACATTTTGTAACTCTATTTAAACAACATTATCTTTGTCTGTTTTACTTAAATATCCAACTAGAAACTGATGTTTTGTCTATCGTCACAATTGTGGGAGCGGACAATATGTCTAAAACAAAGAGCATACATACAATGAAAAACTATTACTTGTAATATGGTCTGGCAGCTCCTGCAATGCTGACAAATACTGTCACATACTTATATACTTATATATATGTATGCATAAGTAAAGCATCACCAAAGTGTGAGTTCTTAAACGACACATTGCCATCACCATCATAGCGTTATTTTCTCAGCCACTCCATAATAAAGCTTGCGCCAGATGTCCAACATCACTTTGCCTCCTCGACAATATGCGGCAACGAAATGAATAAACGAATTGTATACGAAAGAGAAAATGTGAATAAATATATAGAGTAGCAAAGTCGAAAACGAACGAAATGAAATGCAGACATGCTAGTTGGATTTTTTTTTTTTTTTTGGATATGACGAGTCAAAACCTCACTTTTTATTCCATATAATTTCTTCAATGATAGTGGAAATTTTTGCACGTATTTGCTGACTATTTTGACTCAGCTGCAATATTTTATTGGGTAATATTTTTTTATATTTTTTTTTTTTTTTTGTCATTTTTACTTTCGTCCAAGTTTTTATATATTTTCGTTCACTTTGCTTTATTTGATTTTTCTTTTTTTTTAGAATTTTCTAGTTTTTATTATTCTATTTTCTTATTCACTATATATGCTCCTCTCCCTTTGGCGGTAAATTCATTTATTTGCATCATATGCTGTATAGTGCAGGTCACCCAATGGACTGATGGTATAAATAATAAAATTTGTTGCTGTTGATGATGTTGCAGTTGATGTTATTTTGGTTGTCTTTTTTTTTTGGCATACCAACAACAACTTCTAAAATGGCAGCAGCTGTTGTGTATTATGTTCGGAATAAAATTTTACATAAACGCTAAAGGCATATAATGCATACCTAGGGTTGTAATGCCTAAACTTGAACATCTAGGATGCCGAAGTAGTAGAATAAGCACATTTTGACATATAAGTACACAGAAGACCGAATTGTGCTTTCATACAAATATTTTTTAATCCATTATCTGTTTTTATTTTTTTAATTTTTTTTTTTTTTTTGTGTTTCAGTTTTGTTTGTTTTGTTTGATTTTGAGTTTTATCGAAACTATAAATATTTCAATCGGTGTGTCACTGGATTAGTTAATAAAAACGCACCAAATTTGTATGTTTAAGTATCTAACCAATTCTCAAGAGTAGAACTACGAATTTTGAATTTTTTTGAATTAATATCATTAATGTTGACATTTATATATTGTTTCAATATTCACTATAATAATATTACTTTACAATTACTGAATAAAATTTCTAAATTTATGCTAATTGGCATATGATGAATCCATTTAAACAACAAAAACAACAACAACAACAACAACAGCGACAACCACAAAACTGATTGCATCTAACCACATCCATCATTCATAATCTATTCGAATGAATATATCATCACTTTTCATTTTCTGTATGACAAAATTAAATATGTAAATATTCGACAAGTGATAAGGAATGAAAATGAAAATATAAATTGAAATTAGTATATTATATATTTAGTTTAAAAAAGTTGATTACAAATCATACTTGCGTACGTATTTGAAAGTACGCGTGTAACAGCCTGCACAAAAGCTAGTCACTATAGACTATTAGCAGATCAACAGTGGTAGGAGACAACAATTTAAGCTTAATTAGTTCTTCTTATGCCACAAACACTTGTGTACATGGGTGTATGTGTATGACACAAAAACTAGTATTTATGTATACATATATATATATACTATACACAAGGGCTCATTTGTAATGTGACATACTCGTGCCACCATCTTATACAAATTACATTTAATGCATAATTCAGAAATACATACCACATTTTGTATGTGAGTATATAGAGATATATATATAGTATTTAAATAGATATGTGCATGTACATATGTCGGTACACTTGTATTATTAATACATTCATTTACTGGTTATATTTTACCACAAAATAATTTGATACGATTTCTTGATGATATTGATGATTAATATTATTTAAGTACATGCTTATGAATAGTATATATTAAGACCTTCATACAAGTTCAAGAAATCGGCTTTATTTTAATGTATGTTATAAGTACATGATATTGTGAATAAATTATTTAGAAATAAATTATTTTTCTCTTTCCGCAGCTAAGAGTTATGAAGTCATAACAATGAAATATGATCATTTTTAGATAAAAAAAATATTTCAAACTTTAAAATTGTTTGAAAATTTATCATTTCCATTCGAAATTCTTCTAAAGAAAGGAATATCAAAGCTTCGTTTACTAGTGTATATTGAGAGATATGGAAATGTATATATACATTATTGCTCAGAAACAATTTAGTACTAATTGTTCCAAATCTCACCATCAGTCTATTTTAGTTCTCTTCAAATATTTCAAATATTTCCAATATTTCAAATTTTAAAATTGTTTGAAAATTTATCATTTCCATTCGAAATTCTTCTAAAGAAAGCAATATCAAAGCTTCGTTTACTAATGTATATTGTGAGATATGGAAATGTATATATACATTATTGCTCAGAAACAATTGAGAACCAATGGATACGGACAACAAGACTGGAACAAAAACCTAGTTCACCTTCTTCATTTGTTTTTATTAATATATCAAATTATTAATCAAAATAATACAGTACATATTTACAATAATTTATATGAATTTTATTTGAATATAAAATTTTCAAAGTCATAATAAAAATATTGCATACAATTATTTTTATTTTTTTATATACTTTTAATTAATGTTCTTGCAAATACAATATATCTAAGTACGTATACAAGTATGTAAATACACAAGCTCTCTAAATAGAAATGCAAATAATTTTGTTTATATTTCTAAGACGCCTGTAGGGTCATTGCTTTGTGTAACTACAAATAAAATAAATTGAGAAAAGAAACACAAACCCATACAAGGTACTCTGCACACCAGTTGCTCAATTGCAATATAACTAACAAGCTGAATCACAGAAAGATACAAAAAGCAACTTGTAACATTACCAAAAAAATTTAGATCTTATATGCAAATATATGTAGCCTCTTCATGTACTAGTAGGTGCATACATATGTATGTATATACTATTTAACGCATATAGGTATTACCTTTTTTTTTTGTTTGCTTCAGCTGTTTTTGTTGCTTTCTTTTCTAATGTTTTGTTGACTCTTCCATGTATATACGAACCAGTACGTATAATCTTTCAAGATGTTGTCAAGGTTTCAACATAGTCGGTTAGTAAATTGCTTACTTGGTTATTTGGTTATTTGGTTGGTTTTGGTTGGATAGAGAAAATAGTCGTACATACATACATACATATATTACAGAAGCTCGAAGAAATTGTGTAAAATATATATGTATGTGTAGCAAGTATTCATGGTACTCGACCTTGAAAAATAGATGTATGTCATCATACATATTGTATACCAAGTTCAAACGCTTAAGTAAGTACAAATAGTATTATTTTACGATTCATATACATATATATGTATGAGAGTATACATACAAGTAATATGTACTTGAAAATGAACAGTACGAGTATACGAGCATTTATGAACAACTATATGTAAATCGCTACTGGCGTTCCAGAATATATTTAGTATTTTATGATTTTGTATATAGGGGTTTGTTGATTGCTATTGAAAGTATTTACTTTTTTTACATGTATATGCGCATATACGTATACATATTATGTATAATACACGCAAACCTTATTTTCAATATCACACTTTTGCCTTTACAAATACTTTGTTGTACGCTGACATTCATAAATATGTTTATATACATTGGTAGGTATTTCCTCATATGCATGATGTATACATATGATTATAAACATACATAGACTCATTTATCAAGTTTCATACAAGCAAAACGCCCGAAGTTACTTCTATTACATCGTTGTCGACACCATAGACTCACATACACATGCATATACATGTATTATGTTGTATATATAAGTAGGTGCATGTATGTACGTATACGTACATACACACAAATACATATATTGTATATACCATATATTGAAATAGATGTAAGATTTAATGAAGTAAGATTAAATATTTTTTCAACACAATTTACTTGAAAACGATAGGATGTATGTAGCAGTAAATGATAATGAAGGACGATATGATATTGTGTATAATACACAATACATATACTATATTTTCATATACATATATGTATGTATGTATGTATAGATATAAGTACGTATCTGTATATTAGTTCAAGTTGTATATTGGACATATATAAAAAGTTACACATTTAGTAAAGTGTATGCAAACTTTTTCTAAACTAACTTTTCTAATAAAATCGTAATATTATATATACAGTAAGGAGTATGAATTTCTATCGACGTTTAAATTAATTTGTCTACGAAAGAATATTTGAATAAGTACAGTAAACTATCGATGTTCGTTACAAGCTATTATAACAACAGGGAGTATAGTAATTTTTTATGTGAATAAAATTCATTTAGAAATTACAATTTTACTAAGAAACTAGAATTTACAACAGAAATATATCCTAAAATATTTTTCCAACCAACAGCATGGTAAAATTAAGAGCTTTCGTATTTGATTTTAAGAAATAAGACAGTCACTGAGATGCATATTTTCATAGCTTAACCCAAAAGGACATACTTATGCTCCTTTAGAGCATAAAGTTTTTTTAGACTTTAAAAGTTTTACAATTGTTTGAAGATTATTTTTCTTAATCTTATTTTTTTCCCCCTAAAATCGATTTTAGAATTAAATTTAGAAATTTTCGACCTTTTAAAATACTAGTAATTATAATGTCAACCAACTATGAAGCATTTAATATTAATATCTGTGTTAAAAATAGTAACGACTTTAAAATTTGCATAAAATTGCAATTTGTCACACACACACACACATACAACTAATCATAAATAAAATAAGAAGAATAACAACAATAACAAGCATAATCTAAAAAAAAAAAAATGAAGTGAAAAAATCTCAGAAGTAATAGCAATAGTAGAATAAAAGTTTATGGCAAATATTTGTAAGAAGACAACTATGAACACAACAAGAAGAACATTGAGGACAACGAGTAGGATTTATTCGAAGAAAAGAAGCATCTAGCTGGTACACAGTTGCACACATTCATACATACATAAGAGATAGTTGATGGCATAAAATCAACAATGCATTAAATATGAATGAGTTTGACTTTAGAAACGGTTGAGACACAGAATCTGTATGAGAGATGGATAGGTTGGAAAAGATAAGGACAGTGGGCGATAGATAATGATCATCTTTGATAGTATGTATGGTGCATTAAAACTTTAACTATTTAAGTAATTGTCTATATTCACACTATGCTATATAAAAAATTTTCACTTTGATATACAACACTCAGCGTATATAAAAATAAATATGCTAAAAAAAAAAAATAGATGAGAATCTTACACTATCATCATCAAGTAGTAATATTACTAACGATAAGCATGATGATGATGATATAAAGTAATTTTCCTTCTTAATTTAATTCTATATTATAACTGATTTCAGTATATTAAACAGTTGCAAAAGTTTCATTGCTTCTAGGCAACTATCATTCTCCTCCTCTTCAAGTATCTAATAAAATGACAATGTCAATTAAACAGTTTTCTTTATTATTAAATAAGCTTATTTTTTTAACTTTTCCTTTTTTATGTTCTCATTATTAGTTTGACAAGATCTGTCCAATATATACACTGAAGTTTTCGGTAACTTTTTAGACCAAATACTTTTTGACTTTATATGAATTCATTTTCGTGAAAATGAAAAGAATTCCAATACTCCCCAAATACCAATTAAACAAAATTCCACTAATTTAATAAATTTGCTTAAATATTGTAGAGTAAAACTTTCAAAAATTTCTCAATTTTGATTCTAAAAAAGATTATTTAAATCCATTCATATATATATTTATATAGCAAGTAGTTATAATAACAAATCATTTGAAATACATTTAAAATCCATTAAATTTCATTCGATGTAATTGGAGAAAAACAAAAATGCGAAAACATTAAAAATTTATCACAACAAAAGTATTTATAGTGAAATTTGTTAAACCACTTAATTTTTATTGATTTCTACATGTAATACCCTCATTTAAAACAAATTGTACTAAAAACAACAACAAACAACCCACACAGAAAAGTATGATGACGATGTGCAAAAAAAAAAAAAACAAAACGATATTACGAAACATTTTAAAAGCCTCATAAAATCAACAACAACAACAACAACAGTAAAAGTGGCGATAGAGAAGGAAAATATTGTATGTACTTGTATGTAGCAAAAGTGATTCTTATCTGACACCAAAAACCGGCTGGCTACACTAAGACGAAACTTCACTAGCTAGTAGGCAGACAAGCATACTAGCATACAGTCACACACACACACACACACACACACACATGAATACAAATACATATTAAGCTTATGAGACATTATAAACCGAATAGCTTTGCTTGAAAAGTAAAGCTATTTGTATTACGACATATAAAAGCACAAACATTCACTCACACAAAATCACATACACACTAATGCTGATTTTATTTCTTGCTTTTTATTTTATTTTTACTCTACATATTTTTTTTTTCTCTCTTTCTTTTTGAGGTCACTTTGCGAAAAGTGTTTATAACAAGCTAAATACTAAAACTAAAGTTGAAGTCATGAAATACAGATGGAGAAAGCGAGGCGAAAGGGAAACTGCTGTTTAAATATTAAATAAAGTATGAAATAACCTTCTAAATTGCTGCAATTGCCTGATGGACAAATAACAGCAGCAACAACAACAACAATAACAACATGAACAATTATGTTGCCCTAAAATGTTGCTGTGGGTTTATTTCTCTCGTTTTTTTTTTGTTTTTGTGTTTCGCTTGTCCTGATTTGACACAGCAAAGCATGTAATACACACAGTCTTACAGATGTTAGGTATTTTGTAAAAGTCTGTTGGATTTGATTTTGATTTTTGTTTTGTTTTTTTGTTTTTTTAGTTTATTTTGTTTTTCGAGCATATTTTGAATGTTTCTTCATATCTATGTTCTGACTGAAATTAAATTTTCAAGCTTAAAATTACTTAAATTAACTTAAAGTTTCGAATATAGCATATTTGAAGGGGCAAAATTTGCACACAATTTGATACATTCTTATATATAGGATGATTTTTCAGAAATTAACTGAAAATTTTTAAAATATTAAAAAATTAATAAATTACTTATTTTATTAAAAAAATATTATTATGCTTTATTATGGTTCCATCAAAAACTCGTTAAAGCTGCACTTCATATGAATCGAAGATTTCTCAGAAATACTCATTTTTATGGCAAGCGCTATTGAGACGTAAATTAGAATGAATAGAAATGTCTACATGATGTTAATAGTCTTTTGACAGGCTACTTCTAAAATATTATAGTTTCTATCACGCCGAAAAATCACCCTAATACGTATGTATGTATACAATTGCTTAGCAAAACATTATATAGTCTATTTTTAGGTGCATAAAAATATGCTACAATTCTAGTTATATTTTCTCCACCAATTAACGCTTTAAATTGTATTTTTTTTTTTTCTAACAAAATATTGTAAATAATTACATTATACACACACACACACAATATTACAATTTTTATATTTTGTAAAGTATGTACTTTACTAAAAATTCCTCGATTTGGGGCTCATTGCCTTAAGACATATTTCTTATTTTTATTTCTATTTTTTTTTTTTCTTTCAAAATGTTGCTTAAAAGAAATATATAATAACAGGCAATGATGATAATAGAATGAAGACCATGAGCCTTAGGTATGTATAATATTATGTATTTTTCTGATTTATTTCTTTTTTTTTCTTTTCGTAAAATCTCTTTTTCTATATAAAAACAAAGTCGATACTACTAAAGTATATATTTGTCGTTCTCTTTCTATATCTCTGTCTCTTAGTTTCGTAATTTTTACTTCTTGTTCTACTTTTTTTTAGTACTCGTATTAGGCATTTTTGACCTATTTTAAGCACATTCTTAACCTTTTAACTTGTAAGTACTTATTTGCTTATTTCCTTTCATATTTCTTTTAAATTTCTTTGAAACATATTTCTGCACGTAGAATGTCAAATTGCATTTTATTTTATTATTTGTTTTTTTTTTTCCATTTTATTTGCAGGAACTTCAATCGATTATATAAATGAATACAAAATGTTAAAATGTAAATAATAGGCTTCACTTTAATATATTATATAAGTACAAAATCCAATAAATTTAAAAGTATGAAAGAGAAAGTATTTTTTCTGAGTAGTTGATGCTGAATTTTTAAATGTATTTATAATATCTTTAACATATTGCTTACTGGGGATGTTTTCCGGTGCTTGGTTAAAGAATTATCCTACAATATATCACCTTTGGTAGTCAGCAAATCGTGTACGTCGGTGAGAAACTGAATTCAGTTATCACAAAACAAATCTGGTCAAAAGTATAAGAGGCTAGCTGCATAGTGGATGAGTATATTGAGTTGCTGTAGGTATTTGCTGAAGAGTAAATTTCGATATTTTTAATCATTTTAATTTTTTAATTTATCCTCAACACTTAAGAGATATTAAATTTAAGTGAAATAAATTTTTGTTTTAATTGAAATCAATTATTTGAATACAATTTTTTTGCGTTTTGTATTCTGTGGTTCAGAATTTTCATGTAAACGTTTGTGTTTAATTAAATATTTTAATAAAATAAGCAAATAAATACATTACAAACCTCAGCCAATGTGGTGGCCTTTGTCTGCCACTAAAATTTCAGCAATAGAACAAACTGTGTTATTTATTTAATATTGCCAATAATACAAAAATTTAAATTCAAAATATTTTAAAATGTATTCATTTTTTTTAAATTCAACTATTGTGTTTCGCCATTTTATTTGACTTCATATATACAATTTATATATATATATATATATATATATATATATATATATATATCCGTTTTTTGTATTGTACACACATAGAGTACTTTGCTATTTAAATATTTTAATTAAAAAATACCCACTATACTGCACAAATATTCAAAGTCCATATCCACAGAAATGTTTTTATTAAAATTTCGCCGCCATTCAGAAAAAAGATAGCAATAGCGCTAGGGAATATGAAATCATAAGATAGAGAGTAAAATACATACATATAGAATTACTATATTTTTGCGTATGTCGTTCAATGATCTGTGAATGTCTATGAATGAGACACGAAAGAAAAAAAAATCACAAGCAATATCGACGCCATGAAAAAAGGGTTTACAGCAACAACAATAGCAACTAATTTCCAAACAAATACATATTCATGCAGGCATGTACTTCTCGTGCAGCTGAACAATGAATAAACATGACCATTAAGCCATTCAGTATACATTCATGTATACTCTTCTCGATAGTACACGTACACTGTGAAAATGTTAAATAGAAAAACTAAACACATACACACACACACATACACACACAGAGAGACACACCCATCACACCAATCCAGTAACAAATAATAATGAAAGCGAATAGAATAGAAAATTGGAAAGAAATGGCTAACAGCAACAACAACAACAACAACAACAGCAACAACACAAAAGCCATTTTAACTAAACTTTAACAGAACAAAAAACAAAAAAAATTTGAAAACAACAACAAGAAAAATCAAAACAATACAAAACAAGAAAATAAAATAAAAAAAATTAACCGGAAAAAAGTAACAAAACAAAGAGGATATCAGCTGCACTGTTGTCGTTGTTGTTGTTGTTGTTGTTGTTGTTGTTGTTATTTTTACTCTTCTAAAAGGTAAATTGTATAAACAAAAAGAGCAATTTAGTGTACAAAAATAAATTAATTTAAAGAAAATAGAACAAACAAACACGAAAGAAATAAAAACGAAAGGCACAACAACAGAAAGGGAAATCAATGCAATCAATTAAATAACCTTAAATTGATATATATTAAGTGAAGTAAAGGTAGATTTTTAAAGGCAACATTTTGTTCATTTAATTTTATATTTTTTTTTTTTTTTTAAATAGTTTGGCCTGAGATAACAACAACTGCAAAGAATTTGAACAAGAAATATAAATGAAAGCATTTTTAATGAAATACTTTGATTTCAATGGAAGAATGTCACCTTCAAGTATTTAGTTATAGCATAGTATATAGTAGCAATAAAATCAATAGCGTTTGTTGATATATTATGAAAGTATGAAAGCTGGTAGTTATATACGTTTTTTATTTTTATTTTTGTTTAATACATGAATTCTTTAGAATAATATGTATTCAAATTTGAACAGAAATTTGATCAGAAAAACTAGGAAACTTGAACCAATTTTAATTTTCAGTTAATTTCCAATACCCAGCTGCAGTGATTTAAATAATTCACTTCTATTTAGGAGTTTGAAAAAAGTCCATTTCTAAAATTTTAATAGAACTTAAACCATATAGGAATGTCAAAATAATTTAAAGGATAACCATAGGAAATTTATTTTTTTAGGTGGTCTTAGTTCATTCTTTTCTATGTATTTTGATAGAAATTTTCATTAAAGGAATCTGCTAATATCATTGCATGATGGAATAATTTTAATTGACAGAACTTTTGTGACATCACACCAATAATTTCAATTTAATAAATTTTTACTGCCAGACAATTGATATTTTTAGCCGACATGTTGATTAAACCACATATAGAAAATACTAAGAACCTAACTCAATATATTTTAGATTTTCTATGTACTCTCATCTCATATACTCATATTCAAATAAAGCCGTTGATTTATACAATACCTAAATTTTAGAGTGAAATTTTAAATATTATGTTTGTTAAAAATATAAACATCACATCTAAAAAATTGTGATTTTCAACAAAAAATGCTATGAACGAATTTTTTTTCATTTTTTTTTTCATAATTCACAAAACAAGATGTTTATAATGCAACTTCTTACAAAGTAGTAGTAAAAAAAAAAACCATGTACATATTTGAAATAATACTCATATTGCAATAACGTCAACAATAAATTATGCAGTATCAGTATCATCGAAAAACGCGAGGATATAAAATCATAGATTGATAACAATATCGACAGAATATCGTAAAAATATAATATTTGTGTGTGTGTATTTTTTTTTCGATTTTGAAAAATATAGCAAATCTATGTAATATTATTCACTACCATTGCATACAATGAAGTATATTACATACAATGCATTCGCTATATTTTCATGTAGTGAATGTTATTGCCATTTAGTGCATTTTTCCACACGTATACGTACATAATGATGCATTATGCTGCATGGAAACGGATTGATATTACGCAATATGTTTGAAATATCTGATGCGATCAGATATAGATATATATCGTTAATTTTATTATAACATTTTTTGTTTTATGATATTTACTTATTTTTCATTCATTCAGCTGTATTAAACTCATTATAAATATTGTTGTTGCTACAGTTCTATTCTACTCTTACTATTATTATATTGTTGACATGCAGGTAATAAATTTGTAATTGTGGTAACTTCTCAAAATGATATATATTCTCGTATAAATCGACATATTCCTTAAATACCAGCAGTGTCAAAAGCAAATTCAACTTATTTCCATATACAATATATTGTAACATATACATATGTTAACGCATGTAACTATATAAAATTTGAAAAAATAAAAATATCCACATTCCGTAATATTCATAACATTTTCACGAAAAATTACACTTCCTTGCGTTGTAGTTATGTAGTTATATAGTATTCATATTTATTACACAGTAGATATATATCGGGTGTTTCTTTAAGAGCTTGAAAACGATGAACCAAAATAAAAGAATGACTTATTGGAATGATATTTTTTGTATTTTAATACGTTAGATAATTTCATGACATTTATTTTTTAAATATGATTTCAAGCATATATCCACCACGTCTACGAGTTATATGCTCCATTCGATCAGTCCAATTTTTGAGTATTTTTTTTTTCAATAAACCTCGACATATATTTTTAATGGTGGCTTTAATATTGGCTTCCAATAATTCAGGAGTTGCTGGTTTGTCGTCATAGGCCAATGACTTAAGATAGCCCCATAAAAAGTAGTGAAGAGGCATTAAATCGTACGAACGAAAATTAACCGAACCGCCTTTGGAAAGAAAATTGTCACCATATTGATTTTACAATAACTCAATTGTTGCACGCGCTGTATGGCATGTAACCCCATCTTGTTGTAACCAATTTGTGGAAACAAAAAGTCAATTAGCATGGCTTGATAACGTGCACCATTCCCCGTAAAGTCAGTGATTCAATGAGAGCTTGAGAATTGTATTCGGCAATTTTCTTTATTAGCGTAACCTTTCAACCAGAAATTATCCCGACCACAAATTTAACGAATTGCTCTATGAATTATTATTATTTTTTTGTTTTTTAATGAAATTCCACAATTTGAAAGTGTTGTTCTGGCGTTAAACGATTCATGACGAAATGGCAAATTTTAGTGAACAGAAATGTTAACACAGTTTGACAATTCTGTCAAATCTTAAATAGCCCTATCGAAAGATCTCATGCGGAAAAAAACAACACCCGATATATCTCTTTTTTGTTTTTTTCTCTTTAACAATTTTTTAAATGAAAGATTTGTGACTTATTACATCTCACTGCTACATCACTTTTTTTACAATGTATGTACACATTGTGTACATTTACAAATCTATTCATATGACTGCTGGTACTGCTTGCATCACTCTTTTTATATGTTTACAATGTGAATTTGTCTACGCTTGTATGCATTTTATGAAATTTGTTACATCCTGTTTCCACAATGATATTGTTGTCATTTTTAAATTGGTATATACTTGATATGCGTCTCAGTGTGTGTATAAAAGGACAACAATGTCCTCATATCGTATATATATATACACGTATATATATCGTAAACATTTTATAAATACCTGTATATGTACATATATACCATTTATGAGTGTAGTAATATGAATACATCTCTTGTATGTACAGTGAAGCTCTGCTGTTGATGCAATTGCAACATTTTTATTACCATATCTTTTATGATATACTTTGTATGTATACATTTGTGCAAATTTCTTCCACTATTTTTCGATGTTGTTTTTCATTGTTTTTCTCATGCTCTGTTGATCTAAATTATAATAAATTTTTGTGTTAACTATTTTCGAAATAAAAGCAAATATAAGCAAATTCTTTGGACAAAATTTTTGGTAATTTCCAAACAAAAATTCTCATACTTATCGATTGACTTTTTCGCTAATCCATAAACAGTACACTAATACCAGATGAATAAATTTTTGTTATCTTTCAATTTATTCAGCGATCGATGATATTCGAAATATTGAAGATATTTGTACTAAAGGACAGCGTATTCGAAACGATGTGCCCAACTATATGCAATAAGTAATTGTTTGACATAAAAAATACCACCCTAATGACAACTTGAAGCCATATATTAATTGTACTCACACTAATGTTAAAAATACTTCTGTAATAGTAGAAAGAGGGCTTAAGCAATTAGTAAAATGAAAGTTTCTGTATTTTTTTTTTTTTTTTGTATATTGCATTGAGTTATATTGTATTTTTTGTATCTTTTAAACAACAAAAAACCAATAATAAAATATTAGATCCACAATAAAATATATATACACATAAATTGTTGTCCATTTTTTATTATACCAGCAACTTTTGTCAGATATTTCATTTCTTATATTTTTATGGGTAATATTTTTTTGTTTTTTTATAATTTTGTATAGCTTTGGTTATTTCACAAAAAAAAAAAGAACGAAACAAAGAAAAAATTATCCAATAAACCAAAAATTTTCTTTCAACTTTTATGTAGTAACTACATATATGTATACAATCATAAACTCATAAAAATGTACGTTCATTAAAGTGGTCCTTATATACTGATATTCAAATTTACTTGAGCTAATCGCCAAATTTTTTAATTAATTGATCAAGGATACACTGTAGAAATTTCATACAAAATTAATGAAATTAAAATGTGCCTGCTAGCACTCAAAGTTTTCAGATGCAAGAGATATTTCCAATTTAACTTCAACAATACTATTCAAGGAATAACGCCATTTTTGTCATGATGATTCCGATTCTGATTTCCGAAATGCTGTAAAACAATTCTCAAAATATCTCAATTTAAATAAAATACCAAATTTTATAAATTTTAATTATACATAATTCATTCTCCGAGAATGAAATGAGAATTTTTTCGTAAATATGTGTCTCATCTAGTGGAGCTTAAATTGCTTGTGAGAATTAGCAAACATTGGGTGCAAGAAGCCAAGGAATCTTACTTTCAATATATTTATGTGTAATTTTAAGTGCATTACACTTCTTCATACTTCTAAGGACGACTCTAGTGTACATATAAATATACATATAATATAATATATTTTATTCACAGCATCCATCACCACCGTCATCATTATAATCATTATTTTCACAGCAAGAGAAAATTATTATAAAATATTATTACTGTAGTTTTTGTTGTTGTTGTTGATGTGGTTAGCTGTTCTGTTCTGTTTAAATTTGTTAACTTGAAATACATATGCAAATACATACACAAATCCGTAACATTTTTTATGCAAATAATTTTTATTGTTGTTATGTGTTGAGTATATGCGCATATTATTGTCACAATATGTATGTAAAAAAGTAGAATTTTTTTATGATTATGTGAAAACACTGTGGGATAAAAATTAAAAGGACACTATAATTTCTTGGAAACCACATGCACACATATACATTCTAACGCATATTAAATTACTGATAATGCAAAAAGTGTAAAATATAACATTTCGACAAGAAAAAAAAACTTGTTTACAATTTTTATTTAATGTTATATTATATAATTTCTTTTATTAATTTTATTGTTTTTTTTTTTTTTTTTTTTGTAGGAAATTTTATTCAATTTTAACTTAACGCCCAAAGAGATATGAACCAACAAAAGGGAGATATTAAAAAAAGAAAACGAAATTGTTTACAAGAATTCTGTGACACAATATACCTATACATATCTGCATTGAAAAATTTGCCTTATCATAAGCATGTTTTGTTGAATTAAAAAAAAAACCAACAGAAGGGAAATAAAATGTTTCTCCCACAATACCCAAATTAAAAAATTGTTCATGCTTTGATTAGGGTCACCATTCAAAAATATTGTTACATTGTGCATGCGTTATTATTATTATTTTTTTTTTTTTTCAAGTACAAACACGTGCTTCTATATGTGCAGATATACCTTACCAGCCTAAACGAAAATGACACTTTCGGAAACAAAACATCACCGACCGCTTACCTTAAATCTGTCTAATAATGTAATATAAAAATATTCAAGTGTCAACGTAAATTTGGTATTTTCCATTTTTTTTTTCTCGTTTTCCTACACAAAATACTTGTAAGTTATGTGTATTTAGCTACGTTCAAAAATGCTAAATAAAATCAAATTTTTTATTGTATACAATTATACTATACTACTCGTATACTATTGAATGAAATGAAAAAATGGCATAGAAAATTTTTATTTCAGTAACCATGGAACAAAATAAAATAAAAGAACAGCATTTGTATATTTGCACATTAGAGTGGTCCTTGAACATCGATCTTCGAATCAACAACCTACTTTTTCATTTTCTGAATCAAAGAGTCACTTAAGTTTCATGAAAAACTATTAGATTTAAGACATTTAGCATCAAACTGGAATTTAACAAATCCAGAATATATTTCTTAATTGAAATTTACTATGTGAAAAAACTCTCTCAGCACTCTCTTCTATTGCAATCGCATTCAATCTGATCTTATATGTAAGTGACATATTGTACGTCAAAATCAATTTTTTCCAATTTTTGTATCGCATTTTTTAATATAAATTTCTTTTTGTAAATTAAATTACAATTCAAATGTTATATGACTTGTTCAGATCAACAGCACAGCACTTATAAAATTTTAATACGAAATTCAAAACCCACAACTAAATTATGAATGAAGTATTTTTTCAAGTATCCTACAACTGCTAATTTGAAGTACGAAGCGGAATGTTGATGCATTTTGTACATTTAAAAACTAATTCGCATACTATGCTTAAGGACAGCTCTAATGTATGTTACAAGCACATACTTATTGAATTTATTAATGGGTCTGTTACCTTATGTATTTCTCCAGGTTAAAGGTAACATTTGCAATTTGTTATGTTTACTATGAATAAACATGTAGAAACATGATTCACATTTAATTTCGATCCTTAAATCTTTTCACTTATTGAATTTGACCTGCGTGACCTATGTCATTTCTAGTCGTATCAGAATTTATGCACAAAACAAAAATGAAGCTGAAGTTCTTCATTACAAATATGTACGTTCGTATGTAAGTATGAAGAAATGGGTTAAAAATGAGGTCATTGTATTATTTTTAATATAAATTTTACGCGAAATACAAAACATTCAATTTGTAACTAATTTTCTGCTAATTTTTACTAACAAGATGATGATGAAATGCTATGGTTAGTCAGGGGTTAGTGTGTTGGCTTTCTGATCTGTAGGTTGTGGGTTCAATCCACGGATGAAGCATAACAAATTTAATATCGCAAAAATGTTTCTTTCGAACGGTACCCACATGTCGGCAAACAATTGGCAATTCTTCCGGCAGTAACAATTTGCCATGAAAAAGTTTCTGAAATAGTGATGTCACAAGGGTTATGCCGTTCGGGAACGGCTAAAATAAGTATGTCCCTTCTAATACTGTTCAAAATTTAACACGCACCACAGTAATGAAGAGAAGCTCGGCCAAAGTGCCCTTCGGGCCTTCAAGTGCCACATATTTACTTTTTAATTTTGTTAGAAGATTATTGATAAACGTAAAGATTTCTAGAATTTTTTAATAAATGTATTAGAAGAATTGTAATCAATATTTTTTCACTACTTTCGTAGTCCATTCAAATAGTTTCAAGTCATTCCGTTCATATATAGTCCACTCTAAAAATTATCGTTTTTTTTCCCCTAAATATATTAATTTCTAAAGTACCTTCAATTCTTCTAAATGCATAATACTGAAATTTTGTGAGTCCTATCTTTTCATTAAAATAGTGTTTTGCACAAAATTTGAACTGATTTCAGTTATAATTGAATATAGTCGCCATATAAAATTATAAAGTTTTATTTTTTACAAAAATCAAATTTTTTTAATGTAATGGTACAATTATTTCTTAATAAGTAATTTTAGAATTCTAGAAATCTATTTTTGCCCCTATTCAAAATTGGAAATCATTTGGTTTGTAAATAGTCATATTTATACATCATTGTTTCTAATATAAATCGACAAATTATAAATATGTATGGCACCATTCTGAGGCATTCTGGAACTGCAAATCCATTTTTTCTTTTTTAATTTAACAAAAATAGCACTAATATTTGAAGAAAAAAAATCGTTTATAAATAAAATTAATCTCTATACAAAATTTTCATTTCATTAAGAAATACCTGCAAATTTATATGGAAGGTGTCGCTATTTTTATACCCTGCATAATGCAATATGCATGGTATATTCATTTCGGTCAGATGTTTGTGTCCACTTGAAGGAATCTCCGGAGATATAGACATAGATATATATTCGTGATCAGCGTCGATTAAATTTTCGATTTAACGATGTCCGTCCGTCCGTCCGTCCGTCTGTCTGTCACCTGGCTGGTTCGCACGATAACTTGAGTAAATATTGAGCTATTTCGATGAAATTTGGCACAAGTAATCTATGATCCAAGAGTACGGAGGGGATTGATATTGGGCATGATCGGTCAATAACCACGCCCACACCAAGCATTCAAAGCGACTAACCTCGAAATTTTCAAAATCTTTAACTTGCTATAACTCACACAATATATGTACCACTTGGGACAACAATATTTTGCACATACAATTATATTATACTACTATATAACCTCACCAAAAGTGGGTGAGCCACGCCTACTTTCTAGCGTAGCTCCCATACAAAGTGTCTGTACTTCTTTTAAATTGAAACTGCTGTAACTTCTACAATCTTCTGTCCAGAATAACCATAATTGACACTTAGATTAACACGGCAGTCAGAAATAATCTGGAAAAAAATCAATGTGCCACGCCCACTCCTTTTTGGGTCTCCCATACAAAGTTGCGGAAATTAAAAAAAATGTTACCGGTTATAACTTGCAAACTATTCAGCGTAGAATAACGAGATTTAAGGTGTGAATTAGTATTGTACGAGCAACTAGGCTCACAGAAAATGGGCGCACCATGCCCACTGTTTATCGTAGCCCCCATACAAATTTTAAATTGAAACAGCTGTAACTTCGGCAATCTTCTGTCTAGAATAACCATAATTGACACTTAAATTAATATCGTAGTCGGCAAAAATCTGGCAGAAAATCAGTGTGCCACGCCCACTCCTTCATGGGTCTCCCATACAAAGTCGAGTGAATTAAACTAAAATTTTAAGCTCCATAGCTTACAAACCATTTAGCCTAGGACAACGAGACTTAGGGTATGGATTAGTATTGTACGAGCAACTAGGCTCACAGAAAATGGGCGCACCACACCCAGTGTTTATCGTAGCCCCCATACAAATTTTAAATTGAAACAGCTGTAACTTAGGCAATCTTATGTCTACAATAACCATAATTGACACTTAAATTAATATCGTAGTCGGAAATAATCTGGCGAAAAATCAGCGTACCACGCCCACTTCTTATTGGGGCTCCCATACAAAGTTGAGGAAATTAAACAAAAATGTTAACCACCATAACTTAGAAACTATTCAACGTAGGACACCAAATTTAAGGTGTGGATTAACATTGAAAAATTAATTGGATTTACTAGAAAGTGGTAAGCCACGCCCACTTTTTATATAGCTCCCATACTAAGCCTCGGAATTATCTTAAAATCCTTTTACTTCGTCAAAGTCAACCATATTTCGGGTGTAAATTAGTAGTATATGCAAAAATTGTTTCTCGAAAAGTGGAAATAAAAGAAAAGTTGGATATTCGAGTAAACTTTTTATATATAAATCTACATATGCAGGGTATAGTTTGGTCGGCCCCAGCCGACTGTAAGGAGATTTTTTTTTTAATGTGTTATCCTGAATTTTACAAAACCTTTATATTTTGTTTTCAAAATTAATTTAATGTTCATACAATGCTTTTCAATGTCTAATTTTCAAGTTTCTGGAATATTAATATTTTTTTGTTTTTGTCAAAATTATATTTTCAACAACAATTCGAGTCGTTTCACTAATACTTAAACACATGACTATGTTAACATAATTGTAAATCGGTTCAATCCCCGGCTGAAGCATAACAAAATTTGATATCGAAAAGATATTTTGGCCAATTCTTGCCAAAAAAAAAATGTGTCTTAAAAGGGCTCTGTGACAAAACCGGAACCGGCTAATATAAGTAGGTCCCTTCTAATGCTGTCCAAATTTAACACGCACAACAGTATTGAAAGAGAAGCTCGGTGGTATCACTATGGGCTTTTCTGGACTAAGTGTGTCCTCTCAGAGAGAGGGCAGCCACATTGTAAAATAAATCAAAAATTTACCAAAAGTTTGTAATTTGATTGTTTTGAAATTTAGTGTAGTGACATTTTAGTTTTTAGTTTTTTTGCAGAGAAATAAAATGTATGAAATTTGAAAATGATGCATTGAAAAATAATGCATTTCTAAGTACTCCTCGTACAATAGCAACAAAAAATGCAATAATCATATAATCATTAGTAAATATTTAGTAAATATAGAGCAAAAATGAAAGCAAAACATTGTAGTCTGCAAATGTTTAATTATAAATTTATCAACTTACATGAAGACTTCATCAAAATCTGATTAAACGATGATATAAATATGATATCTGTGCATACATTTATTCACAAATATGTTATGATATGTTGAAGGTGTGATGTATGATGTATGTATGTTTGCTTGCTTGCTTGCTGGCTCAAGTATATAGAGAGCAGAATAGAAAAACATTTACATACATACAAACAGTTAACAATTGTTGAATGTTTTTATTGTTAGCATAGCTGTATATAAATACTAGACATGCTTTTGGAACACTTTATATGTATTTGTATGTAAAAGTAGAACAACCGCTTGGGGGGCGTATGATTATTATTATTATGTATATGGAACACTATGGAATTTCTTTATTATCAGCAATAAGTAATGTTGTTTCATTTTTTCACTTTTATTTACATATAATAATCATTTTTCGTCGACCAAAAGATATCGAATATATATATAAAATCTATATATTTATAATATGACTGTCTAAGAATGACATGCTATGTATGTGAGTTGAGCAACCAGTACAATTATAGTACCTACATACATAGGACCTTCAACAGTTTATTTATATATGAACTTGTATTTGTTTTCTTAATATGGAAATGTTGTTGCTGCTGGTACTCTTAGGCATTGTCACATTAGTTGCCATAGTATGTAAACTCGCATTGTACTTTTTTATGATAGTGTTATTGTGTTTTGTTGTTATTGTGAGTGTTACACAATCGACTAGAAGCACAATATTTGTAATAATGCGTAAAGAAAAGCAAAAAAAAAATCAGCACAATTGTACAAGACAGAAAAAAAAAATGTAAACACACACACATACACACAAGATTGACTTTAGTGATGATGACACTGACACATTAACACGAATTCATACCATACTAGCATATCGTATGCAATAGCATGTATTAATAGACATCCGGATCGCGTACGCGTTTCCACGTTTGCAGTGTGAGTATGATTCAAGGATTTGTATGTAGTGCTTTATAATGTTCGTTGTGGTTGTATGGTATGTTTGTTTAAAATTTTATACAAAATGCTTTAATACAATTTTTTTTTCTTTCCTTTTTGTATTTTCAATTGCTCCATTTGCTCGTGTTCGCTGTGTTGGTTTATTTTATTTGGAACATTTATTTTATGAAAATGGATTTTCATAATAAACCATCTCGCGAATCGTTGTTGTTGTTGCTGCTGCTATTGTGGCTATAATTTAATTTACGACCATATTGTACGCACTGTAAACCTACTTATGTACTTTGGGCACATGTATGTGCAGAGTACCAACTGTAGGCATACAATGAAAGTATAAAATAAAAATAAAATTATCCAAAAAAAAAAACGGAAAAATGTTACTACAATTTGGCCCAAATAATACAGGCATGTTGTTCAGATGAGCCGAAGGCGAAGTATGGAGTGCGGTCGTGGCGAATGTACAATACATGTTATATGATAGCCTGTCTGCTATCCTTACATGTCATACAATATGTGTAAATACGAATATATAAGGCAACAGGAATAGCTGCAGCTCTATGCTGGAAATGGTCGAGTAATGCGTATAATAACGTGCAAAGAATGTGTCATGTTATTGCCGCTGCTGCGGCTGCTGCTTTTTTGTTTGGTTTCCTTTTAGTTGCTGTTACCATTTTCATGACTTTCTTTTTGTTTCGTTTGTTTCGTTTATTTGTTTAAATTTAATAAAGCGATAAACATAACAATAACATGAGGCCAGTGCAGCAATCCAGCCAACCAACCTACAGGCCAAGCGAAAACGACACGCAAATATTTTTTGTGTTTTTACAAAAAAGTGCTCGTAAGTAGTCAGTGCTGCTGTTGCTGACAATATCGACAACGCATTGGCTTTACAACAATAGATTGTTAGCCTGCCAGCCTGCCTCCTTTGGTTGGTAGTTGGATGTGCGTGCATTTACATATGAGCTATGGCTGTGCAATTCGTGCGTGCCTTGTATTACATACGTAAATGACAGTGTGGGAGAATAAGTGTGGCATGTATTGCTAACAATGTTGAGATGGCCTATAAAAACGTATACTAAAATGTTGCAAACAAAGTGAAAGCCATTAGTATGGTTTTTAAATCAATTATAGACAACGCTAAAAGGCAAAAATGTGCCTCACTTCAGTTAAAGTAAATCAAAAATAACTTTGAGAACAAAATTTCAATTTCATTTTTCATTTCAACACTTTTACACTATTAATCGTAAATAAATTCGACAATAGAAAAACAAACATTGTCCAATTAAACATACAGATAATAAATTTTAATTCGCTTAACCTCGTTTTCACTGTTGCGTTTTATTAATGGAGCAACACACAAAAAAAAAATATAGAATAATATATCCATACACACACACGCTGCGTATCCTTGTTTTGGGGAAAACGACGTAACGTTATGTTCAGATACGAATACGAAACTGAGCATTGTTTTGCGAAAATTTTATCGTCGCACATCCAAAAACGAGACCAAAACCAACCCGAAACAACCGAAGAAATATGTATGACGAACCGAACAACGTGTACAAAATTATCGCATATATGTACAAATATCCCACGCACACACACACACACACACGTACAGCCATGCAACCACGCACCGTGTCGTATCATACAATTTTATGCATAGATGTATGAGAAAAATTTAATAAAATATCATAAGCACATTTACATTTGTATAAGTGAAAATATCCTTCGTGAACGGTCGATGAAGCATCGTTCGTTGAAGGCATTTACTCAGAGCATAGCTTTAGGCGTCATAACGTGCTATGCTAATTGAAGAGCAAACCATTGTGTAATTGAGAGAATGAGAATGAGATAATGTTAATAGAAAATTTTACAAGAGAATTAGCTCTCTCTAACAAGCACTCACTCTCATTCTCATGCGTTAACTCGAATGCTCTCTGTGACACGATTCTGTGATTCGAACAAGGATAAGATGTGAAATTAGAACAAAAATTGTTACAATAAAATTTCCCACAAAATATTGTTAAACACTAAGAAATTAAATGATATATATGTGTGTGAGTGTACTGTATATATATTATGATTGAATTCTTATTGAGGCTTCTGCTATGCTGATGCCGGTTTTTTTTTATTATTCCAATTTATTTAATATAATTTTTTTTTTTCTTGTTGCTTGTTACGTGTGAATTTGTACATTCAATACCATTTTTCATTGACTTCTTTTTCATCATCCTCTACTCTCTTAAATATGAATATGTACGTGCCTGAGTGTGAGCAGGTGTACCTATGCTTGGAATATTGACTCGTATAAGTGTGCCTAAAGACTATCCCAAGATTTTTAAGGTTTTCTCGTACACACAATGTGTTCATTAGATCGGCCATTAATGTATGCAATTTTTAGAAACTGAAACAGGCTTTAAATAAAGTTTTTTTTTCCCCTATTTTTCCCCTTACTCACTACTCGCTAATTGCTTTAGAACGATATTGAAAAAATTGTTTGAGTTTCGCTTTCAAAAACTATTTTATCGAATGCACTATAACAGTGCACAGTTTTATCTAAATCTTCGTACAAATAAAATTGAAAACAAATTTTTTTATTTCAAAATAAAATTGAAAACTGATGTTTTAAGTGCTGTCACGACGATTATTTGGACTTTTGTTGTGAAAAACTGGTCACTTAGGAGGATGAAAAAAACTGAATTTTTCTCTAGAACTGAATTTTTCAAAATAAACGGATTTTTCCAATCCTATTTATATCGAAATAGCTTTAAAAAAAATTTTAGAAACATAAAAAGGTCACACTTTGTGAATTTGAACAGGTCTAATATATCAAATTAAATTTTCCTTAAATACACATTGCTTCAAAACGGCTAAAATCAACCTAAAATGATATCGGAAGAAGTAGTGTTAGTAAGAAATACTTTAACGGAGACTGATTAAAATATCTAAATTAACAACAACAATTAAAATAGAAATAAATGACATTAGGAGCCAAGAGCAAGCACAAATATCTTGCTTGCATGGCAAGTCGTCTATCTACATATCAAAATTTATCAACTACATCAAATCTATAACTTTACTTCTCACAAAAAGATTATCACAATAGGCTAAATTGTCATAAATAATTATAAATACAATTTTAAACATATAGCTTAGAATTGGTGTATGGTATATGTGTGAGTACTATAGAAGAAAATTCTTAACGATAAATTCCTTATTTACGACCATACAGTAGTGACACGTAATACATGTTCGAATAACAGTCGTGTAATCTCATTAAAACCACAAATTCCTAAAAAGAGAGTATCAAAAAAATTCAAAAACTAAATCATAATATCCCTGACCGCATAAAAATATCCCAAAAATAAAAATCCATAACAAGAAATGTTCTGCTTTGGCAAGAAATAAACTTGCGCATAAAAATTGAACATTATTGAGAGCAAACTTGGAATTGAGCGCAAATGATTTTGAGAGTTAACATGATGTATAAGAGAATTTCCATTGGAATGCTATGCATGTTATTCGTTTCTCTTTTTTATAGTCCTTTATTCTCTTATGATTCTTCTAATATTCAGCGATTATGAGAATAAAATATACTTTTGAGAAGAAACAAAAAGAGAATTTTTGTTGAATGAATAACTTGGATTTATTTTCTCCAAATATTATTTTGAAATTATACTCTTTAATGCAATATTATGAAAACAATATTAAATTTTTTTATTTTATTTTAATTTTTTATGTGAACTCTTTTTGAGAGTGCGAGAACTTGATTAGTGAGTTTTAAGTAATCTCAAATCAGATATTAGATCTGACTCAGATCTCGAGATCTTGTCCGAGCCTGAGTTTCAGAGTATTTATGTGCAGTCTTTGACGAGTTAGTGAATGGGAAATGATTCGGGACGAATGTAATGAACTTGAACTTGAATTTTGATTAGTTTATGAACGAGGAATCGAAGTCTAATCTTTCTCTTAGATTATTCACGCATAAATACATAGATGATAGGAGCAGTTTTAAAGAATTTAAACCAATATTAGAACAGTTCTATTTTTTATGAATTGTCAAACAAAATTTTAAATGTTTTAATCTTATTGACGAAAAGTATGATCGGCAAAAATTTGGAAACATTAATACAAAGTTAAGAAATAAATAAGCCTCTAGTACAATATTTTTATTTTGGGAATTTTAATTTCTTTCCATCCAACACAAATAAAACAACATATTACATAATGTATATCTAAATTGCCGAAATCGTTTTGCAGTTGTACTGGCAACACAAGTAAGTAATGTATATTATTAAATACATATATTTCTGTTAATATAAATCTATTTATTTATTGGATAAAGAAAATTGCAATTTAAAAAAGAGAAACACGAATAGTCTTAATCACAAAAATTGTTGATGATTTTGAGAAATATTTCACTTTAAATCTTTCCTTTCATTTATTGCTGGTACACTCATTATTCAAAAACCAACAGAAGAATCATCTCAATGAAACTACTCACCCCGTGTGGGTGTAGTTGGGGAAAAATGTATGTATATTACCTGTAATACAACTGAGACTTATTGTCCAAGGACATTAGACAGAAAATCATCAAAAATTAAATTAACATATTTTTCCTCCGGAGAAAAAAAAGAACAATAAAATAGGCCACAATATATAAAAATGAAATAATATATATATATTAAAAATATATATGTATATATGTATATAATTTATTTCATTACACACTATACTTCTTTAGCAAATTTTCTCATAATACAATTGCGAGTGTAGGAGGTTTTTGTATGAAGTAGTATGTAGGTATGTGTAAGTGGTTGCTTTTGACAATGAGGACGCTATGATGAATGTTCTACTTTTTATTATCATATTTCATGTTGGTAGTCGTGATCGTCATCGTACTTGTACTCATCATAGTTGTCTCTATGACAAATCGCATATCATTCTCATAATGCCGTCAACACAATCTCTATGTCGCCCTCCATCTCCTTCTCCAACTGACTGTCGCTCCTCACACAAGCAGCAGCTACTTAAAAACACAGCGTTGCTTGTGGTAAACTTTCACATTACGCTATACTTATGAGTTCAAAAATGTGAAAAATAATTCAAGTATACTATGCCATCCAGCACCATGCTGTTGTATTGGCTGCCACTACTGTAAATCTATTTTTTAAGTCTTCTTCTTCTTCTTCTTCTTCTTCTTCTACCTCAGTTCTTCATTTAATGCATATTTTTAATTTTATTTCTAGACAATTTTGTTGAAAATACTGAGAGCGAAAAAAAAAATACAATTCAAAAATTCTTAGTGCTATGTACTATTTCCCAAATGGCAAACAATAGAAACAACAATAAATTGCAGGCCGCGTAACTCACATTATTTTTGCTTTCTATTCAATTCCTAACTACTCCTTCCCTAGCACTGGCTTTCAGTCAGTCGTATCACTTTCTACATAAAATAAGAACTCCCATCATAAATGTCATCAGGCTATATTTTGCAGCTTAAGTCAAATAAATGAGTATGCTCATACGTCTATGTGGCTAAATATGTTAGATTTTTTGTTTTGTTGTCTTTTTTGAACTTCTTCAAACCAAATGGAATGAGTCAAGTATTGCTCTGAGTGTTCTTTAGATGGAAAATACTTAAATACAGGGTGAATATAATTAAGAAAATAAATATACACATATTTATGTGATAAATGCTATGAATCATTGTACTTCTAATGTGACATGCTATATATTCAGGGTGTTTGTAGACCTATCTGCATGACAGTGGACTTCATGCTACATCACAGAATGGAAAAATTAGCTGATGTTTTACTTCAACAAATTTTACGAAATTTTTCATACATGCTTTCATACATATAGGCATATAAATAACCATTGTTTAAGTAATTTCGTTTTTATAAAATCTCAAACATTTAATTCGATATTCACAGTTTATATGTACACATCATATGTGGGTCTACTCTCATACGCAGCTGTCTAGAGTTATATAAGCACGGATAAGTATGTAGTAGCACTGTACACACCTACACAAAAATTCTTTTATACACCTCTCTATACATATTCATATACTGTCACCCTCTCTTATAAAGCTTATATATTCACACTGTGCTAAATAAAGTACGTACTTATAGACAGACATTCACATATACATTTACTGTACAACACACATATACACATTTATTACCTCGCGCATATCGCAGAATTTTATGGTAAGCATTCATGCTAATTTGCATATTTTCATATGAATTGTCCAACATTCCGCGTCTCATCATATATGGTATGTATCGTATCGTATCGTATCGTATATAGTACACGCGCATAGAAAATCATACATGAATATACGCATTCATTCATACACACCTCATTTCGCATAACATTGGCACAAGTGTGTACATACAGCGTATAGTATTATAGAATGGCAGACAGCAGTCCCTCCTTGCGATACACATCATTATGCACTCGTTTTAGACTATTTTACGCAACAATGATTGTCAGTTAAAAGGCATAAACTAACTGTAAATAAGCGTACAATGCGCTCAAATGTCCTTTTAAATCACTTTATTTCATTTCATTTCAGTTTTCCCTTTATTTGTGTTGCGCATTCTCAAATATGTATTCTTTTGGGGCAATAAAAGAAAAACATATCACTCCCTCACTCATGTGCAAACATTAAAATTCTTTCTTCGTGCCTTTCTTTTTTTTTTTTTTTTTTTTGCTTTTGTACGTTTGCTTATTTTATCAATTACGCGGTTGGAATGTAGTGTTTTGTAGCGACGGGACAGAAATTATATTATATTATATCGTCATTTTAAACCCAAATCGTCTTTTTTTGTTTGCATTTATTCGATTCTATTATTCTTATAAGATAAGGCTTGAATATATGTATGAAATAACTAAGTGTTTGCTTGGATACTATAGTGTAAAACGGAGCTAAGAACGTGGCTTATTCTAAATGAAAATGAATTATACAAAGAATTTTAGAAATCAATGAAACCGAAGTATTCATATATCCCAAATCATCGACTAAACCAAATTCCATACATATGCATGATAGCAAGTATGCCAAGTACATTTTATCCCACTCACAATGGGATTGAAAAATATTATTGGCAAACGGTTTATACGGACATCAGTTAAGACTGCATCAATAACTCCTGAACTGTTGTTCTTCAAGCTCAAGGGCTCGGCTAAAATTCCCCGAACCCCCAATATTTGGGAAATTGGAAGTTATAGGAATGGAAAATTATTGTTAAAAATAATAATAATTTTCCATTCAAGATCAATGCTTCAATGATATGTCCTTACAACGTGAATTTCGTGTGTTGCCAAAAAAGAAAATACTAGCAGTCACATGAACATTGGTCGAATAAAAGAAGATGTAGCTTAATAGCAGGTATAGTAAAAAGAAATCCATTATTTTTCCAATAAATGGCTTTAGTAATTTGTATCTCGCAAAAAGAACTTCACTATATGGGTGCCACATAAGTTAATGCAAAAAAAACCTCACGGACTGAATTTCAATCTGCGAATCGCTGCTGAATCGCAACAAAATCGATCCATTTCTGAAGCGGATGGTTACTGGTGATGAAAAGTGGGTTACTTACGACAACGTCAAGTGAATCAGGAAGGTTTTGCTATGTGTTTGATGGGATTGGCAGGGAATCATCTACTATGAGCTGGCCCCCTACGTCCGAACTCTTAATTCGGACTTGTACTGTCAACAATTGGACCTTCTGAAGGAAGCAATCGCCCAGAAGCGGCCAGCTTTGGTCAATAGGAGAGGAATTATGTTCCATCAGGACAACGCCAGGCCACACACATCGATAGTGACTCGCCAGAAGCTCCAGGAGCTTGGTTGGAGATTCTTAAGCATCCATCTTATAGTCTGGATCTGGCACCTAGTGACTACTACCTGTTCCTGTCTATGGCGAATGATTTTGCTGGTGAAAAATTCGCCTTAAGAGAAGCTTGTAAAAATCGACTGTCCCAGATTTTTACCAATAGGGACGAAGATTTCAATGAGAGTGGCATTACCTTCAAAATGGCAACAAGTTATCGAACAAAACGGTGCATATTTTACCTAAATCGAATCATTCTAACCATGCTAAATAAAACCTTCAATTTAATGCAAAAATAATGGTTTTCTTTTTACTAGACCTTATATTTAAATTAATTAGAAGCATATGTCTGATAAATCTTACGTATATGGTATTTTATAGTTCCATCCTCTCTAATCGGATAACACCTGGTCAGAGCGTTTTCAAATAGCTATCTGCAATCGGATCCGTTTTTCATCAATTAGGTGTACGACTGTTTAACTGTAGTTAAAGTTAAACAGTCGTTTAACATTCTTCACTATGGCAAAAGTTCTATTAAAAATTGCATCAATTTCTAGGGTAAATATTTTCAAAAAAACAATAACAAAAAATATTCCTCAATTCACTGCAATACATATACAGAACAATTCTCATGCCAATTACAATGAGAAAAGTCTCTAGAAAATTATAAATTCATATCTTATGCATACCTACATACATATATAGGTAGACAATGTAATAAATATTCATTGTTATAAATCATTACCCATATGGAATTAAGTTGAACACTGAACAAAATTATTAATTCTATTCAAAATGTTAATATTCATTTAATATTAATTGCATTGGTACATACATACAAAGCTATTTGTAAATATTCTATCTACGTCTACATTCATATTTATATATCTAATATATTATATATACTGAGAAATCATGAATGAGCAATCATTCAACAACAACAACAAGAGTAATAGCTTCACTAAATATGTGATATGTACATACTATATCTATAAATATTCCTACATATCTTAATTATACGAATAATAGTGAGTGTCCAGTCAAAGTCATTTGTACAAATATATAGAAAATTCAAAACAAAACAATCAACAAATATTCGTGATGACACTATTGTATTTAGTAGCATATTTCGAGCATATATTGTTGCCAGTAGGCAAAACATATATCATATGAATATAATGATTCCGTAGGTGATTCTAATGCAGACGAATGTAGGAGCTACCGCACTCAGCTAAATACTGCAATCCATAAAAGGGCAAATTTTGCTGAATTGTAACTTCAATTTTAAAAAGAACCTTGAAGACGCATTTTTTGCTTTAAAACTAAATCGAGTTCTATTGATTTTCGAAAGGACAAGGCTCGTCATTTATTCTCAATAAGCTCAGCTTAAACCCTTCAAATGAATGAAGGGGATCAAGTGACCACAATACATCGTTTAGTGACACTTTGTTTTATTGTTGGCTTGATGTCATCCTGAAAAGAGGAATTATTAGTTAAATGTTGCTTAATTCTACATATACAGGGCTTTAGATTTAAATTATGGAAATTCTTGAGTGTCCTTATCCCACTGATGAGACATATGCTTACATATAGGATGTTGACGCCAGCGTTGATGTCCCGATACCAATAAGTACGAAGCTTCAGGTGCGTGACTCGTCTCTGTGCGATATATTAAATTATAAAAAAAGAAAAAATTGTTTAAAATGGTGCATAGTCCGTATGTTCTTGAAACTTTTCGTCTACATAAGAAATTTCTGCAAAAATGCTAACTAAATTGGATTTAATACATAGTATAACTCAACTAGGGTGCCGTAGCTCAGTGGTTAGTGTGTTCGCCTTCTGATCTGTAGGTCGTGGGTTCAATCCCCGGCTGATGCATAACAAATTTAATATCGAAAAGATTTTTCTTTCGAATGGTACCCACCTGTCGGCAAGCAATTGGCAATTCTTCCGACAGTAACAACTTGCCATGAAAAAGCTTCTTAAAGAACTCTGTGACAAAGCTCAGAAAAAGTGATGTCACAAGTGTTCTGCCGTTCGGAACCGGCTAAAATAAGTAGGTCCCTTCTAATACTGTCCAAATTTAAGACGCACAACAGTAATGGAAGAGAAGCTCGGCCAATGAGTCCTTTGGGGCTTTAAGTGCCACATATTTATTTTTTTTTTTTTTTATAACTCAACTAGTCCCACACTGATGAAAATGCCATTCATAGAAATCACTTAACGGAATTAACAAGCTTACAAATGTACTCCTATGTACTTAGTGCTTACGATGACAACGAGTATGAATGATATAAAATTATACAATACAAAGTGGTGAGTTAAGAGACGGCGAAGGACACAAACGACAATATCTAACACCATCACTTGTGCTGCTCAATAACTTGTAAGAAGATGATATATGTGTGCATAATTTTCATATACACAAATATACAAGTTTCACATATATGAATGGATGAGCTTGTTTGGGCTTGTAGCATATTGTAGCATATCCTAATACATTGCATAAATATATATGTAGTTATACTGGTACGCACTGCTCATATATATGTTTGTATGTGTATAACGCAAGTCTTATCACCTCAGGTGTAAATCAATTTCAGTTTCGGACTAAAACCATAATAATAATAATAATAATAATAATAGTACATAGTAACACGAACAAAAGGAGTACTCAGCCATATAGTTGTACATGTACATTAGACCTACCCAAATTCCATGTGCCGAAACCTATTCTAAATATTTTTTTTTTATCTACTCCCCTATAAAGTACAATATTTTGAATGTTGAAAAAATTACTAACTTCAACTTGTACTAGTAAATGCCTTCTCCACAGAGCCTCTAAAAATTCTGACCACTCTATTATGAACTCATGAACAGAGTAATTCAAAAAAACCTTGGACATTTCTAATACACATGTAAATATATACATACATATACTTTTTTGTATGCACATATGTTTACATGAAACTAGTAGTAGGCACCTACTTGTATTACAAAATATATGACCATATTACTCATACTCATAAAATATGTATCGTAGAGCTATCAAAATATGAGTACCTTCACGTAGCAGGTAGGTAATGATGCATGTATGCACGCATATGAATGCGTACACGCAAATGAACTCACGATGGCACACACACACACACACACACACACATTCACACATACGAAGACATACAATGTAATTAATTATTTCACACGTTTGTCGACTACTACTACTATTATGAATGCTACTACTACTATTACTCTATGAGTATAGTAAATATGTTAGTAAGTATTAGGTAAAGTTACTCCTACAAACACAACATACTAAATACTATATGTAAATGTATATTTATTTATGATTGTTGGTATATTTTGTTTAATGTACTTTTTGACAATATAGGACTTTATACATACATATGTAACATGGTAAGGTATGTATTTGTACATTTACATATTCTTGTTTTTGGTCCCACTTGTAAATTATGTTTCGTGCAGTGTGTTTATGTGATAGTTTCAGCTCAATTTCTATTTAATTTACTTTCATTGTTACTACTAAAAATATGTGAATTGATTTATTTAATTGTCGACACTTAATGTTCTCGAAGATATATTTGATGTCCAACGAATTCATACGCTATTTATAGATTCTAGTAATTTATATATTTATAGTAACAAATATGCTTTTTTTCTATATATTGTAAATGCAATTTATATTAAATAGAAATATTGTCTGCATATTGTCGTATTATTAAATCTCACTCGAATTGTTCGCGAGCTGGTATTTTTTTCTATTTAAAATTCAGTATATGGCTCTTCCTATGGAATCTGGAATTTCTATGTCAACACACTCACAGTTGGAAAATGTTCTCCTTTCAGGTATATATCAGCTGTAGTAAGAATAAATCCATTATTTTTCCAATAGATGGCTTTAGTAATCTGTATCTCGCGTAAGTAAGTGCGATCGGGTTACGCTAGATGGAGTTAGGAAGATAGGATTTCGTACTAAATAAACTTTTTAGGCAGTTTTGTGATTGCTTGACTAAGTATTGTTTGAGCACGCGTCAAAGATGGACACCAGTAAAGAGAAAATACGCCATATTTTACAGCTTTTCTTCAATAAAGGCGAAAACACGGCTGAAAATGTGAACAGTGTTTATGATTATGCTACTGTAACAGCCAATCAGGGCCAATTGTCGAAAATATCGATAAAATAATGGAAATCGTCGAGTCTGACCATCATGTAAGCACTATTTCTATTACTCAGGAGCCAAATATTGTACAAAAAACCTTTTGGAACCATTTAAATAAGGCTGGATACAAAAAGAAGCTCGATGTATGGGTGCCACAGGAGTTAACGCAAAAAAACCTCTTAGACCAAATTTCCATCTGCGAATCGCTGCTAAATCGCAACTGGTGATGAAACCTTCCTGACCATCACTTACGATTGATGGTCAGGAAGGTTTTCCTATGTGTTTGGTGGGATTATCAGGGGATCATCTACTGTAAGCTGCTCCCAAAATCTTAATTCGGAACTGTACTGTCAACAATTGGACCGTCTGAAGGAAGCAATGTCCCAGAAGCGACCAGTTTGGCCAATAGGAGAGGAATTCTGTTCCATCAGGATAACGCCAGACCACACACATCGATAGTGACTCGCCAGAAGCTCCGGGAGCTTGGTTGGGAGACCTTATATATCAATGAGTACGAAGCATCAGTTAAGTTGAGTATTATGCATATATGTAAGTAACTTCTATTATATTTTATATAAAATGAAACCTTCTCGAAACAAAATTTGCTAAAATTTCCCAATTCTAAATCACACTCATTGATAATGTTTACAAAAAATATCCACATAAAAATACACAAATGCAATAAATAAATAATTAAATGTAGTTAATTGAATTTTTTTTAATTCTTATCTTCAACATATAACAATAAACATAATAATAAATAATCAGCATTAATACAATATTTAATTAATTTTATACACATACATGCATATAATGCATAAATATGCAGCTTTTAATCGTTCAACAAAACAACAATATTCACAATAATACTAATAATAATAATAATAATAATAATAATAACGAATTTATTACAAATTCAACTAATTATAGCAATTATTCTATGCCTGATGGACATTCATTAAAATAGCACCAATGCACTCAATAGTAGCAATAAAAGGCACCAGCAAGCCATTAGTTTAGTGACTATGGGAATAACATAATAAGCAATATATTAAGTATGATACAATGTATGGATCTGTAGATAGATGTAAACACTTTCTTTCTCGCAGATTTGTTTTTTTTTTTCAATTATACTATTTAACACATTTGTTGCCATCATTCTATAAAGAGAATGCTATAATTTCAATTTTTTCGGAGGATTTTCTATATGAGGTATATGTAGCTTTTAGATTTCAAAACGGATATTATACAATATTTTCCAAAGCATTTGGCGTATGTATTCCATCTCACATCTCACATCACATTGAACACATCATTACATTAATAAATTAATGAGTTTCAGATTAATATGCTTCGAAATACAAAATTGAAACAAAACAAAATTACGGGTAACGTCATTTATCATGAATTTCATTTTGAATTTTTGTTCGAAATTGTTTCCCCAATTTTCATTGCAATGCATTTGATATGTCACAGATTGTTTTACGTATAATTGATTGTTTTATTATTGTATTGATTAATTAATTGAATAAGTGACTGAATGTGTAAGTGAATGAATCGATCGATTCGTTTCACAATACTCAATTTTATACAGACTAATAAAATAGTATATGCCTACTAAAAATTCCAAATGCATACATACTCCTTGAAATGATTTAAGATTAACTATTGCGAGATTAATTTTCAATTTGCTTGAATTTTTTTCCAAAAATTATAGGCCAAAGCATATGTTAGTTTTATACTCGTATAGAGGTAAATAAAAAACCAAAGCTATATAAAGGGTTTCAAAAATTATTCTTAAAAGAATCCATTCCACACCAGCCAAACATGTTTTAATTTACAATAATTGAATTGCATATATTTGTATAAAAATAATAACATAAATAGTCCAAAATTAAAAAATAATAAAAGCATCAATTGCAAATGCTTTAATATGCAATTGAATAAGTGTGCCAATATGAATAGCTTTTTGTGTGTTTGTCACCATTAATGTCATTGAAGTACTAACTGCTTAAACGCATACTTCTATAAGTCAACCCAATGCAGCAAGACGAATTATTGCACCTCCTCCTCCTCTTGTTTGTGTATACATATAGCCTTCAGTTTTCAACTTCTTCTTCTCCCCTCTCTTTATCACTCGATTTTTTTTTTTTTTTTGTATTCTATATCTTTTGTAACAAAGTTAAAATGCAAAGCCTTTTATGTGAAAAGTTTAAGTTTTACTCTTTTACATATTCGTACTTTTGCAATGAATCTACAAACTTATATATCTACATATCCGCATATATGCACATCTGCATCTGTATATAGTTATGTATAATATATGTATAGTAGGTACATATGTACATAAGTGCATTTTATGCATTGTACTTGTGCACTTAACCAATTAACTGCGTTTTATTGTGCTTTGTGTTGTATTTTTTTCCCCTATTTTTTTTTATATAATTTTGCTCTTTTCTTTTTCTTCATATTTCGTTTTGTAGATGTGTGTGTGTGTGTGTGTGTGTGTGTGTGGTGTTAGCGAGTGCATGGATGAGTGTATGCGTGTGTATATTGTGAATACGAAAAGACAAATAAAAAGTTTGCCGCCATGAAGAAGAAATATTTTCAACGAAGAAATAATATTGCTCTCAGCTCTATAATATGTACATATCAAACGTTCATAGTGCATTTCGCTAAATATGTGTGTGTGTGTTGGCGGGTGGGTGTTTTGTATAGAAGCATTCATGCAACCATTTTATATTCGTATGTAAACTTAAACTCGAATGAACAATGAAGAATGAAACTCTAATACATACATATACACCTACATACATTCATTCATTCATTCGAGACTATTAAAAGTCTGAAGAAAAATATGCGCAAAAACGCATAAAAATAAGAAAAATACGTAGAAGTTGCAGTAGTGGGGGAAACGGCAAAAAATTATGTGAAGAAATAAGGAAAATTAAAATTGAAACAAAAATGGTTAAGAAACAAAAAAAACAAAAATAAAAAGGATGGTGCTCTCTTCATGAAATTCACACAAAAACAAAGAAAAAAGAAATTAGCAAAAAAACAAAAAAAAAAAATACAAAATACAACGAGATGATAATGGTTGTTGGTGCTTGTTGAAAATAAAATTCAAAAAGTAATTAATAAAAATTAAAATGAAAAAATAATTATCGTAGAAAAGCGAAAATTTAATGATTGCAAACATCATCATCATCATCATCATCATCATCATCATCATCACTAACAACATGATTCTCATTATCATCGCCATCATTTGTCAACCTCTTTCACTATACTTCAAACAGTTGTAGAGCTCATAGAAAAAATGTATACGTACGCTCATAATGTAAACTAAAGCAGCGATGTACTCGTCCATTTATTGGAAAATTTAATCGTGTACACTGAGTTTCAGCTTCATAACTTTGTACTTTCGCCCACTTCCATATAGATTTATTTTCATGCACAACTGCCCACATCTATCAAGTTTCAAGTCGATATCTTTATACTTTTGTGCGCAAAGTGTGAAAAAATATATATATGGAAGAATACTTTTGTATGGAAGATAGGCGTAGTTTTCATCCAATTATGCCCATTTTCAGCTATACCACTTCGTTGTTAAAAACAATCCTTATGTACTTAAGTTACAGTTCGACAAACGAGTTTGTGTTTAAAATCTAATTTGTCTATCATCACTTAATACCTCCTAGCTTCTAGATATCTGGTCTGATTTTTGCGATGTTATGCTTAAATTTTGTGAAATAATTTCTATTCCATGTCAATCCATCAATTAAAAATGAGTCATTTTCAAAAAAGGTCCAAAAAATTCACCTATAACTCAATCAAATTTAATCCGATCAACACAATTAATATATCGTCGGAAGGAAGAATGGCATACAAATCATGCTAAATGTATAAAACGTTTTCAAGATTTTTGCAGCAGCTGAAAAAAGTGCCTAATATCTCGATAATGCTTCTTTAAAGAAATAAATGAGTGCTATTTGCCAAGTTTAGTCTAGAAAACATACATTTTTTTGTTTGTTCTCTCGACTAGTGTTAACTTATCGTTTTGCTGTTTTTGAATAAATAATTACAACAATTGTAGTTGTTTATTATATTTTTGGCAAATAGCAAGCAATATATACATATATAATAACATGCTCACAGCAACAACATGTCACCACTACAATCCATAAATAATAATGTACTCGTTTAACAACATACTTATCTATACGAATGGAGACATATGTGCGAGCATAAGTAGTACATACATATACAATATGTAGTACATATTTCGTAATTGTTAGCAAAATTTATAACAATATCAACAACAACAACAACAACGACAATGCCAAACCAAATTTTTAAATAATAATAACAATAATAATAATAATAATAATAATAATGTTATTTGTTATATAGTTGGCTCGTACTATTTCACAATGTTTTTATATATGTATATTTGATAAGGAGAGTCATGAATGTTGAAAACAATTACTATTTTAATTAATTGCATTTATTTAATTTAAGTTGAATCTTATGAATGCAATATTTAGTTAATTATGTTAATCTTGACGACAACACGATTATGTCTGATTTACTAGTTTCACACTAATTAATATAATAATTAGATTGTTTGTTGTATTTATGCCATCTAAAAATTTTCATAGAAGCTGATAGTTTTTTCAACTTTCTTCTGAATAAATTTCCAAAAAAAAACCAAGAACCTTGTCATCAATTGCCAAAGCACTTGTCTGCTCTTGTCTATGTTTACAAAAAAAAAATACATAAAAAAATTATTTAAAATTTTAAATTCTTATTGATTACATATAGTATTGTATGTAAAATGTAAATGTCGTTGAAAATTAAAATATTCAAATATAACTAACGATTTCGATTCGATTTTGTTGCCCTCCTAAATATATACATAAATCATGATTCAATGATTTTTCATTGCTCATTGTAAATAAATAAATAATTAAATACGATTTTTGTACATATATTAGTATAATATGTAATTTAATTTTCTACAACGTACTATTTATAATCAATGAAGGTGCACACCTGTTACCAAATATTGGAATACGTTCACAAAAATACATAATACACATCCTACTTAAATATATGTTTCGATATACATATATGTATTCACAGCAATAATACTATTTTTTCATAAATAAATATGAAAAAACTCGAACAACATAATCTTCCGGCTATATAGCTTTCAGAGTGCTCTATATATAATATTTAAAAAAATACTAGAAAAAATATAGATATATTCAAAACCGCAATGCGAATAAAAGCATATGTTCTCATTTTCAATTATGTACACAAAATTTTGATAATTTTTTTTTTTTTTTCATTTTATAACTATTAATATACATACACTATTCTTACATATTATTAAAATATAACAATTAGTTTTACTATTTAATTTTTTTTTACATTCCCTGCTTTCATTGCTATCATGTTCTTTTGGTTGTAGGCAAATATTATATGTACAACTTCAAAGAAAAATATTTATGCATAGCTATGAGGTAATATCTGATGTATGATGAACATGAACTTGCTCAAAAACTCACATCATACAGGTGGGGGTTGGTGGTGTTCAACCTAAACATATACGACTGATAAAATTAAAAAAAAAAATTATTTTATATACATATGTAATCGTAGCTTGTAATACAATGAGAATATGGACAATTGGTGAACGTATGAATAATTATGTTTACATTCAGTGTACTATATATTTCTATGCACATATCATATATAACAATGTGTGTGCGCTTTACATACATGGACTTAGTATGATTAATTATACATGCACTTCTAACGCCAAGCTCAGATGCATCTACACCTTATGTAGTAGTAGCAAATAAGTATCTGATATGCATAAGAGGTGCAAGAAGTTAGTATGCGCACACCTGTTTCGCTTGCCATTGCTGAGTGGGCATTATTTGTACATACAAGTACATGTAATAGTTAAATTTTTGAACTTTCGTTTGTTGAATTATAGTGCATACATATATGTATGTATATGTACATACGTACATTCGGTTTGATTGTTACCGCTCTTCTAGTTGAACAATAAAAATGAAAAACGACAACCAGCATTTTCACCCACAATTTTAAGCTATCCAGAAATGTTTATACGTACATACGAATACAATGATGGATGCATATTATTTAACTGGCCACCAGTACCAACTGCAGACCATCTCTCGCACAAATGTGACGGTGTCTATTTTGAGTTAAATAATAAAGACCACAGTTATTTTGTGGCCAAAAAAAAATAAATACATCTACATGTATTATACATACATACGTGCACATAAGCTTGAATACCTTTAGTACATGTCCATTAGAACTGTCGAAAATAGAGAATATTTTTCAAATACAATTCATTTGAAATTAATATTTTTCTTATTTCACTGATAAACAATACAATTTTGTTGTTAAACATTCAAACGCATATTTTAACAAAGAATTTCAAATCTTAAAAAATATCCTAAACTACTTCGGACAATTAAAACTAAATAAAAACAGGAAATTGTGTTCAAATTTTACTGTTACAATTTTTTTGGAAAAACATTCATTTAACTTTCTACAAAATTGCACAAGGCTAATGTATATACATTGTGTAGTGAAAAATGAATGAAAACTGAGTCATCCAGCATATGGTGGGCTTTAAATGAGAACGACATTTTGCCATCTTCCATTTCAAACAAACAACAACTAGACAAAGTGGTGAATGAACATCACTAACGATTAAGTACTTGCACGAACATTTTTTTTTTTTCTTGTTTCAAATATTTTTTCTTTTCTGAGCATGTGTCTAGCAATGAAAAACAACGAATTGGACGAATAGAAATTCATCGTGAAAAGGCCATGCTGGTTTTAGTCATGTTTAAATGTTTTCTACGCACTTACATACACACACATTTGGATTTGTGGCAAAATATGTGTGCTTGTGATGCATGTATGCATGCATGAAATGTTGGATTACCTGAGGATAATAGAGCAATTGTGTGGAAAAATGATTATGTGTAGAGTACATAATCTTGGCATTTGTTAAAAGTTCAACAAGGAAACAATGGCGTTTTTTGGTTATGTAGATATTAATTACATGTGGATGACGTGGTTCAGTGGTCAGTACGTTGGCTTTATAGTCTGTAGATCGTAGGTTCAATCCCCGGCTGAAGCATAACATTAATATCGAAAAGATTTTTCTTTCGAACGGTATCCACCTGGAGGCACAACCTGCCATTAAAAGGCTTCTAGAGGAGCCCTGTTCCAAAGCTCAGAAAAAGTAATGCCAGACAGAAGAGTTCTGCCGTTCTTAACCGGATAGATCCCTTCTAATACTGTCCAAAATTTCACACGCATAGCAGTACTGAAAGAGAAACTCGTCCAAAGGAACCTTCGGTGCCTATAAGTGCCACCCACATATTTATTTATTTATTTAGATATTAATTACATATTTTAGTTTTTTTTTTTTTATATTAACTCCTATAGAATAATTATAATAAAGGGAAAATATATCAGAGAGTATGAGATAAGAAAAAAAATCGTATAAAATATAGCCATGCCCGTACGTGACCCAAAAATCCGATTCATCTAGATTTGTTTTCCACATTTCTATTTATTATAAAATGTGTAAATGTATTTATCATTTTATCACTAAACAGTGTGATTGAGAGGACAGATATTATAAGAATAAATTATAGGAAAAATTAACTATTATAAGAATTATAACATTAGCATTTTATTAATAACGATATAAATGCCAGAGTAGTGTGACAAATCAACTTAAATAGTAACGAATATGCAAAAACATGGTAATATGTTTATTTGAGAAAGCAACATATACTATGTAGACTAAATCCATATATTTATGCATGTATACTTGTACATATGTATGTGTGATAGCAAGCCTATTTTGTTTATTGTTTTTTTCCTAGTTTCATTCTACATAGCCATACATTTGTAATGTTATGCTTATTTGCATAGAACATGAGACACAACTAGCATAATTTGCATACAATTTGCAATTAATAACGATGATGATGATGATGATGATAATGACAATCATTATGACGACACAAAAGTGTAACTGAAATTGAATTTTCATATATACAAGAACTATATGTTAAATATTTCCGCAGAACATGTGAAATATACCTCTATACATATATTTAGATATGTTCAAGCATAAGTATGTATGCATACATACACCATACACCATCATACTGACTCTTATTACCTTACTATTGGTCATACACTTATTTCTGTTACACTATTCAAATATCAACATTTTTTGTATACAAAAGAAAATTTAAACAAACAAAAACAATAAAAAAAATAAACAAAATAGAGACACAGGTAATAAGTAACTACAACAACAGAAACAATTACAAAATGAAAATATTTGAATATACACAAAATCAAAACGAAAACAAACAAAATCCAGAGAGACAGGTCAACTATCAAAGAACAGACAATGCATAAGTGTGTGTGTGTGTAAGTAAGTGAGTGATATATGCATAGGTGGTAATGATGAGGATGATTGCGATAATGTGTTGTATATTCAACTATTCAAAAATAAAGGAGTTCTAGTGGTATTTCTGATTTTGGTAACTACAAATAAACATGAACTCATAAAAAATAAATAAATATGTGGCGCTTATAAGTCCCGAAAGGCTCTTCGGCCGAGCGTCTCTTCCAGTAGTGTTGTGCTTGTTAAATTTTGGACTGTATTTGATGGGACATAGTTAGATTAGCCGATTCCGAATAGCAGAACCCTTGTGACATCACTTTTCTGAGCTTTGTCACTGAGTTATTTTAGAAGCTTTTCCATGGGAAATTGCTACTATCGGAAGAATTGCCAATTGTTTAACGAAAGTTGGGTATCGTTCGAAAAAAAAATTAATATTAATGCTCAATATTAAGGTTCTGCTTCAGCCAGAGATTGAACCCACGATCTACAGCTGAGAACGCCAACGCACTTACCACTGAACTATGGCACCGACATGCAGACTTATATATTACATATTTTAAAGTAAGGTATTTATTACATATTTTAAATGAAAGTATTTTGCAAATAAAACCTTAATAATTGTATTTTATTGTTCCTTTATCCTTCACAAGGCTTATGACGTGCATTTCTATATTTACATTTTTAAATTTACAAGATTTTGTAATGAAGCTTCTGAATTTCTAATTTCTGATTTTGAGAAATTTCAATATCTATTTATATTTTTCAGCAGAAGACACACAACCAAAAATACGTACAATTTTCAATTCTGAGAATTTCGATGCACAAAATAAATGCAAAGATTTAAATAAATAAAAGGAGTTTAGAAAAAAATATCGAACAAACGCTCAAATTTCCCCTCAGTAGTAAATGATACCCCATATTGGTGGATATTTAAAAAATCGTCTTAAATGTACTATGTACATATAATCTTGTTGAACTTCCGTCTATTGTTAAGTTAAGTTAAGAACATCATTCCGTATATGCTTCTGTAATATGTTTTAATATATGTACGTAGAAGTTGTAATAAAAGCTATTTGTTAATTGCTTAATATTAATTAAAAATTCATTTACCTTCTCAGACACATACACACACACATAGTCCATATATGATAAAGGGTTATCCATTTTGCGGTTTCAAAAGTAAATGTAAATAAAACACATATAAAATATTTTTTATCATGATATTTCTTTTTTATTATAAAGTTTGAACGTTGACATTATGTGTGAAATACTACATCATTTAAATGACCACCACGTGAATTGTTGCAAGCATCGATTCTTTTGAGGTAATTTTCGACCACTTTTTGACACATATTGGGCGGTATCTCAGCCATAACGTGACGAATGTTGGTTTTTAGGTGCTCAAGAGTTAAAGGTTTATCTGCATAAACACGGTTTTTCGCGTAGCCCCACAAAAAAAGTCAAGCGGTGTCAAATCGCATGATCTTGGTGGCCACTTGATATCGCCACGACGAGAAATTACGCGGCCAGAAAATTTCTCTTGCAATAAAGCCATATTCGCTCGAGTTGTGTGGCATGTGGCACCATCTTGTTGAAACCACATATTCTCTAAGTCGTATTCTTCAATAGCAGGCATAAAAAAGTCGGTTATCATATGACCATAACGCTCCGAATTGACGGTGACAGTCGTTCCATCGTCGTTTTCGAAGAAGTAAGGTCCAATTACACCTCCGGACCAAAGAGCGCACCAAGCAGTAACTTTTTGTGAATGTAGTGGCCTCTCTTCAATTACTTGAGGATTCTCAGAACCCCAAATACGACAATTTTGTTTGTTAACATACCCACCGAGTGAGAAATGTGCTTCGTCGCTGAAGAAAATTTTGTTCGAAAAATCGTCGTCCACCGCCTGTTGTTCAAGCACCCATTCGACGTATCTACGACGTTGTGAATGGTCAGCTGGCTTCAGTTGTTGTGTGAGCTGGATTTTATATGGATGTAGGTGTAGATCCAAATGCAAAATACGCCATAATGTGCCGTAAGACAGTCCTAATTCCTGAGAACGACGAGGAATCGACACATTCGGGTCTTCGGCAACACTTTCACTTACAGCAGCGATATTTTCGGTGGTACGAGCGAAACGATGATGCACAGGCCTTACAATTTCTGTAACCGATCCAGTCTCTTCATATTTCTTCACAATTTTTCCAATTGCTTGCGTAGTTGGACGATTATGTAAACCATAATCTCCTCTTAAAGCACGATATGTGGCTGTGGCAGAATCACCATCCATTTTCGCAAATGTCAGACTTTGAACTGAAAAAGAAAGAAATTGTTTTAACAACTCAGTTTGACAGATGTCGAATTCTAGCCCTATACTTTTGAAACCGCGAAATGGATAACCCTTTACATAGTATGGTATTTGTACATGTGCATACGGCTGGTATATAATTACGAATTATTTAATTAAAATATAAATTACCTTATATATTCACAAGTTTGAGTATATGTAGATATTTCTTTTTGATTTGTTTCGTTCATTCATTATTATTTTTTTTTTTTTGTAATTTTTCAAGTAATTTAAACAAACTTGATTAAATTTATTTCAATTTTTCAAATAGAATAGAAACATTATCAATTTTTACTTATACATCAAACCGTATTCACTGGTATATGTAACAAATGTACAGTATATAAGCATCTCTACAATTAGATTAAATTTTGTTGCAATAATTGATGAGCCATGATTTATGTTATTTCATACAAACCACAAAAAAAAAATAGAAAAAACCAAAAATTCTATAAATTAGAAAAGAAGATAAGAAAACCACTAAAAATCGCTGCAAGCTTAAATAAATGCAAATTAAAACAAACCAATAAATATCAACGAATAAGAAGAATAAATGATAACTGAAACGCGCTACAGTCCTGTACGAAAATATTTGACTTAATAATTACATTGGAAATATATGAACAAAGTGGCAACTTGATTATTTTGTATCAGATTGAATACATTCGAATACATTTCGTATATTTGAAGAAAAGTATTCAAATGCAATTGATGTCGTTTGAATTTGATTTAACGAAAACGTTAGCTCTTCGTGCCTACTCGTAATCGAAGACAAGAATGCCTACATATGTACATATTTTCATTTAGTTCAGTATTAGAAAGTACACGAAAGTTATCGAACATTCGAAATAGTATACTCGTCATGTCATCATAGACATATTATCAGACAAAATTGTTTTTTTTTTTTCGTCGAATAGATTTGCATTCATATAAAATGAACATGTAATCGAGTTGGCCGGAAGGCATAAAAAACGACAGAATACAGCAAAATTGATTCATTTTCACACACACAATAGCAATTATCGTACACTATGATGACTAACTAACAATAGATAGGTAGGTTCACATATTCATTACATTCACACCTAAAGTGTAGATAGGTAGAGAGATAGAACGTATCGTCGAAGCATAGCTCAAATATGTATTTGTTGTAATATAAAACTAATATCTATTGCACTTATATATAGATGTATGTGAATATGAATATGTGTATGGAATTATTATGAAGTAATTCAATGGCTAATTCGATTCGATATTGTTCTTTGCCATTTTTTCTTTCATTTTTATTTTCATCTATCAGCATCAAGCATTGTTTTCTCTTTTTTTTTTTTTGTGACTATATGTATTGTGTATTACTTTCCCACAATCCTTCATTATATTGGCATTTATTTGTGTGAATGTTTTTTGTTTTTTTTTTTCATAGTGGGTATGTACATACAACGCAATTCTATTGAAATTTCACACTAAATTTGCATTTAATATCAATTTATGCAAATCACACTTTAGTTTTTTTTTTTTGTGGAAATTTATTTTGTTTTTTTTTTTTTGTATACATATACAACCGGAAGTGTAAATAGTGAGAGCCACAAATTCGATTGTACACTTTTTTTTCGCCGCCTCACAATTGTATATATAAATATTGTATGTATAACACATACATGCATATGTATGTACATATATATGTATGTACACTAATTTTACTCCAACTCTCTATTATTGCGCTCATGTTGGCACATTGTCTTTTCATAGAAATATGTATAATACATCCAATACGCCCTAAAGGATAGCGGAAACAAATGTTGTATTGCTGCTGCTGCTGCTGCTGCTGCTGCTGCTGTTGTTATTGTTGTTGTTGTTGCTGCTGCTGCTGATGATGTTACAGCATTTGCTGTTACTACTATTGCGGTTATTGAACATGTTAAAAATGTGCTGCGTTAAGCAAAAATGCATGTTCGTGTCCAAATGGACACATACGTACACTAGTATATGCATACATAGTGACGTTACCTACATTTACTCTATACTATATGTATGGACAATAAGCAGACGGCAATATATTCATATATATACAAATGTATATTCAATTTTGCAACAAAAACAAAAACATCGATGACATCGTCAGAGTGATGGTGAACGCGAAAAAATGAGTAGTGAATATATGAAACACAAAAAAAAAAAAAATTAACAATCGCTTGATACTCGTTAACAATTGATTTGCAAAATTGTCAAATACTCTTAATGATTTGATTTGATTGGTATTTTATATAGTGTAGTTTTTTTTTAATAAATTTCCTCGTTTACTAAATGCTAGCACCAAATTCATTACTTCGTGGATGACATGATCAAATGATGTCAGCTTGCTTTTAAAAGAAATCGTGACCGAAATACCAGTTGACAAATCATTGAAAATTACACGAAAATATTCGAGTCCTCAAACAGGTTCATAGTTGTAATTTCAAGGATAAAATTTGGAGGATACAATTGGCAGTGCAATGTTTTTTATTTATTTACTTAATAAACGTAAATTTATTACTCAGAAGAATTGCCAAAAAGTATCCAAACTATGGATATCGTTTGAAAAGATAAAAGATTTCTAAATTAAATCCAACATTTTCAATTGAAGAATAAATTTATTTTTTTTTTTTTTTTGTATTATTAATATTTTTTAGTATTTATATTTAATAGAGTTCAATTTAATTTTGTTGTATTTGTTTTGTGGTGTTGAAATTGTTGTTTGCTTTTATAAATAATATCCAATGGCTGAAAAAAAAATATGAAATCCATAGAAAAAAAGAAAAAAAAAATTCAAGCTTCAGACCACTGTAAAAATTCAGTTGTTGTTAACTGACAATACAAATATTCCAAAAAGACAATAAAAGAACTAAATATAAAACGCATACGATGAAAATTTCATTTTTTTACTAGTCACAAACACTCGCACACACACACACACATACACATTGACAGGCATACAACAGAATATAAACAGTGGCAATATGAACATTGTATGTACTACTAGGAAATTTTAATTCCATTTGAATTATTTTTGCTGTGCGCAATGTGTACACGTAAGTGAATGAGTGTAGCGTACATTGTGCAAGAATAACAACAATAACAAGTACTCAAAATACCACACTAACAACAGAAAGCAATAGACCATAAAATGAGTGCAAAAGCATTTTTACCATTTTTCTTCAACGAACATTGAATATATCAGAGAAACCCCCCCTTTCAAGTTGAACAATCGAAAAAAAAGGTTTTACTATTTTTTTTTTTTCAGTCGAAAAGAAATATATGAAAAATGAACAAACGTGAGCAAAGTTGAAACAAAACGCATTGAAGGAAGAGGTAGAAGAAGAAGAAGAATCCAAGCAATTGCTACAAAAACACGATGGAAAACAAGAAAACTGAAAAACAAATACGAAGTCGGCTTCAATTGAACAGCTTAACTACCATTAATTGTACAATTCGAGTGTTTTTGCTTTTCGCTTACTATTTTGTTTTTTTTTTTTGTTCTCTTTTTTTAATTTTACTCCTCACCTCTCTGTTCTAACCATCACACTGAATAACGAGAAGTTCATGTTACTCATCATCATCATCATCATAATCATCATCATTATCATCATCGTCCTCATCATAGTCAAAGGACGACTATGAACGTCCTTGTTGTTGGTACATACCAATGTATGTACTAAATGTGTAGCAACTAAATTACGAAGGCAGCAAAAAAAAACAAAAAAATTGCCAAAAATTGCACAGTCGGTAACTCTTTTATTGTCATTGGGTTACTGGACTGACCTACTGGCTTCATCTCATTCTTGGCATTGCTCTTGCAGTACCCCTGTACTGTATTAAATTCATACAAAGAAGGCGTAAAAGTACAAATAGTACAAAACAAAAAGAAAATTGTATTGTAAATTGGTGTAAATGGTACCGGTCGTACAAAATGAAATTTTGTATGTGAGCTTTTTTCAATATTTTTCATGGTACAATGGATTACAGTTGTAAAATAATGCAATCAGCTGAGAATTCCAGACTTCTTCGTTGGTTGAGCTGGTTTGTTTTTTTGAGATATTTAATGTGGAAATTTTGAAGAAGAGTAGTCGCTTTGCTATAGCTACAGCCTTATGGATTGTTATTATTGTATTGTATGGAATATAATTGAATGCATTATTTGACAGCAACAACAATATAAATTGTTTCATATAATAGTTTCATATAATACTTGTAGGTGCCGTAGCTCAGTGGTTAGTGTGTTGGCCTTCTTGTCTGTAGGTCATGGTTCAATCCCCGGCTGATGCATAACAAATTTAATATCGAAAAGATTTTTCTTTCGAACGGTACACACCTTGCCATGAAAAAGCTTCTAAAAGCACTCTGTGACAAAGCTCAGAAAAAGTGATGTCACAAGGGTGCTGCCGTTCGGAACCGGCTAAAATAAGTAGGTACCTTCTAATACTGTCCAAAATTTAGCACGCACAACAGTAATGGAAGAGAAGCTCGGCTTATTTATTTATGATACTTTTCACTTTTTTACTGGACTGGAGATTACTCAATCTCTTCAATATTGGATTTGTATTTGTTTGTGTATGAAAATAACAACGTCATAGCTTGCGATGCAGAGAAGGAAAAAAATTTACAGAATTGTCGAAATATTGAACAGAAACATTTCACTAGCCTTGACTTGGTGCAGTCAGATCTACAGACATTTTGACGATTCAAACAAAACACCAATCACAACGTCGAATATTAACTCGCCTAAAATAGAAGCTAGATGAAAAACGATCATAATCAAGTGGATCATCTTGAATTTACTAAAAATAAATATTTTTTCTCTATCCTTAAAGTAACAAGTACATTTCCTTGGGCGTTATTGGCTTATATATTACGTTACGCAACCATAAGCGTATTATTTAATGAAGTAAAGAAAACAAAAAATAAATCAAAATAATCAAGAAAGAACCGAACAACGAACAAATAAAATACGCTGAACTTTATTTGAAATCGAAAGCAGTCAAATGAAATTGTATTACAAATACTAAAAAAGAAAGAAAGACGTAGTAGTTGTAACTAGTAAATGGGATGGGTGGTACCAACAACAATTTGATTATTTTCAATATGCCTATTATTGTACATTTCATTTATTTATTTTTTTATTATTATTTTTTTTTTCCCTTCTCCCCAGTTACCTACTTTTCATTTTGGCACACAATTTAATGTCATTTTGATGAAGCACAAGTATGAGTGAACCAATATACAGAGACAGAGAGAGAGAGAGAGAGAGGTAGAGAGAAAAAGAGAAAAAATACCAATAAGAAATGATTAATGAAGTGTCTTCTGGTCCAATATACTTTTCCTTTTCGCTGCCATTTAGCACAAAAATTGCTTTTTTTTCCTCATCATCATCACAACTTCAAAATGAATTGTTAGTTTAGGCAGATTTTATGAAAATTACAATTATACTCTGATATTCCATTCAATTTCAGTTTAATTTAGATGAATACAAAATAAAAGAAGAAATATGAATGATGAAATGAATCAAATTAATTTCGAAAATGAAATTTTAAACATTATTTTTGTTTTTTCTTTTGGTGAAATAATTACAAATTGAAAAGAATATGAAAATTTTGAAAATTAATGTAATTTATTGCACAAGTTTATTAAAAATGAAAGAAACATGAAAAAAATTTGTATATTTCATATCCAGAAAATATAATTGATTGCGAGGTTGTAGTTGGCCCTTCAACAGCACAATTTCAGCCCAGTATTTCGGCTTTGGCTTATTTCATATCTTCATAAAAATTTGATTAACACACGGCAATACACCTGAGAATGAACAGTAGTTTCTTCCTTGTTCTTGAAAATATCCATCAGCGAAAAGCATAAGTGCTGAATGGAATTTTAGCTGAACTTATTTTCAGTAAACTCAACTCATTCTCATATGCTATGCATTAAATTTGTCTGTTCAAATTTTGATGAGTCTTATCAACTCGCCAGCAACATTAAGCGTTAATTTATTGTGACTGATATGATCAAAAAGCAGGAAACTACTACGTACATATAACAACAAAACAAATTGATAACAGGAAATTGATAGCAAATAGATAAAAACAGTATGAACACAATTATTAGCCATGAAATTATCAGTAAATGCAGTCGTCCCTTAAGTGGTATAATGAGTTAGCTATAATAATCACACACACACACACACACACACACACAAATGATATCCGGTGAGAAAATATACTTTGCAATGACACCATCATCATCATCATCATCATCATCATCATCATCATACCATCAGATGACGGAAGTCATTTTTGTTCAGTACCATTGCCGCAAACCTCTTGTAAGGAAGCAAATGAAAATTCGCTTAGGGAATTATTTTTGACAATATTAGTTCTTCTCTCAAACTGTCCCGTAGTATTCGAATGGTAGTAGTCCGTATATTCAATTGTAGTAAATCCAATTAAAGCAGTTTTCTACTACTACGTAAAATTTGCACCAACATTACATTCTGACGATGCTGGTTGTTTGGTTATTTGGTTGCTTGCTTGCTTGCTTGTCTTACTAATTGGATGCTAAACGTCCTGCTTTTTTGTTGGCAACGCAACATTTTTATAGATTGCCAGAAAGAGAAACGTGAACAAAGAGGCTTAAATAAAAGAAGTTTTTCAATGGAATTAAAAAGAAAATTCATCAAGAAAAAAAACTATACACATATATATATGGAGCGGATGATGTCAATATGTTCAATGAAGCATGAAAGAAGCGCGATGACGACAACGATGAAGAAGAAAGTGTCGAAGCGTTTCTTTGTTAAGTTTTTCGCACAATTACTTGTCAAAGAATTTACAAAATTAAAAAGCACACAAAAAAAATATTATTATTGCCGAAAATACACATACACACAGACACAAGCGCGGAGCAGTAATAGAGAAAGGAGAAAATAAATCAACAAAATATTAAGAACTGAACTGGCAATGGCAACAGTAAACTAATGTCCTTTTACCGTATTGCCTCCCCGTCGTTGTCAAACCGAATGAAAAAGAAATGTTGCTAAACGTTCGGTTTTAAATTAAAAATTAACAATATTTGCAAAAAGTGAAGTCTACTGAGGGCAACAACGTCTTTTCAACATAAATTGACAGTTTTCCTTTAAGCATCTGTTTTTTTTCTTGTTGTTGTGAATGTGTGTGTGTGTGTTTTCTTGTCTTTCGTTTCTTTTTTTTTTCTGTACTCATGTTTTATTAGTATCATCGTTATTGTAACTTAATTAGCATTCAACTTGGACGGATGGAGACAAAGTGAAGGCCGGCAAATAAAGAAACGAAAGTTAGTGAAATTGTCTGTTTATTTTGTTTATTCTGTAAAACAATATGTTGATTTTAAATTGAAAATTAACCGTATTTTAATTTCATAAAACATTTTTTTATTTTATTACTCTAGTACAGCTACTTAGGTTTATATGATTATGATTATAATGATGATGTAATTGCAAAATATTAATTAATGTAATTTTTGGAATATTGACACTTATACTTGTTCATGGTGTTTTTAATTTGTAGAAATAATAAATACAATTTATATTAATCTATTAATTTAAATAGTGCCAATTATTTACCTCCTTTAGCAACATTACCCATTAACATTTTGGTTTGTATATAATCTCCAGCGTATATTATCTCTATTAAAATTTTTGCATAAGAAAATCAATTTTTTCGTATATAAATTTTTAATTTATTATGCAAAACATTTCATATAAATTTATTAGAAAATAAAAAAAAATTTTTTCTTACGAAAACTTTTTAATACTTACACTGTAACGCCCACTACTGTTATACGCATACTATACATATGTAGTCATATTGTTGTAGTCTCATCTTCATCATAAGCAAAAGTATAATAAGAAGAAATATTATAATAAGAACTAAAGAACAAGAAAAAAAGAAACGAGCATGTTACTAAACAAATTAAAAAGTTTTTACATAAATTTTCACAAAATCATACAAAATTAATAAATAATATTTCAATATATGCACGCTCCCATGTACACACACACACACACAAATGCATATATGGTATGTGTGTGTGAAATAAGTAAGTATCGATAGTCTATATTGAAGGCAAAAGAACAGCATATGCAAAACACGCAACAAGTAACCTGCTGGTATTTCCGATGAAAAAAAATATATATTTATATATTACCAAATCGAGCGCCAAAATACGAAACAAAAAAAAAGGGCACTCCACACAAAATATCGCCATAGTGTATATGTATATGTATGCGAATAGAAAAGTAATGCCTGAAGAAAAGTGAATCAAATAGACGGTATATCATATGGTCACACCACCGATACCATCAATTATGCCATTCCACCACCACCACCACCACCACCACCACCACCATGAGCACCATAAAAACATGCAACTTTATAGAACAATTCGTATTTGAAAAACACCTTCAGCACATTAGGGCAACCCGCTGCTGTGTTGTGTAAGTGGTTTCCAACCAACCAACCAAGCAATACAACACTCAATCCCTCAACCCCACAAAAATTCCGGAAAAAACAAAAAGCGAAAAACCATCGCGAATCAGAAACAAACCAAAAGTAGAAACAAAAAATATGATAAATTTTTATTAGAATTTATGACTTTGTTGGAGTTGAAGATGGCAGGAGTCGGAGTACATATGCTACTTGGTAGGTAGCAGGTGGCATAAGTGTCGCTCGCGTGTGTTTGTATGCATATACACACACACATATATATATATATATTAATGGTTGTTGTTGGACGCACATTTATGATTTTGTTTCCGTAATTTTCACAAAATGTAAGTATTACTGTTTGGTAGCAGTATTGATGCCATGACTATATTCAATGGGGTTGCTACTAGTACTCATACTTGTGGGAACAGAAAGAAAACTCATAATATGAGTATGAGTAGTGCGACTTTTGGCAGAAGTTTATTATTTTTAATGTTTTTCGTTTCTTCGTTTCTTTTTTTTTTTTGTGTTTCTTCGTTCCCAAATGTTCTTGCTGTTGTTATTATTTTTAATTTGTATTATTTTTATTTATTTTTTTTTCTGCGGTGCTGAGCCGTCAACTAATGCATTATTCATATTACTAATGATTTTAAATGTTCTTGTCGTTATTTTTGTTTTTTTTTTCCCACTTAAATTTATATGGGAACATTTGATGCGTTTTTATATTTATTTTCTGTAAGTAATTGCTATATGTAAATTCATATTATTTGGTGTTAGAATAAGCTTAATGATTATCGTATTCAGCAATTACGTTTAAAAACAGCAATAAAGACTAAAAACTATGTAGACTATTGAGCCAAATGAGCAGATTTTATATAGCAAACAATTTTAATATTTTGTGTTCATTTTGATTAAGCTCAATATAATTTTGAGTGATTTTTTCAAACACTTAAACTCTTGAGGTTTTTAATTTATCGTTTATGTTTTCGATTTATATTGTGTTGTGTTGTTGTGAAGGAAATTATTGTTATAATAGGTCATATTAGAGATTAGAAATACTTCAAATTATTTCGTATTGTTTTTTTTTTTTAGTATTTTCTGACTGACATGCCAATTAGCAGCCAAAAAGTGAGATTTGGAAAAAGCGTATGGTTCGAAAATATATCTCCAATTGGCATGCATCCAATTAAAGCTGCAATTGCAACCTTCACTCTTTTTCTATATTTAGCAATCACTAGCTTATGGCCACTTAGTTAGCCAAAAGTATCATCGAAACTGTTGCCAAAATTTAAGACAAGCTAGTGATATTATTGGTAAAGCTGTTACTATATAAATTCTATCTCTATTTTTTATATGATATATATGTGTTGTTGTGTTATCATTTCTGTTGTTATTGTTCCAATAAAGTTATGTCTCTGATTGCGTTAATGGTGTTGTAACTGAGCTTTATGTTAATGTCACAATAGGTTAGCTCACTAAAACACAAACATTGTGATGCCTTGCAATCGGTGTATCGGTTGTAATGGCAAGATAAGTTACTTAGTACATGCTCTTCAGAGCTTCACACCCCAAATGCTTATTCTACTCTCCAAAAAAAAAAATGATATCATAAGAGTTCAAGCTTCGAAATCAATTATATAAGCACGTATTTCGAGTATCGCAACAGATTTCGGTCGCAAAACTGTCAAAACGTATATATGTATATACTTTATTTGATTATAGTTTTCTTCATAACAAATTAATATTTATAATATTCACAGCGATTATTTAAGCTAATATTACTTTAATTGATGTGAGTAGGTGACTGCAGCCATGAGCATTATGGTATTATCTTACCACTTTAACAACATTAATGTTTTATTGTACAACAAAGCTCAGCCTACTTTGAGATTCAGCTCTTTGAACAACATTTTATTGTATTAACTATAAGATTTTTTTTTCTATATAATTTTCACAATTTGTAAAAAAAGTTCTGCTTGTCAAAGTGCTAAACTTTTTGCATAATTATTATTAACACGCATACAACACATTCATATGTACATACATATGAGCATATAACACTACATATAACAATAACAACATAACAACAAATTAACTAACATTTAAACACTCACACACACACACACATACAACACTTGCACTTTCATACCAACATGCTGCAATACTTATACACTTATGCTTCAACCATACATAGTAAATCATATAAACACAAATGTTAATGTGTTGCCTACTTTTAGGCATGCATTTATTTAAATACTTACATGATGTTGTTTTTCTACTCTTTATACTTTTTGTTGTTTCTTTTTGTACATTTTTGTTTCTTTTTGCATTACGCTTACGTGCATATCACGTACGTTGTACAATGGCGCAGCTATGCCATTTTATATGACATTTTAATATAACAATTTCCTTTTTCAATGCTTCATTTTCTCCTTAGTGTTCTCTTCTTCTTGTTATACACTTTTCTGCCTTAGTTTTCACTTTTACGTTTGTGTTGTTGTTTTTTTTTCGTTTACTCATTTTTATCCCTTTTCCACACTTAGACTGTAAAGTGACTTTATTATTTACACATCCTTGTAACACTTTCAAGTTAGACAACTGTAGTTGTTGGCACTGCACACACGTAGAGTATATTTGTATGTGAGCGCTTTCAAATACGAAATATGATGTGAAGAAATTTTCACGTTTTGTCATTTTAATTGTTGCCAATGCCTACTGCAATGGCTTAGTTATTATTATGTTATTATGTTTTTTTTTTATTTTTTATTTATTGTTACAATAGAAAGCTTGTTGTTCTTAAGTCAACATGTAATGTATTGTATTAGTTTTTGCATTGAAATGCATTTGCATTGGAAAATGTTTGCCTGGAAATGCTCCCTTTTCCATATAAACGTATGGGTTGTTGAGAGATGTGAGTAACTTTAATTGGGATTGACTTAAATCATCTACTTAGGGTCCAGGAGCAATACCAGAAATGACAATTATACTAAGTAAACGATACCTTTTTTTTGCAATGCTTTAATTACTACAAATCAACAATAATAATAATAAAAATAATAACAAAATGAAAAACTACAGAAATAGCACACTCTCTAAATTAAGCTCAGCAAATATTAGCCTGGTGACGTCATATAAATGGAATTGATTATGGTAGAAAATAGTGCTAAAAATAAAAAAATCATAATTTAATATATTAAACTCCAAATATTGAATATCGAATATAATATACCTTTGGATCAGCTCTCTTCCAGCATTGATGAAACCACCATGCTTTATGGCATAATGTATCACCTTCGGGATGTACACAACCTTTGGACATATTCCTTACAATGTCTTTCAATTCTCCGGGAATAGCATTAAATACTTTTTCCATATGTACATCACCATTTTCATCGACCACATCAAATTCATGAAACAAACAATTCATATAACATTTGAGTGCTTCATCTTCATGCACTTCGCCATCGCTAAACTCCTTAATAGCCTCTGTACGGGTAAAGTACATAAAATAAAATAAAAAACAAACGAGTAAAATTGAATATTGGTCCAAATTGTAAAACGCAAGGTAAATGTATACACAATCGATTTCCATATGCATGTATGGAGTATGTATTTACCTTCAGTAACGCCAGTTTTTTCAACACATATATCATGAAGTGGTTTAGCCAGTTTCAAAATAGCCGGTGGTGGATACTATATGTGTATAAGTGAAAATAAAAAATATCAAAGAATCAAAATAACAAAAGTAAAAAATACATCAGTTTTTATACAGACACACACACACACACACAGGCTTCATATGCACACCACTTACTTCATCATCACGCCTCGGTTGTTGTGCTTCGGTTAAACCGGATATAGCCGCTGCTAGTAGAACGATTAAAAGTGTATGCACCACTTGAGCGCGGTAAATACCATTCAAAATGTATTTTTTCATAATAGCCTCGTTTTATGATGATGATGTGGTCTGCTATGTTATAGTAATATTGTACCGGTTACTAAGGGTGCAATGGTCTGCGGCTCAGAATTTCTTTTGTATTTTATGTGTACATGATTTAAATGGAAAAAAATAGAAATTGTAAAAGATCAACAAATCACGTGTACAAAAAAAAGGCTAAACTATACCCAATTGATACAGAAAATTGCAATTCCTTCAAAAATGTTCAATAAGAAAATAAAATTGGAATATTGCTATGGACAAAATAGCAGAATAATGAATAGGCTTCCTAAAGTTTATATAAACATACTAAAGATTTAAATATATATTGCGGAAAAAATAAGAATTAAGTCAGTTCGGAGTCACTTCACAGTGCTGGGCACAGCCCCACATGTTAAGCCCGAGTAGTTATTTTGATTGCGTAATTTTACACAAAGATTATGAAGATACCGTCGGATATTTGTTCCATGTTTTCTACCCGAATTCGGAATGTGTATTCTATAAAAAAGTAATTACATCTTGTGTTGGCGTCGAAAAGCTCTTCTTACTACAACGAATTTTGTTTTTTATTACTTTTCAAGCAAATATTTTTTCAATTTTTTTTTTGTTTCATTTTCTGTGAAATTGGTTTTGTTGCAATTACATTTTATCAACAAACACACAGATACATATCCATTAATAATGTACCTATTTGTTCACTTGGAAAGCATCACAAAAATGTTGACAGACGTACAAATTGATGAAAACAACAATTATACAAGCTATGTGTGTACTTTAACCCGCAACCCATTTGCGTGTATATTTTATTTTTCAGATATCCTTTGGAAAAAGAAACCTTTCTTTTGTTATCTCTCCTTCAGTTTCAGTACTTTGTGCATTTTTTTTTTTTGCCTTTTTCGCTGTGATAATACCATAACAGCTATACACAAAAAAAAAAAAAGCCAACATAGTCATCAAGAAAAGGAATTAATTTTCACTTGCTACTCCTTTCCCTTTTGCTGTTACAGTTGATGGTTCCTTTTTGTTGTGCTCACCCAACTACCGGAAATGTCACATATACTGGAACACAACAGCGGTATTTTTCATCTATTTCACAGTGCTTTATTTTTGTCTCGCTTTAATTTGATATTGCTTGATGCGGTAAAGAGAGAGAGCGGTTTTATTTTATTTACTCCTGTATTGTATTTTATTCTACTTTTTCATTTTTTGCCTTTTTACCGCTTCCTTGTGTCACTCAACAACAATCAACTGAATAAGAGATTGAACTCGACTGAGTGAGTGAGTGAGTACCGAATATATATGTTACATGCATATTTCTGACCAAATGTCACTGGTTTGGTGGTAGATGACATATATAAAGAAATGATTTCTTTTTTATCCAAGACCAAAGCAATTTGCTCCTTCAAAGAGAGCAAGCAGTGACATAAAATTGAATTTTATACAATTATTGTTATTACTTTATTATTTTTTCTTAAAATATTTCATTATTATGATTTGGTTTTTTTTTTTTTTTTTGTAATGAAAAAATTGCAATTTTCCCCACAAAAAGAAACAATATAAGAAAATTTATATTGAGTAATTGAAAGAATTGTATGAAAGAAAAAAAATATTTTTTAAAAGTCCTTGTTTTGTATTAAGTATTTGTTCTTCTTCTTCTTTCTTGTTCATTTTTTTTTTTACTATTATCAACAATAACCTCACCACACACACAATATGACTTCTATTTAATATTCTGATTCTCGCATTTTTATATACAATTTTTGTTACACTGCTGTCAGTGTATGATGACTTTGCACAAAAAAAAAAAACTACAAAATATATATATGTACGAGTATATAGAATTGAAATGAAATCAAATAGTAACAGAAGCAGTTGTAAATAAACAATTTTCTTGATTCGCTTGATTTACTTTTTGCGAATATTTACGTGTTTCAATTCATACAATATGAAAAGAAAAAAATAAAATATTGATAAAGCAACAAAAATATTACATATCTATCTATAATTGATGGGGTGGATGAGATAGGAGTTTCATTCTCCTTCATCTGTAATTGCATGATTGATTGAAGTGATTTCTAAAGTTCAATTCTGCAAAAAATACAATTTTTTGTTCATTCGCCTACGAGAAAAAATGCTTGACCGTAATGTTTTAACCATTTGGGCTTATAAAGTACATTTTCTTAAATGAAAATGTCAAGAGAAAGTAACTTGGAGATGATCAAAAACTTCTATGAATAGTTTCATCACTTTTTTTAGACGAAATTTTAGTCGACTTATTCAAATTTGGATCAAAACTAAGCATCTCTTGAACCCTTTCACTATTGTAACCAATTGTTTCACAACCTAAAAAAAATTGCCTTTAAATCTATGTGTAGCAACCAATTTCGCGAAAATACTTTGAAGAAATCTCTTCTATTACCCTTTGAATAATATAAGATCAAATAAGGAATTAAAAGCTAAATCATCTGCAGATAGGACTGCCATGTGATTTGTACTTAGTGTAGTGAAAATCGTAATATATCATAATTTTAGTTATTTCTTGAAACTATGACGACAATTTTAATTCATGCATTTCCCGAAACCCAATAGCGCATCCATATAAAATTCTTTTATTTATTCAATTTGTTTTTTTTTTTATCGCTTTATCCATATATTCGGACGTAACTACTTTGTATTCGCTTCAATCACTAGTGTATGTGTAATCAAACCCTATAAGCCAGACAGACGACAAATAAACAAACAAACAATTTACAATTTGGTCGTGAAACATGCAATCCATTGCAATTTTTAATTGCTTACCAAGTTCATTTCTATGAAATGAAACAAACAAATTGTATTTGCTTAAAACAATAGTTGGATGGTTCGAGAGATGATTACTTGGTTGATGATTGTATGTTACAACTGTATCTGTCTGTCGGTATGCACGACAATGGGCGTTCCATTGTACACATACGTATTGCACGCAAATGCTAAAAGCAAATATTTAAAAAAAAAAAATACAATTGTCATCGAAATAAAAATATAAAGGCGGTCAACAAAGTGTCAACGATCATTGTAATGCTAAAATTGATGAGAGCGATGATATTGATGGTATTGATAAAAATAATCATGATAATATTCATATTGATGATAATGATGATCAGATAGCAAATGCAAATGCAATAAAGATATTAAAGATCATAGCACTAATTAATTTCCAAATGATTTCCTTAAATCACAATGAGCAACAATAAAATGATTTTGTCATCCTACTTGTCCGAAAGTCCCTGTATATGTGTATGAATACAAAATATTGTATATTCATAAACATATTTTTCTCACTCATTGTGACTGACAGTTTTTATAACAAACCCAATCGAATCTCTCTAACACATAAGAACTATGCAAAAACCAAAAATGAAATGAACAAATCGTTTATACAAAAATATTTGCAAACGAGAGAAAAATGTTAAATAAAATAGAATATCAAATAAGTATAACAAAAAAATTGATCAATTGTAAATTTACACATGGCAAAAAATTGTCTAATTGCTTATGCTCTATATGCATATGAATAAATGTTTACAACATGAAAATGCATTCAAATATACACATACATACAACATAAATCGAAAAATATAATATATTTCAAGCAAATTAGAAGATACCATTTTTTTTTTGCGTCAAATAAACGTTTAAGAGCTCTCCTTTACTTATTTTGCTATAAAAAGTGTGTAAAATAAGGAATTTATTGGAAAAATAATCGTCGAATTCACAAAACAAAAACAAAGTGCAATTACAATAAAAGAGAAATTATTAGTTAATCATTGATTACTCGATTTGACTCAAATGTTTTCTACAAGCTATTACATATACCTTTGAAATTCTTAATAACTCTATAAAAAACGATTTTCCATTTGTAATAGAGCGATTATGGAGTGATACTGTGGTGTAAACGTACATGCCATACAATTTGATTATTATAATAATGGACACATTTTTAACGATGAATTGACAAAAAATTTAATTACTACTACTAATAATCATAATAATAATAATATTAATAATAATACTTTAATAAATAATACATAATTCAACCTACCTACCGACTCTAAGCATAAAATTTTCACTAATACGAGTATATATGTACAATTCCTTCATACACATACATTATATAACCACTTATGCATAAGCTGCTCATATTTCTAGCTAACAATAATGATGATGATAATTAATAATATGTGAGTGAGTGACAATATGACATTTTGTATTTGTAAATACGAATGTGCATTGATATGATATTTATCAGTGTACTCGTATGCAATGTTCATGTCTGAATGCTACCACCATCGCAATTAAAATGGAAATATTATTGTTATTACTTTTGCTGCATTGCTTTGTTTTTGCTCAATAATGATTTTAATAATGCTGATGATGATTATAAATGTACGACGTATGCAATGATGATGATGATGAATAATGATAATCACAAGCATTGTTTATTGATGCATTAAATTAAATACTAAAAACGAGAATAAAAATATATACATATATCACAATCCCAATAGTCAATTAAACAAGAACTTACTACGTTTTCTTTTTCATACTGAAATATTATACTTAATTTATTGCGGTTATACAGAGTGTTAGTGCGTTGGTCGGAATTAAAGTCGAGAAAAAAATTGTATTCTTTTATGAGGTAAACTCCTTTGATTGACGCATTTTGTTTTTGCCTACTGGACTATTTCTCTTTGTTAACACTGTAATTGTGACAATTTCCATTGGCAATTTATGATGCTGATGCTTCTATTGTCATCATTTTTACTGCATACTCGTATTGTATATTATTATCGGGATACATTTACAACCATAAGTTATGAGCGCTATTATCAAATTTGATATGATTACGGTATTTATATATTTAGAATTTATTTTTTGCTATTTTACTAGTCAAATGAATAACCTTCCATCCTATACCCTTACTGACCATTCATATAAAAGTATTTGTAATTGCAGTGTTCACTCCAAAAAGTACCCCAAATTACCTTGTAAACTGGGTCAATGGTAATAAAAATTCAATTTTCTTTATCTCATACCCATCGAATCTTGTGGTAGAAAATGTAAGTAGTAAGACTCCAATCGACATTCAACAAAAACAACAAAATATTTAAGAAATTTGTACACAAATTTTTAAATGTTCCTTGAAATTGACATATAATTTATTACAAGCAAATAAATAATATATTTAAAAACAAAAAATGCCAATGTGTAATACATATAAAGAAATAAAAAAAATATTTATTACACTCTCATTTGTATACCAGTTAATACCAAATTGAGAGTTTCAAAGCAACAAATCGGATTGTACTTGGAAGACATGAACACAGAATACATTGTTGGCCATTATAAATTGATTAAATAAGAAAATAGTGCTGAAAAAATGAACAAGAATCCAATGAAAATATTCAGAAATGTATTTTATTTATTTTTAAACTCTCCACACGAAGAATAACATCTTACTAATGCACTTGTGTTTACGTGATCTTTAGTACGAGCATAAATATTCGATACTAAAACTGTGTTCGAATACAAAACTAAATTCATAAACATTAGCAAGATGTTATCCGTCGTTATTGAATTAAAATGTTGTCCTACCTTCGGATCAGATTCTTTCCAACAGCTATGCAACCAAAAGGCACGATCACATTTTGTGTCACCTTTCGGGTATAAGCAACGTTTACCCATATGCAATGCAATATCATGCATAGATGCTGGTAACATATCGTGTAGTTTTTCCAAATGTACTTCACCATCTTCATGTAAAACATCAGTTTCATCGAACACACAATACATATAACATTTGAGTGCTTCATCATCGTGTGCATCGCCATCACTAAATTCTTTAATGGATTCTAAATGTTTTTGTTTTTTTGTTTTTTTTTTTGTTGATGGGAGTAAATTTTAATGTTATAAAAATACGAAAGGATTTTATAATTACTTAAATAATTGTTGAAATTTTTTCAAAACTAACCTTCAGTTACACCAGTTTTTTGTACACACGTATCATGTACTGGCTTCAAAAGCTTTATAAGTTCTGGTGGTGGATACTGCAGTGGAAAATCAATCATATTTGAGAATATTTCGAAAAAAAAATATGTCAAAAAAATATAAACTGTAGATATATTTTTGGGGAAATTTAATTTCGGTGAATTTTAAGTTTTGGCGATTTACTATTTTCTCTTGACACACAATTGGAAACGTTCAATTGAAGGTTTTCTTAATTTTCTGAAAGGTTATGAAGTTATGAAAATACACTAATTTTTCACTAAACTTTTATAAACTAACTGAGGAAGATCAGCATAGTAAAAATTTCTATATTTTTTTTAATTCTTAGATTATTCACTACGACTACGTTCCATATGGACGTAGCTGTTGTACCCGTTGACTTAAGAAATCTTGTGACAAAGTTCACCTATACAACTCTGCAAAAAATACTCTAATACCATTAGGCTAGTACAAAAATATAATAATGAACAACCATAAAATATGTGTAAATCCTTACCGTTTCATCACGTCGTATTTCAACTTTCTGGCTCAATACAAATCTCAGCATACATAGCAATTGCAGCAATGATAAAGCAATAAAAACAATAGACCGCATTTCTTATTGTATTCGAATTGGATAAGGTGTCTATATATATCGAAATACAATAGAAGTTTTATTGCAAAGTTCTATCAAGAAACTAAATGTGAATCTGTGAAGAAGAAGAAGAAGAAAAGGAAACAATAAACTAACTCCTTCCACAAATACTATACACACACACACACATACAGATTCCTTACAATAAGTTACTATTGTAAGGATTACAATCAAGTGACACCTTTTCAATTGAAGTTATGTGTGAAATATTAGAAGAAGAAAAGTACATAAAAAATGTAGTAATAATACTAAAAAGCAATACCATAAAAACTATCAAATTCTATACTATATTGTATGATATATAGTACTTATTAGAATGTTTTTGTTTTTAATATGTCCTATTGATTGTTAACACGCTATACGTTCGATAATGTCTGTTAGGAAATTTCAAATCACAATGATTTTTATCAAAATGAATAGAAACTATATATAGATGAACTAAGTATGATTTCAGATTGAAATTTTCTTCTAAAACATATTTTCTTAATTGCATAGCTGTCAATAATATGTCAATGATACCTTTAATCACACACTTTCAATATTAAAACCTGCACTATCACCAATCAACATTTTTGGGGAGTTCATGCTTGAGAGTTGAGAATTTTTCAATGTTTTTTGAATGTTATCTAAAATCTCTCATTCATATTTTTTATATAAAATTTAAAAATCATGTAAATATAGTGTATAAATAAATTATATTTGGATATATATACAACGTATATATCACATTTTAGTAGGCCATTTTAAATATTGTGAAAAAAAAACCATAATCGAAAATGCCATTAATCATTTAACTGAATAAAAAAATGCACACACTACTTGATATACAATTATATTAATAACATACAAAATATGTATGTGTGTATACAATATATAAATGCCTACCAACAAATAATAAACTAAGAACAATAACACATAATTAAAAATGTTAATTACCGAGTTGAGAGCGACACTTCAAAATGTCAAATAAATAACAATTTTGCAAGAAAAGTAAAATAAAACAAAAAATGAATATGAATTCATTTTATTATGTCGAATATTTACTCTATAATTTAGTAACATCGTTTACAAAAGCACTAACCACGAATTGCTTACTCTTTGGTGCAAAAAAAAAAAAAAATGTGCTGGAAAAAATCTATTACGTAGCAACACCCACTTATTGTTGCGTTGTGCAACATGTACGAAAGCATGTACTTATTCTTATATTGTATATATGAGTAAGAGAATGATATGTAATTAATAGGACAAGTGCCAATTTGTCAATCAATCTTTTGAGTAGTAGTTGTACTTCAGTCTCGTACAACCTAATCAATATATCTACTATTAAAAAGTGGCGTGTAACCTGGGAATTACTTTTGTCAGCTGATTTTTTAGATGATTTTTTCTTGGTCGATTTTTACTATCGAAATAATTAATATTTATTTTTTTCTTTCTACAAAATATGATCTTGAAATGTTAACTGTATTCATATTGAAATCAAGTCTCTTACAACGTATGTATATAAATATCCTACTTAAATGTACCATAATAATAATAATTGTAATTTGAGATTTGAATAATAAAAATAATATTATTCGAATTAATTGCACACTACATACTATGTATACATATATCTGAATTTGCACCCTTCATATGTTATATTGTATATCAACATATTGTATTTATGTACTTAAGTACACATGGGTATGAGCCAGTGAGCCTATTAGCTTTTATTGCATTTTTATGACATTAATTATTATATTGGTTCAGCATTATTATTAAATATATTACCCATTATTTATGCATAGTAATATGCCACATGAAGTCGTGGCATTGTAATACAATATCATACGCACAGCAATATCAAAATTAATTTTTAATAGCTTAGGGTTTCGACAATCATAATAAGTACTTTAGTACACTCATGGGGTAGACTAAAATCATAGTTACTTGACAAGGTTAACGTAATTGGTTTATTGATGTTGGTTAGTTGGTTGGTTCATCGATACAACAGTAATTGAAAATATGTTTCATTAGTACATTTTAGAGTGTGTTGTTCTATCAATAAGTAGCAATGTGAAAACAAAAACAAATGTCAGATGAAATTTTTTGCAGAATTATTCTAGAAGTTGAATCTAAGATGTACAAACGTTCAATTAAACTGAAAAATCTAACCTACTTGAAAATTGTTTATGTCCATTGAGTCAGGGATAGAGAGCTGCATAATCATATTATTCGGAATTTCAGTTCTGACGATCGATGAACGTAGTCCTAATAGGAGTATGAAACTTATTATCAGTTAGCCTCAGTATTGCTATTGGAATGTAATATGAATAGGTTTCTTTTTTTTCAATTATTTGCCACAATTGCTCAATGTAAATACATATCTGACACTATTGATCATACTTAAATGAAAAAGAATTTAATCAATAGTAATTGCACATATTCAGAGAGGTATGCAAAAATACGAGTCTATGTGCTTATATTGGTATAATATATAATACTTGGAGGTTAACACCAATATATTTGCATACATTTGTAAAAATATTGAATTTGATCTCTGAATACAAATTGTAATCATTGTAAATATGTGTGTGATGTGTTCTGATACATATAACGTACAGGTACTATATGTATGTTTGTATATCTACAAATATATTTATGGTACATATTTATATAATAATAGAATATAGCTTCCTATTTGTTAGTTTTTATCTATAGAAACTCTGCACTCTCATGCATAGCTATAACATTTACAGCAAAAGAATTGAAACAATTCTTTTACTTTGTTCATTATGTGATACATACCAAAAACTAAAATCAGACAAAAATGTAAAATTGATTACTTTTTCTTTACGAATTGTATAGATATATTTTGCCGATGCCGATTGTTTGATATCTTCATTGCTCATAGACAGATGATGGCAATTGTAGATTGTCATCAGAACATAAGTGAGTAGTACATACGTATAAAGTATTGAAGAATATTAAATGACTATGCATTAGCAAAGTATTCTAGTAGAGATATATGTATCTAACTATATGTAGATATATGTACAACTCTAATGCATAGATTTGATTTTAACCTATGAATAATATGAACGAATCTATCGTAGGTATAACATGCATATTGATATGTGAATAGAATATGTATGCTATATAGAATAATGGATTTAGTAAAAGTATATTGGCATGTCTAGACATAATTATTGACTGGCTCAAGTGACAAAGAAAAAATTTCCCAAATGCCAACTTATATTCACTTTGTAATCTTTTTCTTCTGCGACATGGTATGTTAATATAAATAACAATTCAATAAGATAAATAAATATTATAATAATAAATTAACAACTCCATGCTTAGTTAAGCATAATAGAAAAGCTGCATGATATGTTGAGTTACATCAGTATAACAGATTAAAATAAGTGTTATCATAATTCTGTTGTTTAGTTAAAATATTAAGTTATATCAAAGGATCGTGACTGTTTAATCAATTGTGAAAATAATGCTGTTGAACAAAGTCCACTCTCGAGTTCTATTCATTTAATAAAGTCGTTGTAATGTAAGTCTCTGATAAAAAAATGATAGCAAGATTCAAGCCGGATTTTAGGAAATGTCAACTCTCTGTAATTGCATTTACAGAAAAATTGCTATATATATATAAAGAATTACCAGAACGCCATTGTACGAGTACTGCAGCGCTTGATCGCCAGGTCACAATTGATACATTTGTTATTTTTATTAGCACCAGTCTGATAAAGTTCACCTAACATACACCTAATTGCAAGAAAATCTCCGACTGCTAATGATATTGTAATGATTTGATTCAGTTGTTATAGCATAGCATTAACAAGGTCTCTTGTTCTGCAGAAAAATCAATTCGGAGAAATGTTATATTGTTATGGTAAGCCTTCCAATAGCAGCAACAACAACAACAACAACAGCAACAGCCACAACACCATCAACCATCAGTATGTAAGACATATTTTTTTTTTGTTTCTATTTCTTTGAAAATATTCACCCATAATGTTCATATGTATCGTCTTAGTATGTAGCAGTAGGATGTCCAGTTTTGTTGTTGTTGTTGATTCTGTTAACATTTTGTGCCTATTTGTTGTTTTTCGTTATTGTCATTCATGTACATGAGTCTTGATGAGTCATGATGAGTGTATGTTGCTAACGATAATGATTGAGATCACAATTACATTGATGATGCTGATGCTGATGATGATGATGATGATGATGATTATGTTGTACATAGTTACCAACTACAAGATGGCATGAATTAAGAGCAAAATCAAATGGAAAGGAAAACAACAGTAACAACAACAACAACAACAACAACACAAACGCAAGCAATGCATCAAAATGTTAAACACTAAAATTTCCTTCCTTACACACACACACACACACACACACACACAGAATCAACTGCATATGCAATCAAAAGGATATCACACATACATATATAGCGTACAAGCTTGCATAACTGCGTATGCTGGTAATGTTGATTATGTTGACGTCAAAATGATGCTAACAAACATGTTGATAACGACAACGACAACGATAAAGACTCGACAAATGATACAATATCTACTGTTGCAATGAAAATACAAGGGGGGGGGGGGGGGGGGGGTTGGTTGGTTGGCTCGGAAATATAAAATATCATGCAACATTGTCGACACTAAAAATTACACATGTAAATTGCAAAGAAATGTCCCCAACAACATCGATGTTTCTTTCTCTATGAATATAAGTGAACAAACGAATATAGCCATACTTCTAGATATTCGAATATGAGACCAGCCATGTTGGCTGAAATGTGTTGCAACAATAACAATTGTTATTATGACCACAAACATAATGTCTTTGTGCCCATTGCTTTCGTCCAGAAATTTACTGGTTCAAAAAAATATGACTTCCTCTCGTCATGATACTAAGGTAATGCATGATGGTTTACGGCACAGCATAACGACTCATATTTGCAACTGCAGAAGTACGCTACATACAAGGTGAAATAGCCAAACAAGTAATGCATGAAATTGCTCTCACATATTTCGCATTTGATGGGAATGACAAAATTTTTGCAAATGAAATAATGAAATGATGGCCGAAAGAATGGATTGCTGCTGTTGCTGTTAAATAGTTACATGGATGGATGAACAGCTACCTAGTCTGAACGATGATATTTGGTTGTGTTGGTACTGAAACTTGCTTCTGTAAATAATAATTGTTTCTATAGCATATTTTTTCTTTACTCCTTCATCTGTTGGTCGATTTTTTTCTTTATTACACTTCTCGATGATCAACTATGGTCAAACCATCAAGAATTTTTATTCTTTTAGACGCACCAGGCGACCATTAGAAGATCATCCCATCAAAGCACTGAACTGCAGCAGCTACCACAGCACAAATAGTTAACTCGTTTTCAAATCAAGATAATAATTGAAAGCAATAAGTATAATTTTAGCAAATGAATGACACTGATTACAATTTTAATTATTATATTCTACTTTATTCTGATTTGCAAATGCCTCAACTTAAAAATATATACATAAGAAGGTATCATCTTAGAATAAAGGTTATATTTGTATAAAGATGTGAGCGAAAAGAAGCTAATGAGTAAAAAACAAAATAGCCTTCAGTTAGTGTGGAAAATTATATTTACATTACTATGGTATCCGAATCAAAATGAAACAAAATAGATGAGAATATTTTTTTTTTATTGTGAAAGTAGTACTTTAGAGACCACCTAATAAGTATCAGAAATTCATCGTAGAGAATTTACAAAGAAATGCATAATACAAGCTCAAGGATAACATTCAATCCCTTCAAATATTTTTTCTTCCTTTTTTTTTTTTTTGACTACCACAAAAGAATCACATCATAGACACAATAATAGCGGCAGCAAAAAACAAAAAAAAATTAATAAAATTTCAAATAGCCTATTTACATAAATGGACAAACCCTTTTGATGTTCATTTTTTTTTCTGCACACTTCAAACATGATTACACGCAAAATATCTGTATAGTTTCCATTCTGATATTGTCATTTTCATGCTTTCAACCAACAACAACAACAACAATAGCAAAAAGGGTGAGTTTGAGACGCAAACAACATTGACAAAATTAAAATGAGCACCCAAACAACAATGAAAAACATCAACGAGCTTAATTTACATTTACTCCAAAAAAAAAAATCAAAAAATATTACAAAAAAGTCCAGCCAAGAGAAAAAATGTTATGCACCAAAACGAGCGTGTGAATGAGAGAAAGAATAAAACAAAATGTTAATCACTGTCAAGTCCAACTGAATATTAACATGGCAATGGCAGCAAGTGTCCTATTTAGCGCACCATTCACCAGCCAATGCTTATATTATACACGTACATACTTCATCAGCATCATCATCATCATCATCTGCCTACAGATCTTATATCCACCCCTATTTACGCAATCCTTGAATTCGTATGAATATCAATCGTCTATCCAAGCTGGAAATGAGAAAAGTAAAAACTTCCTTTTAGCCCACTTTGAAAACCATCGCAATTCAAAAGTGAAAATGGTACATATTATTGAGTGATATCCTTTGGACATTTTTTTTTTCGCCCCCACCCGAATGTAATATTTTGAATAAACCACCTACTGCGTATTACAATGTTCTTTATTCTATTTACTTCTTATTATAATTTTTTTTTTGCACAAAATGGGTACAACTGTTATATGTAAACCAAATAAACCAATCGATTTTAATAAATCATGCAAAATACAAGACCAAAAAACAAAAAACAAAAAAAAAACCAAAGCAAAAAGGATAATGTAAAGATTTTCCAAAACGCCTCTACTTACAATATATTGTATGAATGTACATATTATATTCCTAGGAGACCCTTATTATTTATTAGTAGTGAAATTGAGCATATTTTGATTGATGATCCAGCTTTTATTGAAAGTGGGTAATGATGGTCATGATAGCGCGGTAATGATGGGTAAAGTGATGAAGTTATTGTTATTGCTGTTGTTAAAATTTCATCAACAAAAGAGCAAAAGCACCAAAAAAACAAAAGGGGAAATATTGAACAAACAAATTCGAAATATATGTATATATTTATAATATTGGTCGTTACACCAAATTGGGTCCATCTAAAGGGAATATGAAGTGGTTAATATATGTAAATAATATCATACTATTCTTGGTGAAATTTGAATCAACAGCACAAGAATGAAATCAAAGTTCGGTTAAAGATTTTTTCTTGATGGCTGAAATTGATTATGATCGATGTGAGCCCTATTAATCCAAAATATATATATATATATATATATATATATATATATATATATATATATATGTATATATAAAAACGATCAATCAAATGCTTAAAAGAGCAATATCTACCCAAAACCCAAAAGCGATCTTGAAAGCCCTAATTACTAAGTAATTACTAAAGTAATTCCCATAGAATACTTAATTATCACGCTTACAATATGATGATTTTTTTCCCACTAAAAATACCAAATCACTTTCCATCACTTGATCTACGTAACTAAAGTGAATGCCATGAATGAATGTTGTGCCAATACCACAATATTCAATTATGTATGTATATATGTTGTATAGATGTATGGTATGTAAATGATTAAAATTATAATAAATACGCTGATTGAATTCAACACTTAAAAATGTCGTTTATGCATGTAGAGTTAATGAATTTTTAATATAGCGTATACACGCAGACTCATATGTAAAACATGTTTATTAAAAATAATATGCTAAATCGTAAAACTCAAAGTGGTCACCATGGGGTTAACCAATTATTTTAATATTTACAATGAGACTATAGAGCTACATACAAGTACAGGTAATAGTGTTGCAATGATTGTATTTAGACGAGATTAAAAATTAACTTTTTTGAAACAAATTTTTAAACACGAAATGTTCGAATTGAAACCCCTAATTTATCTACTTTGTAACTGTACAAAGTATGTATATACGTGTACTTATGTATTAATACAAGCAAATACATAGTAAATACATATTATAATTTATTAATATCGTCCCCCTCCTTGTTTCTGTCTTGTCTCATGAACACTATTTTAAATGTCTTCCGCTTTCAATAAATTTAAAATATATTTGTACGCTATGTATTTTGTATAATATAATCATACGTACAGGATGTACATATTTATCTGTATATATGTGCGTGACTAAATATCGACAGACGTATTAAATAATTTATTTAACGCTTTGTTATATGTTCAAATTATTGTAAACATATAACACTTATGTGTGAATACAGACAATATTCTTGCGTTCATACACTGCGTATGAGCAATTGACATTTATCATACGCGATTACATTCAATTGACTGTTATCGTGATACGTATACATATAAGTATACACTCGTTGTTATCAATAAAATATTCATTACGGGAATTTAATATGTATATATATATATATATATAAATATGTTTGTGGTGATTCTACATATGTATAAAATAATTGCCATCAATTAAATATAAACGATGACATTGTACATATTTAATAAATTATAATGGCCTTTATTACGTTTCGTCCTCATCTTGAGACCTATAACTAAACCGATGAGCTGCGTTGAGATGACACAAGGAATAAAGCTTCACGAATCGCATATAGATTTGTTAAAATTTCAATTGGCCATCATTTTCGTAATTTTCTGATTCAATTTATATGTGCTTGAACACACTTTAAACCCGAACTTCTACTGTCATAAGTATGTGTATGCCCTTGATATGATTTTCATAATACGAAAGGCTGCTTAAGTACTATACCTTTAAATGGCACTGTTTTTTTTTTTCTCGATATCAATTTTGTGATAATTTCGTTGAAATTTTCGACCCACCCTCTCCACTTGTAGATGACTCTTCATCTTTTCGTTCTTGTTATTTCAGTTTCAACAATTTGCCCCATTTACAATTAACGTTATTGCACAGCCATCATGGTTGCTCTTACACGTTGCCATAGTCATCGTCATTTGTTGCGAATTTTTTTTATATAGACGTGTGTGTGTGTGTAAATAGTGCATATTTGTATATATGTACATATGTGTATATGTGTTTGTGTTTACTTATACAACATATAAAATGCATATTTTATTTATTACTTAATTAAGTAAAGTTCTTAACTGTGATTTTACGCTTCCCATCTATTTTTTTTTTTTTTTGGTTTACTTTTTAACTCATACATAAACATACTTACACACACACATACATATGTACAATATATATGTGCAAGTGAACATATTGAGCACTGTATCTAAAGCACTCGTATATACCTTGTATTTTATTGGCTGAATTTTGTTGTTGTTGTTGTTGTTGCTTCTGCTTTTATACTTTTTGTTACAATTAAGTGCGAGCAGTTGCAATTGGCTTTTATACATTAGTACTGTTGCCATTCTTGTTCTTGTTATTGTTGTTATTTATTATTTGCACGCTGACTTGCTTGCTTGCTTACTTACCATTACATTTACTGCTGCCTGCTAGTGTATTGTAGCGGTACAATATGTCAAAATATATTTCATGTATTTTTATGGGCATCTTTTCATTGCAACTCTTAATTTACAAATGCTTAAGAGTCATTTCTGAGCTTAGGAAGTGCGTTAAAAATATTTTTCCATTAAAGATCGCTAGTCATTACCGATCGATATTGACCAAAATTGACAATTATTGATTATTGACATGGAATCGGTGTATTAATTAATTGCTTAAAAGTTTAACCTTTATGTGCGTTTGCATTTAGGCATTGAAAAATAATTGCTTACTAAAAAACATTTCCAAAAATCCAAAAATTATTTTTTTTAACGAACATTGTTTACGAGAATATTTCTGAACTTCTGAGTTTGGTAATATTTGGAAATGTAGGATAAGATGCCGAACGTTTCAAGATGATGCTGAATTGATGGATTGATGGTGATGTTAATTTACGAACGAAATAAGTTTAAATTTCATTTAAAAGAAGCAATCCGAAAGCTCAGTGGTTAGTGTGTTGGCCTTCTGACCTGTAGGTCGTGGATTCAATCCCAGGCTGAAGCATAACAAATTTAATATCGAAAATATTTTTCTTTCGAACGGTATCCACATGTCGGCAAGAAATTGGCAATTCTTCCGTTTCTAAAGAACTATGTGACAAAACTCAAAAAAGTGATGTCGCAAGAGTTATGACGTTCGGAACCGTCTAAAATAAGTAGGTCCCTTCTAATACTGTCCAAAAATTTAACACGCGCTTCAGTAATGTAAGAGAAGCTCGGGGCTTTAAATGCCACATATTTATTTTTTATTTTAATCCGAAAGAAATCTATAACCTACCATTGAACCATTGAAATGCCACCATACAATCCATTTTGCTGGCACCTATGACTATTTGATGTTTTCCCCCGCCAACCCTATGAAATTCACAACAGGCATATAATAAACTTTAAATTTTATAACTAATCCATGTATGTAAGTATGTTAGAATTCACATACATACATGCAGTCTTGTGTATATACTACTCATATGCTACTTGGTTGCAATAGTTGTAGGGCCCATAATGTGTATGAAATTGTGTGTCCTCGGAAGCGGCAACATTAGCACCATGTTGTATTTTTATTATTTCCGTTGTTGTTCTTGTTGTTGTTTTGTTCATTGCTGTTGTTGTTAATGTTGCTATAAACATTACTGTAGCTTCTCGTTGTTTCTTTGTTAATGCAATCGAAATACATATGTACGCTGCCTCCTAAAGTTGTTCTTGCTATTATTGCTATTGCTTTAGCTTGTCATTTGTTACATAAGTTAAAATATCATCCAACAAGGCGAGCGTATAAGTTAACGTAAACCTTCATTCTCCTACATAGACATACATGTGTAAACAAATTTACAATAACAACGATGTTGTTGTTCTTTGTTACAGTTTACTTGCGTTTATATGCTTGTGAGCTTATTTCACAAAGGCACAAGTCACACTTGCTACTTGCTTCTGATTTCATTACTTTTGTCGTCATTCTTGTTGTTGCTCCGTTGTTATGTTATAACTGCTGCTGCTGCTGCTGCCGCTTTTGTATATAACACTTGTGCAGGCAAAAAGGGTATTTATTAGAGGCGACATAATATTAAATGAAATAATGATGGTTTATATGAGTTCTTATTCGATTACTCGCCAACTCCACTTTATTCGGAAATATAATTTTTGCGATTTAATTTTTTCTTTACAAAATTCTTGTAACATTGTATTGAATTTATGCTTGGATTTTATTTTCTCTCACATATTCCTTCACCCTCTCCCTCTCTCTCCCACTCCCTCTCTTGACAATTATATTTGATATGCACAACTTTTCTCATTCGCCCAATAATTTCATTATAATTTTTATTTCTTTCCATTCCATTGAAATTGTTTCTTGTATGATGGCATTTGTATTTGTAGTATATATTGGCAGGTAATAAATTTTCAATTAAAACTTTGCACCCCAAAAAGGTGTGAGTATAGAAATACATACACGAATACATGTAAGCTCCATCCTATAAATTTTTTGGGTTCCCGGCCTTTGTGTAATATATTTCTATGGTCGGAAACCATCCTGTTTTTCTATCGACCTTTTATAGTCATCAGATTTATGTCGATACTAATATAATTATTCTATTAAAATCAACGGCTGTCAAAAAAACCTCAAAGCAAAAATTTGTCCATTTCGAATTCGATCTTAAAGGCCAACAAGGGAAAGGTTGAGCTTCCAAGGGCAAAACTACCTTGCAACCAGTCAAAATCAAGTCATTATTCTCTCATGGATATACTCAAAATTTTCAACGACCAGTTGATAAAATAGAGGTTTTCTGTTCACATAAAACTATCAAATAAGCAGAATTTTCAACTCCTGTACCGTACTTTAATTTTCCCGGTCACCAGTCTGGAGCCGGATGGGGCTGAAACTGGTAGTGGCTTCGGCCACGACGTTTTGCCAAAAGACATTAAATTTGGTACCACCGGTTATCAGGTTGGAATCCCTTCAACCCGATCGTTAGGATCGTTGGTCCATCAGGGAGGTTTTCATGGTGGTTGTGGTAACCCAAAAAACACTCGGGCAGAGTAGTCAAAGACGTGAATTATTCGATGTGAAGTTGCATTTTAACCAAGGTGCTGATCCCTTAGATCAGAAGAGCTTTCAATTAGGCCTCGATTCCCACCAAGGAGGGTAGCACGTCCATTCAACGTGTCCCAATTAGTACCATAGGAACCTGGAGGTTGGCTTCCAACTTTCCAATCCTGTGGAGTGCTTATCGACGCTTCAAATTGCTGCTTACGCTTTGTGCGTCGTGAGATTAAGCCATTAGGCAGGTGCTCACGAAAAACACTGCTCAATCGTTGTACTTTAATTTGAAAAATTCTAGCAATAAATTTCATTCAACAGTGCAACATACACTAGTAAGACTTACATTTAGAATATATAGCTAGAATGCAATTTGGTTACATTTTAATTCGTTCACTTGAAAATAAACAGAAATGAAGTAAAAACCAATTGAAATAAAACAAAAATAAAAGAAATATAGAGTGGTAGATCGAAGGGCAAATACCTAGTATCACAAATTCAAAAGATAGATATTGCATAAAATTGTTTTCGATTTTTTCTCCGAATTGTGCTTTTCTGTTTTTTCGATGATATTTGTATGAACGGCTACATAATTTTCAACAAAAACGTGCCTCAATTCTTCACCAACTGTTTGCTATAAAATTTTTCAATTTTTTTTTTCATTTTGCTAGCAACATCAATATAGGACAGCTCATTCCCATTATAGAAAATATTTTTAAAAATTTAAGTTTATTAATTACGGTGATTATGCTAAGAGCTGTTGGCAAATAAACTATTGCCGTACCTCGTGAAGTTTTAAGACCATTTTTTTGCTGGAAAACACTGTATTTCTCTTCTCTCCCTTCTCATTATTTCGGTACTTTTTGCACTCTACTATTTGGTTCAATTTATAACCAATGGCTAATGATTCCTATCTTAATTAACTTTGTCACATTTTCAAGTAACTTTTCGTTCCAAATGTCTGTCTCGCAATATATTTGTCTGTTTGTATGTTTATCTCTCTTTTTATTATGAACGATGAAAGTACTCATGTAACCTCTATATCTCTATCTCTCTTTCTCTATCTCTGACACACTCTTTCTCTCTGAATATATGGTCGAATAACATACGAATTATTCGTTTGGTAACAGTATTTCTGTATTGTATGTATATGCTTTTGATGCTTTGTCCCTTTTTGAATTTTTCTATTTTATTATGACTTTTCTATTTTTTCCTATATATATCTCTTTCTCTTCCTCTTTCCACGTATTTCCCCCCACAATCTTCTTCTAGCATTTATATTGGCAGCTACTGTGCTTGTAATAAACTCTTTTTACCTATGTACATACATATATCTATGTAGATTTATCAAAACTTTTCAAATTATTCATTTCGCTTGTTGTGTTTTACAAGAGTTGTGTAGAATGCAAAGCAAACAAAACAGTTACAACAAAGTTCTGTCAACAAAGGTGAATTTTCGTTGGTGTTGTTGTTGTTGTTTTTGATTGTGTCGTATCATGTATTAATTTCCAATAACTTTGTGGGGTTACTTTTGAAAGCTAAATTTTTTTCGGCTTCCACTTTATTTTTATTATTTTCTTTTTCTTTTACTTTTACTTTTTTTTTTTGTAATTATCTTTGCGGCTAAAAATACATATTGATGAGATTTATTGACTTCATATATTTTGTGGAAAAAAAAAATCATCTATTTTTATACCAGATATTCGGAAAGAAAGCAAATTAATATATCATCATATCTCTTTCTTCTTTGAATCGACAGTCGACTGAATACGATCACTTTATTTTGAACCCCCATCAAGTACTTAATGTTTCATCAAGGATAAACATATTTATTTATAATTCAGTGGATAATCCTTTCAAAAGAATCCTCGCCTACAATTTTATATAACTCCCATACGAAACGTAAATATTCTCTTCATATATCAGGTGTAGTAAAAAGAAATCCATTATTTTTCCAATAGATTGCTTTAGTATTCTGTATCTCGCGTTGTATAAATGCAACCGGGTTACTACAGATGTCGTTAAAAATATAGGATTTCGTACTAAATAAGCTTCTCAGGAAGTTTTGTGATTGCTTGACCCAGTATTGTTCGAGCACGCGTCAAAGATGCACACCAGTAAAGAGAAAATACGCCATATTTTACAGTTTTTCTTCGATAAAGGCGAAAACGCAAGCCAAACGTCTGAAGATGTGAATAGTGTTTATGGTCCTGATACTGTAACAGCCAATCACGTGTAATTTTGGTTTCGTCGATTCCGTTCCGGTAATTTTGATGTCAAAGATGCCTCTGGAAGGCCAATTGTCGCAAATATTGATTGACCGTCATGTAAACACTGTTTCTATTGCCCAGGAGCTAAACATTGCACAAAAAACCCGTTGGAGCCATTTAAATAAGGCTGGATACAAAAAGAAGCTCGACGCATGGGTGCCATACGAGTTAACTCAAAAAAACCTCATGGACCGAATTTCCAACTGCGAATCGCTGCTGAATCGCAACAAAATCGATCCATTTCGGAAGCGGATAGTTACTGGTGATAAAAAGTGGGTCACTTACGACAACGTCAAGCGAAAACAGTCGTGGCCGAATCGCGGTGAGCCGGTGCAAACCGTGGCCAAGCCAGGATTGACGGTCAGGAAGGTTTTTCTATGTGTTTGGTGGGATTGGCAGGGAATCATCTACTATGAGCTGCTCCCCTATCATCAGTTAGACCGTCTGAAGGAAGCAATCGCCCAGAAGCGGCCAGCTTTGGCCAATAGGAAAGGAATTGTGTTCCATCAGGACAACGCCACGCCACACACATCGATAGTGGCTCGCCAGAAGCTCCGGGAACTTGGTTGAAAGGTTCTTATGCATTCACCTTATAGTCCGGATCTGCCACCAAGTGATTACCACCTGTTCCTGTCAATGGCGAAAAATTTTGCTGGTGAAAAATTCGCCTCAAGAGAAACTTGTGAGAATCGACTGTCCCAGTTTTTTGCTAATAAGGACGAGGGTTTCTATTCATTCAAACTATGCTAAATAAAAGCTTCAATTTAATGCAAAAATAATGGATTTCTTTTTACTAGACCCAACTATATTTAATATGTGGATCTATGTTTTACATAATTAAAAATTCAATTATGTAAATACATAATCCTTTCAATATATCTTGCAACAAATATTGACAACTGTCGGTAAGCATTCATATAAACATTTAAATAATAATACTCGCTCACACTTGTGCCGTATTCTAATTGCGCTATCACTAAATTTTCTGCGGTAATGAAGGGAAATTAATAAATGTACCCTATTTCTGTAATGACATTGTAACATATTGTAGCAACATTATGATTATCACTATTATCTATTATCACGTGCATATCCAACCATGTCCTTCAATCTTCTTTGTCATAAGTAGTAGTATAATAATGCTCATAGATCTAAAATTAAGTACCTAAATACTACTACCAACTGTTGTTTTTAGTTTTATGTACAGACGCTTACATAATCATGAAAATATGCTGTCTTCAGCAATCCCTTCTTTCAATCTTTATTTGGCTTTGAATAAAATTAATAATATTTTCCAAAGAAATAGGTACTTGTACATCTCGTACTCATACACACTGAATATTTGTGAATTTAATAAAATATACATGTATATATATTGTACTAATAACCAGAATTCATTACTTTTTTTTTTTTTTTGTTATACTGATCAACTTACAACTAACCACATTTTTCTATTTCAGTTGCAATTAAATTTCAATTATTTCCACTTGTTGTCATATCAAATGTAGATTTAATTTATTTTTATTATATTTGCTATTTAAGTAGCAGAGAGAGGAGGAAATTAAGCACAAGATTAAAATTGTACGGATAATTTTATGAGATTGCCTTATTTTTTATACTAAATGAAATTCAATGGTTGATTGTCATTTTTGCTTTATCGCTCTACTAATTAAATTCATAGAATTCCTATTTACATAAAATGTATTTTTATTTTTCATAGCAAATTTTTTTTTTTTTGTGCAATCATCTTCTCATATCATGAAGCATTCGTTTGTTTCATGCTTTCAACATGTTTTTAATATGAAATATTGCTTTAAACTCTTGTCTCATTTTTGTTCAATAAGAAACGAGTGTCTTGCTTTAAAATGAATTCGCCCATAATATCGTTTTAGAGTTTGAGTTTCTTTTTTTTTTTCTCTTTATTATTATTATTAGCGAAACTTTGAATAGCCAATTTATATTTTAATAAAACGGAAGCAACATAATTTTTAATTAATGTTTAAAGTTATACATAGAATAGTTGGTATTTACTGAAGTATTTATGCAAATTAATTAACTGTGAACAATTCATTTCTTCGGACGACACAATTAAAAAACCAAATTATGAAATTCTTCAAATTCCCTCAATACGTCTGTGGCACAAAGTAGCCACATTCATGAAATTATCATTGAAATGGCATTTCATTTCTATCCGCCCTCTCTGCCGCATATCACCTCCTCCAACTCGTCATCGTTCTACTGATTCTTATTATGCTGAGAACTAAATCATAAACCTATATAAAAAGAATATTTTATGAACTCATATAACCTTATATACACACATATACCAACATACACGCATACATTCATATGTAATTTTGTGTAAGAGTCATATTAATTGTTTGCAAGTTATTAAGATGAACCGTGTGCGGGTTTGTTGGTTGGACGTAAAAGTACTCCATCCTAATGCAAGATGAATATATATATATATATATGTGCATATGTATGTAAGTATGTATACCATAGACTATGTGAATATCATTAAATTGAAGGAAAAATCTCAGTTTTGTTTTCCCAAAACAAAACTTTTAATTAAACCAAATGTTTTCTACTTTATTCTCATACTATCCAGTTACTTACATAGTCCCTCGCAACTTTCTCTCTTTGTTAGTACTCTGTACACTTGGTATTGTAATTGTTTTATTCCAAATGTTGGTTAGTATTTCTGTTGGTTACAAGAATAAGATGAAGGAAAAATAAATACGTAAGTACATATAAGTAGGATGAATATTAAAAAGGACGAATTGTACATATGTACAATACAATGCGAATATTGGTAAGAGGTGATTCAATAAGATGATGGTTTCTATGAACTCGCCAACAAGTGGCACTGTCCTAAGCGCTACGGCATACTGAGGTCGTCGCGAGTCTGAATCCATTTTGTTCCACCGACTAAACTTATTAGAATCAAACGTCTGTCTGGAACAATCAGAAATCACAAATTGGTTCATATGTAATTTTTTAAAGCCTCATTAAGACTAAGAAATCATGGAAGATCTATGGAAGAGGTTCTCATTTCACAAAGAACCATATGAAATTTGTTTATTTCGAAAAGCAGAACTTTTGTGATATAATTTTTATCTACACTTTTTCACAGAGATCTTTTTTTGAAAGCTTTGTCTTATCGATATTTTACTGCTGCAAAAATATCGCCCATTATTAGCCTATAAAAATTCACCAGCATGTGGTCACCATTTATCGTAAAAGAACAGAACTAAAATTTCGACTAGAACCTCTAATATAATTCGTAAGGCAAAACTCTCAAAAAAATAATCACTGCCAAAAAACTATATTATCACTGTATCATCCTGTATTTAATAAAATGTATATATTTATGTAGAATGGATATATTGGTGGGTCACAAGGGATGATGGTCAGTCACCACTCGGTAATGTTTAGGCATTATAGTATAAACAACAACAACAACAACAACAATGAGAACACGATTACTGTTATTTAAATTAAACTTCATTATTTTGGCGTTGACATAAAAATAACTAAAACAACAACAACAACAGTAAGAGTATATACAAAGCAAAACATAAGGCCAGGCCAAAACACATATTAAATTACAAGCAAAAGAGACAGAACAATAAACAAAAGCACAAAGAAAAAAACAACGGAACGAAAAAAAAATAATCAAAACAACAATATTAACAACAACAACAACAACAACAATATTCGAAAGTTGACGAAAACTTTTAATTGTAAATGTATGGAACATACGTGCTTACATACAAAAAAAGTACATAACAGTACTTATGTATGTATGTATAATGCATTGTGCCAAATGGCAAAATAGAAGAAATTTACTTGAAGAACTAACGGTGAAAACATGCGAAACTAACACAACATACCAATTTTATATAACGAATGGGGCAAGTAACATAGTCTTAAGTATAAGAACAACATCAACCAAGACCAACTATACATTCGTGCTCATTTCTATGTTATTATGAATAGATGCTGAAAAGAAAATACTCAGAAACAACAATGGGTACATGTGTTTAGACCATTTTTTTAATGAATTCTCTATTTATAATCTAAATTAAAATAAAAACGAATTCCAAAATCATTTAAATACAAATGTGCATACGTTCTAAACTAGTGTATACAATACAACATTAAGCGGCCTGTGTAAATATAAATACTCATTTTAGGAATTTAACGTGAAATCTCGAATTTTGTCCGTTTCCATATATACATATTTGTAGAAATTTCAAGTTAAGAAGCATTATTCAAAACCGATTCTTAGAATCTTTCTCTTGAAATATATCAAATAATTGGAATATTATATTAATTATCTTCATTTCTGCAAAAAGAGTTATATACCATTACGATGAGATTATTAAGTTATTCATTAGAATGCGTGTGGCCGTTTCCTAAAGCAATCAAAAATAGCTCAGATAAGTAGAAAACGAATTTGATAAAATAGAATGAATCAACACTTCTCGGAAGCAATGCACCTTTCATGTTCTAGTATAATGATATTTTGACCTGTAAATTTTAAAATATTTTACATAATGTTATCACGTATCATATTTAGCACTTAGTAGAAGTAGAAGAAATTATTGAAAAAAAAAAATTACAATAATAATGATAATTTAAATATTTCAAATGCACATAATTTACATCATTATATAATATTAAATCATCAAATGAAATACAAGCATGTGTAATTACATAGTTATGTACATAATAATAATCATAATAAAGTAAGAAAAGTATGAAATTTGTGACACGAACCAATTTAATGATGATTTTGCCACTTATGTGTGTGGGTGTGTGTGTGGAAGTGTGACTTTTGCGACAACAATGTCAATTGTGGTACCTAAATTGTGTCCTTCTATTTCTTCTGGTTTCTACAAAAATGTTTACTTGTTATATAATCTCATTAAAATGAAATTTTCATTTCCAAAATTCATTCGAAATGTTCTTCATTTCATCAGCATTATCATCATCATCATTATTATGATTATCATCGTTGTACAAACAGAGCAAGAGTCAGAAATTTATCGTAATGGGGTCACTAAACTAATAAAAAGAGTCATCGTTCATACACATCGTTTGTAGGGTTTGCCCCAAAAGTTCTGTCATTTGACATCGGATAATATAGTCCAAATATTTGTGAGTTATGTCACAGAGCTCCTAAATAGGTTTCAAACCTTAGAAAAATTACCATTGCGAAGTTGACACAATTTTTTTAATCCTCCAAATGGACTACATGTTTGCTGTTTGCATCTCACAATATTTCATCTCACCTCAAAAAGACCTTAGTTTGTCTTACTTCCCATTCCCCATCATTTTAATAATTTTTCATTCTTCTTTTCCAATACTCAACACTGGCACTGATACAACTAAGCTTGTCAAAGGAGAAAGAGAGAAAGTAAAAGATACAAATGAAAAAATTGGATAGCATAACAGTTACGCAAAAATAAGTGTAAATTATCATGAATATACAAAATTATATATATATACAATACACACACACACACATAATTTTTTGGCATCAAATATTACCAAAATAATCGAAATGAAAAGAAAATCACTTTTCAATGGTAGGATATACTCTATTGGTTGTTGGCTTGCTCACATTGTCGGTTGTTCGTACATAGTACGTAGACAGGCAAGGCAAGGCAGTAACATCTGTTTTCTTACGTTATGAGTAAATTGAAAATTGTAAAAATATGTTTTGTACATAATATTCCTTTTGCTATTTGACTGCCTAAACAGGGAACAAACAGACAGGCAACAGTTGAATATTGGAATTGTTGTTATTACATACTTTTGGCACTTTGAAGCTAAAGCAACAACGACCAAATTCTTATTACATATTATCGACATTCAATATTATATAAAATTTGTTTTTCTGTTTATCGAATATGAAATGCTCACAATAGATGACAAATTTTGTAATAACAACAATAATAAACAACAACTACCAATAGTACACTTATGAAAAAAAATTTCCTCATTTTCACAAAAAGAAAAAGAAAGGCAATTGTTAGCAAAACTTTTTCAAATGAAAATTATTATGTTGCTATTTTCTACTAGTATATAGTAGTACTGTTGCTGTCAACGACATTATGATTGTTATTATTGTTGCTCTGGCATATTTATGAATTTTTAAATACAAATTCACATTCATCCCAATCCAATTCAATTCATATTCAACGCACTCAATAACTTTACAAGTACCCCACTTCATCAGGCTCGTTCGTATTCATAGACATGTAAATGCATATATGTACATACAATACATACGAACGAGTACGTAAAGGAGCGCATACTTGAGTGAGTCCCTAGTTAGTTGGCAGTTAGGCAATGAACGAATTTATTATTGGCAAAAGTTTTCAATTATTTCATTAATAAAAAATTAGAATTACCTACAAATATACGATCGAATAGCAAAAATATAATAATCAACTTCAAGCACTGAATTCATTTCCATAAAATCACATTAGTAAGGCATTTGTTAAATATGTTACATTCGTTGTAAGCGTTTTAGGCGCAAATACTCGATAGCAAAGCAAACATTTAATGGCATAATGTAATGGAATGCCTATTTGTACAGATTCGTATTTCATGTTATTCGCCTGAGTTTTATTATTATGAAATTTTAATATACAAAAGTCAACGAATTTTTGTATGAAAATTAAATGAAAATTAAGTAAAACTTTAAATGTTTGTAATTATTAAAAGTGCGAAATTTATGTAGCATATTTTTATGGGCAATGAAGTATATTGTCGTTGACATATCAAAGTAGAATATATACATTTCCATTGACGTGAACAAAGTCCCAACAACTCTTTTCTAGTTTGACTGAAATGCTAGGAGATAGTAAGGGAAATTATACCGTAATAGTGATCGAACAAAATTAAAAGATTTGAGTTGGAGAAAAAATTTGCAATTTTTAACATCAATTTTTTTTGTTTTTTTATGGAAAATATTTGCTTTTGCTTTAAGATAAAAAAAATAAAAAAATAAATATGTAGCACTTATAAGCCCCGAAGGGCTCTTTGGCCGAGCTTCTCTTCCATTACTGTTGTGCGTTTAAAATTTTTGTACAGTCTGAGAAGGGACCTACTTATTTTAGCCGGTTCCGAACGGCAGAACTCCTGCGACATCAATTTCTCTGTGCTTTGTCACAGAGTTCTTTTACAAGCTTTTCCATGGCAAATTGTTACTGCCGGAAGAAATGCCAGTGACTTGCCGACAAGTGGGTACCGTTCGAAAGAAAAGGATATTGAAGGATAAATTTAAAAATTTATTTTCTGTAATCCTCAATATGCTATTTTTTTATTATCATTATTTTTTTTTTTTTTTTGAAAAAAGGTTGGATACAGCCCTCTGCTGGGAACCGATCAACTATGAAGGTTTGCCTCTAATCGATAAAATTTACTAGAACGTTGGTAAATTGTTCGACTACAATAGTATTATCGATGAAATTAAGAGCTAAAAAATATACTTTATATGTATAAGTAACGTATTTTGTATGACGCCTGAAATTGTGCTACAAGAATGTTACAAATATAATTTTCTTTTATTCGTAAATAAAATATTAGTTCATTTTTAATTTTCAAACAAAAACTTAAGCATAATTCAATTGAATTTTATTCATTCTAATTTTATATTTAATTTTATTTGTGAATATCATAGACTGTATGATAAGTATCTGTATTTGAGCATTGCTTAATAATATGGAATTTTGACAAATAATTTAAAACATCCAAACATTGAAAGAGAGATTTCTCTGTTGTCAGTAGATTTAATTTATAAAGATGCTCTACAATTTCCAATAAAATAAATGACTATAAAATTATTAATTTGCGTTTTTAAAGCGGATACTTAAAATACCAACATCATTGATGCATTTGCATGCTTACACGAATATTTACAATAGTTTCATATTCCACCCTGTACACACATAAAAACAAAAATCTTATTTTTAATATATGTTTTTTTTTTGTACTTTTGGTTATCTATACGCTTCCGGGTGAAAGCATTCCTTAGCATTCAGCACAGCACAAATTATGGATCGGCAAACGCAAAGGAAACACAAAATCAAAAGCAACAACAACAATAATAAATATATATATATACATATATTGTAGGTACATAAAATGCCTGCAGCGAATACAACTCGTACATACCATACGGATAACGTGACCAAAATGCTCACTTCACTGCTTTCAGCGCATATATCCGTACAGTTACAGACATGTAGTAACTAGTGGTGGTCATATTGAATGCAGACGAGCCAGTGGTGAAGTGGTATGAAAGAAGAAAAGAAGGAAAACAAGCCAAGTCATCTTACGGCTGGCATATTCTCTTAATTTTTCTCTTCCGCTTTCCTCTTCGTTTGTGCACTGAACTTACTTTAAAATGCAATTGCCATTGGAACATATTTTATTTTTCTTCAAACAGACCATCATATTTTTTACTTCGTATACACCAACCATCACCTCCCCTCTACTAAAGTGCTTTTTGCCTGATTGTCACATATTTATGCTCATTCATGATTTTATGGTTAAAAGATAGAAAATTGTGGAAGGGAACAAGAAGAAAGCAACAAAAGAAAAATACGAAAAATGTAAGATAAAAATAAATAAGAAAAAATTGAAAATTAAAATAATAAAAAATAAGATTTATGACCTGGACTTGTAGAGACTCAAAAAACGAAAAAAAAAACTTCTACTGCAAGAGATAACTAAAAATACGACAATAGCAAATAAGTAAAATCAACCAAAAGGAAGCATACTTGTTAGGTTTCATATCTAAACAAAAAAAACAAAAAATTCTTGTACGAAACCACAAATTTTCATCTTAAATATTGCCTCCATTTATTTCATTAATTCCTACTAGAGTGGATACCTCCTCAACTCACGGCAAATTGCAATGATTCCTCTTAAACCATTTGGAGCATTTACCAAAAAGGTCATCTTGACAACAAATGATGATGATAACAGCAGCAACAACAACAACAACAACAACATTGACAACATCAACTCAACTGAATTGGAATATGAGCCCTTAGAGGATAATTGAAATTGTTTGCACAATTTCATACTCCAGAGGCTCATGCTCATACAAATATAATAATGAAAGCGAATGCACAAAGAAATGAGCAAGTAGTACACACGTATATTCCCATTCATTCGTATCTACCTATAACTAAATATACTTTTAGATTTATACCACCTACACCCTCCATCCATTCCATTGTTCATCGAATCTATTTTCCATAATGCAGAGCAATCCAGGCAAAGGCAAAAACTTGCAAAATGCGTTTTACCACAAACAAAAGCACAAACATAATCAAGCAGCAAATCATGCCGCAGCGGCAAACATTAATTCTGCACAATTCTCTTGTTTTCCTATTCCAATGTCCTTTTTTTTTAATAAAATGTTCAAGTTGTTTGTTTTTTTTTTTTTTTGTAATAATATACATACACGTTTTTTTTTTTTTGTAGCTATATCTTCCAACTGAATAATGACAAGTTTTTTTTTTGTACTTTGCTTGGCTGGACATTCTCTATTCGCTTTGCTTTTACTTGTTTAGAAAAGAAAATTTGTTTTCGAACTTAATTAAAACAACATAATTGGGTTAAGTACATTAAGTTTTTCAAAGAGTGAGCAAAGAAATTACAGCGAATAAAAAGTATGAAAGAATGACAAGAATAAAATCCAACTAATATAAAGAAAAAATTATGTTTGTCGGCATAGGGTTGCCTAGAAACGTTTGTGCTTTGTGAAATGACTCGGCACAATTTTATAGAAGAATACTTGGAAATTATTAAACATGAGTACTTTTGCTCAAAGGCGAGTAATTTCGATAATAAAGTTCTAATTGTTAATCACATCGACTTGACGAACTCAACTGAACTTTTTCTCAAAAACAAAACTTCTTTTCTTTCTAACGATGGCAACCTGTCCGTCCATACTTTGAAGAATGGCGATTTATTAACATGAAAAGGCTAGTGAATTGCGCTGAAGGCAGTGAGGTGATGCCATAACTATTCTGCAAACGGCAGCGGTCGAGAAAGCATATGCCCCTTGGCCTTCGATAATATCTTCGCATAGATTTTATTACGCAGACGAGAGACTACATGCTACAGCTTAGAAGTAATCTAATAATGTCTTAAGTCCACTGCATAGATGCATATACCAAGAATATAACGTTGCCATTTTGGTACAATCGGGCCAAATTGGTGGAAAAACTCAGCATATACAAATGGTCTTTTAGATCGCAGTACTTGGGTTTGGAGTTCGTGTGTAATCCATTTACGATAGGTCAAACAGTATGATAGTGTGAACATGTCACTATATTATTTTCAGTACGTACACTTCGGCTTGATGAAAAGCATCCGGAAAAGTGCGTGTTGTACCGAGAGTGCGATCTGTTGACGAACAGGCTTCCTTTGTACGACAACAAAAGTAGATCAAATTTGTACATCGATGTCGTCGACACGCGTACGACTCACTTTTCCACAACAACATACGAATGCACGCACACAGCAAATTCCACCAGGTTCCTTAGGGGTGTGGAAGATTCAACACCAACCAGTATTTACACCGTAGACTTCCGGTTTGTGAGCAATAGCTGCAGGATCAGAGCAAAAACTCCTATTGACAGTTTTTTTCTACAAACTGCAGCGTTAAACAGAGTACAACAACTACAAAAACTTTGCGCTCATTCTCATCAACAAATTTGGAGCGCATCATATCCGATATGACTCGTTTCAACTGTGCGCTACTCTGCGTAGTCTTGGTCTGTTCAAGGGTGCATTGAGCGACTGTCCGGAAAGCAAAGATGCCGAATGGTCTGAATATTTCAAGTTCCCCAAGACCATGTCAAAAAAATTCGACTATTCAATGATGACGGACGGCGTCAGCATATCCATTTGAGCAAAATAAAAACTACCGAATACAACATCAAGATCGATCTCGGTCCAGCCATTCGTCTCATTGCGGGGGAACACGAAATGGATCGCCGCTTAAGGTATCCAATAGCAAGTACCAATACATAGCAGGGTAACACGCTAAGAAGTTGAAGATGCAACAGTGTATGCATACCAAGACGAGCAAAAATTTCTCAAAAGAAGAAGAAAATTTGCGGCAACTGCAACCATACTCAGCTGAGAATATTTGCCGCAAAACAAGAGGTATTTTCGCACAGACAAGTCACGCACCTGAAGCTGCAAAAATATATATATACAGAGAAGGCAGTACACCGCATAGCGACATAGATCATAGCTACGGATTTAAAAGAGACTGCCTCCAATGCGTTGATATGTGTTGGATCAAGGAGCATTGCTGCCAACAACAAAACGAAGTTCCACCAAGCGATGTACTGCGGTCACTTGACCTCCCTCGTCTGAAGGGGTTTAAGTTTAGCTTATGAAATATACCGAACATAACGTCGAAAATAGCATTTCGAAAGTAGCATTTTTTCCTTTCACTCACAATATAATTTCAATGAGGACAATGTAGAAGACCCAGAATTACCTTTAAAACTGCAGAATATTTTAATTATGACGTCATGATGTGCATAACATATAAAAGAAATCCAACAATAATTTTTCCCCTCTTCTGGAGTTTATTGCGTATTCAGCTTAATAGCAGTATGCATTTTGGCATGTACAGTATATGTTGGTATGAACATATAAAGTTAACAACATGTAGATTAACACAACTCTCGAAAATAAAAAAAAAATATTCGTCTTTTCTTCTTTATATCTACACCACGAATATGAGATACAAAGGATTAACAAAAGCAATGGCTGCAGTAGTAAACAGGATACAACAATAACAACAACAACAAATTAAATGAAATAAATCTGTGTGATGTCGAAAGAATCTAAACGAATTAATTGAAGTTCTCACACTTGATATCAAAATAAACAACCATTCATATTGTACATACCATATATGAACCCAGTATGAAAATGTCATTTTAATGACAATATTTCGACACTTGTATAGTCAAATCTCATCAACATACAATAATACTTGTGTCTAAACAAAAATTCGTGTAAATCCATTACAACATATTTTCCTACTGAGTATGTCAATGGTGCTATCAAATACTCCTGTGCTAATTTCTAATTTCTTTTATGAGACGTTCGGCTCACTAATAAAAACAAGAAGAAAATATAGGAAGGCACTATCTAAGCAGATTGCTAAATAATAAAAGAAGAAAGAATCGTCAGCTACCAACCAGCACAAAAGCAAATCTACTTAATTTCGTTAACGTTTTACATATATGCGTATGCATTTGGGAGAATGTATATAGCTGTGGGTGCGAGTGCGAGTGTGTAAATACTCTGCATCAATATGTGTACCAACTGTGTGCAACAGGATATGTCGTTAGGAGCAATAGAATGATAAGATTAGACATCCTCAGCCAGGCAATGAACATGCTACATCATCCACAGAAGACCTATGTATCAGCCATTGAGCTATAAATTTGCAGAAAATTCTGTCAAATTGTTTGAGTTGAAGTTTGAGTCATATTTTGCTTATAAAATTCGATAAAATTCCATATATCTAACATTTAGATAAATGTCAACTACGCTATAGTTATTTTCTTATTCATAATACAGTAACAAATTTATGAACGACCCTGTATACCATCTACATTTACGTAGTCATCCTTAAATAAGGTATATACTTATGTGTATTTATACACTTGTTTAAATCGTATCCCTAAGCTCATCAATCGTATCCATATATGATACTCGTATATATACACTTGTATATGCATATGTATGTATGTATGTATGTATGTATGTATGTATGTGCATATGTGTTGAAAGAAGTAATTTGACGCATTATCACTTGAGCTGTTTGTGCCTGGCTGTGTATTTGTATGTACTTTCTTATCGTTATCGCCATGTGTATCTTATTATATGTATAAAGAGTAGAGATGCTTCTCTCAACTGTACTTCCTTTTCGTATTTATGTTCACATCACATTTTATACTATATCATATTTTATTCTTCAACAGTTCTGTATGTACCTACCTACCTACGTACAATATTTCGTTATTTCACTTCCTACTCGCTAGATTATCTTGATTTTTCGTTTCTATTGTTATTGTTGTTGTTGCTACAGTGTTTTTGACATGCCATATAAGTGTTATTATATTACACTTACACTTACACACTATAATGTGTTAAATGAATAAGCTAAATATTATAGAAATGAAACTGCACGTTCGATCTTCCTTCCTTCCTTCCTACCTTCCTTCCACCCACTGTATATATTTTTAGTACTTCGTCGTTGTTGTTGTTCTGCTATGTGTTATACAATGTGCAGATAGCATATGTTGAAGATTTCGCTATTTTTATTCACCCACATATCGTATATATATGTTCCCGCTTTCAAATTCACATTCATATCCTAATTTTTGATTATCCTTCAAGTGGCCTTCACAATGTCTCACTCTCAGTAACGCACTCTCCACCATATCACTTCTACATCTTTATGTTTTTCCTTATAATTTGATTTTTGATTTATTTTCTTTATTTTTAGCGCCATATACACTCATCATTGCTGGAAATTAAAAGTGCAATTGCTTGAATTTAATTTCATGCAAATAAAGATTTGATTAGTGCGAAAGGTGAGAGGGGGGGTTATTTGAAGGGTGACAAAGACGAAATCTAGAAAAGCTTCTACTACTAACTTATGTATCCGCATGTACATAAGTAGGTACGTTCTTAAGAATCCTCAACATTTATTTGTATTTGTACATATGCCTTTGATATTACTGTGCTACGTATCCTTATACCCACTCGTATATAGTAGGTACTATAATATTACATAAGTATTATTACTGCTGCTGCTGCTGCTGCTGGTACATATGCCTTGAAATTGTTGAACAAGTGCCATGTTGTAATTAGTCACTTGAGATTTGATATGTTATTTATATTGAAGTAGCAGTAGCATAAGCACAAATGTGTATATATATGTATGTATATTTGTATGTATTTGTGTATGTGTGCAAACATTTTTGTATCGTAATAAAGAGTTAATGAAATTAAGATAAAGCCATTTTTCGTAAATGCTATACATACATGCAAATACAACCATATTGGCGACTAACGGCCTCTCGAGCTCTGTTGTACTGACGTCATATACTTTTACCAGAGGTCGATTTCACCCAAGTGCTAGTGCTTCATTCGCACCAGCAATTATTTCCTTGTTTCAAAGCCTAAAGAAATGACTCGGCGCAAAAGACGATGGCCCATAGTTATGGTCAAAGTTAGAAGCATCTTAAAGTTAGATTCGACTTACTTATGTTACATATACCAGGTGTACAAGCTGTTTGCTCGTAGATGGCATTAGTGAGCATATTGAGCTATTATCGACTGTGCATCCTTTTTTTTATGAGTTCGACATCTGTTTACATCAATTAGTAAACATCATCAGTGATTTCATACAACAACATACATTTAATCATGTCTAGTTTCGTGCTAGAAAAAGAGCATATGCGGGAAACTCTACTTTTTTGCTTCAATTTGAAGAAATCTGCTGCTGAGTCGCATCGAATGCTTGTGGAGGCCTATGGTGACAGTGCGCTATCGGAAACCACTTGCAGAGACTGGTTTCGTCGGTTCAAAGAAGGCCATTTTGACTTGAGTGACAAGAAGCGTGAAGATAGACCCAGAAAAGTTGAGGACCATGATTTGCAGGCTCTTTTGGATGAGGACGACACCCAATAGCAAGAAATGCTTGCCGAACAGTTAGGTGTTACTCAACAAGCCATTTCCATACGTTTACGAGCCATGGGAAGGTTCAAAAATTTGGAAAATGGATACCCCATGAATTGAACGCGCTCGCCGAACAGCACTTCGATTCGTATGAAGTCGTCGGAAAATGGCTTGACAAGTGGTTTGCCTCGTAAAATGAGGAATTCTTTTGGCATGGTATACACAAATTCCCCGAGAGATGGGAAAAATGTATAGCTAGTGAGGGCAAATACTTTGAATAAATTTATTTTTGGCATTCTATGAAAAAAAAATGTGTTGTTTTTTACCGAAAGACAGCGGATTTAAGCCTGTACACCTGGTACTCTACACAAATCTGTCAAAAATCCGATTCTAAATTTCAGATAATTCTAACTTTAACTATAACTAATAGCCTAGACAGACGGCAGCCTAATTCCGGATTACCGGCTCACTTAATCCTAATAAAATAATAACCTGACAGACGGCAGTATTGCAGATTAACTAAACGGCTGATTGCTCTTTTAATAGATTTGTTCACTTACATTACTATCACTATCAATTTTTGTCATCTGTTACTCTCGATATGAGAAAATCTACAAGAAGTACGTGAACTGAAAACTATCAGAAACTTGTAAATTGACATTCACAGTTCTTAATTGACAGCTGAATTTATTTGTTCGCCAACGCTTTTCATGTTGAAAACTGTTAACAATTGTTGAAAGTTTTTTGTTGCGAACACACCTAATTTTTTGTAAAATGTGTCGAGAAAAATTCACAATAGACAATTTTCAGCGGTGTTGCCAGCGCAAATTGACCTAATCCTCTTTTATTTTGAGAATTAACTCATAGAGTTTATGCGGATTAGCTGCAGTTAATTCCCGAGTTAATTCGAATTAACTTGGTAATCCGGAATTAGGCTGCCGTCTGTCTAGGCTATAAGAGCCGATGTCTTTCGTTAAAATAAACGAGTATTCTGATGAATTCGATACAAAAATATGTATATTCAAAGCAATGTTGTTATTTAAACTGATGTATATTTAAATCAACTTGTATAAAATATGCATTCTGAATTATATTAAAAATCGCTATGGCTTTTTTGTATGCAGCAAGAAATAAGGAGAAAAAAAATGTTTTTTTATTTAAAATGCACACTGTGTACTCAAGTTAATATGGTGAAAAATTAAAAACTCTTCAAAATTATATAAGCATTTAACTTTACTAATTTCGAAGTTCATTTTGCAAAAGCATGTTGCAAGTAGAATATAAACAACTATATCCAACTTCTTGCTGTATAAAATTGAGCAACCAATAGCTATATATTTTCTTCTATCTTCTTCATAAATTTATGATATATATACGAGTATATCGAGTATATGATGATATTTAAGTAAGTGATGCAGTCTTTCTTACTCTACCCAGTATGTATGTATGTTCGTACACTATATATATACCACATTGTGATTATGTAAATATAAAATTCAATTGTTTAAGCATTACTGATGATAAAAATGACACACACCTGACGCGTGTAGTGTCAGCAACAGCAACAACAACAACACGACACCATTGAAAACAATAACGAAAAAAATGGTGAATGAAGATGAAGCAAACACATGTTCGTGAAATTGACCATGTACCAAAATGTGTAGCAATAGCTAAAAGAAAGTAATTCATGGTGTAGTACCAGTTAAGACCAACAGGTTTTGATTGCCACAATAATAGTAGAACATATCGAAAATGTTACAACTACTATACGAAGTGACCCAATCTGATCAATCTCATCCATATCCTACACAATGACATCGAAATGTAACTGTAACTATATAAATACAAAATATCTACTACTAACTATAGTTACTAGGTAGAGGTAAGCATACACACACTAATACCATTGCTATTATTTTTGTTATGTTTTTGCTGTCACTGTGAGAGAATAAAAAAACTACAGTAAACGATAGCAGCTGGGTTATGAGCAACAATGATAAGCAAGCGTGAGTTGAGCTTCAAACAAGCTTATAGCACACATGTTAAATTGATATATGTACATTGTTGTGGGTTGTAAGCTTGTAGCTCATGCATATGGACGTAAATGTATGAGCTATAATCTCTAGCGATGACTGTCTTTTATTTCACGCAGCACGTAATATATTGTGTTTGATCGCAAATGGTCATTTTGAGCATTTTTATTCATCAATTACTAAAATAATTTAGAGGAAATTTTGACATTTAATGCACTCAAAAGCATCAAATGTCACTACATCGATAAGATTCCTCCAAATAGTTCGAAGCATAAGTTCGAAGCTATATATAGTGTAATCGACGCTATTTGACGTATTTCGACTTGAATTCGAACGACATCCAATTTCCAGTCTTCAGCATTTATCGGAGCGCTTGAATGCCAAAGTTAAAAAGTTAAAAAATATATTTTCACAGCTTTTCGCGATTAAGTGACAACTAATAACAATGCTCTCATTTAGCACCTTTAGTTTGGCAAATGTACTAAAAACGGTGCCCTTAACAATAAGAAACATTTTATGACAAAACCCTAATTTCCAGAGGATTGTCTCATAATACGTGTACTTATAAAAATGTTTATTTTAAAATATACGAATCCACTCTTGGCATTTGCCATCGTCGCAGACAACAATTTTTTTTACAATAAAGTGGCATATAATAAAAAAAAAACATAATCCGTACAATAACAGTTCAGAAAGTTATTGTAGCTTTATCATTAAAATACTTAAAAATGTCCATGAACATATTCTTACCAGACAGCCTCCATGAACAGGACAGATATAGGAACGAAGTAGTGTATGAGAGTGAGGTATAAGTAGTTATAAGTAAAGTGTGAATAATCCTTAGGCAGAAAAACAAAAACAAAAAACAAAAGTGCATTTAGCATTTAGAGTGAAAGTTATTTGCATGTAGGAAAAACATAATGAAAGAATGTAAGAGCAAATTGGTGAGAAGGGTTGGGTTAAAGATTTGAGCTTTGAATGCTTTAACGTATATTGTACTTATGCACATTGAATATTCTACTCAAAAGTTTCGGAAAATATATATGTATATTTATGCTTATTGGGTGTATATTGGGTGTGGGTGCCGTAGCTCAGCGATTAGTGTGTTGGCCTTCTGATCTGTGGGTTGTGGTTCAATCCCCGGCTGATGCATAACAAATTTGATATAGAAAAGATTTTTCTTTCGAACGGTACCCACCTGTGGGCAAGCTATTGGCAATTTTTCCGACAGTAACAACTTGCCATGAAGAAGCTTCTAAAAAGAACTATGTGACAAATCTCAGAAAAAAGTGATGTCACAAGGGTTGTGCCATTCGGAACCATTTTTTCCTTTCCTTTTTTTAAAGAAATCATTTCAAAATGAAACAAAATACCAATTCAAAAAAACTCATAAATATCAGTACATAAATTATATGGTGGGACAGTCTGAAACAGCTGGAACTGCGTACTTGACACTCCCAAAATCTGGACTTGTGGTCAAACCCCCATGTTTTGCACTCTTTTCTTCACTTATAGACATATTTCCCACAGAAACATATGCATTTGACATCCCAAATCTCAAATCGACTTGAAGGCAGCAACGTTTGCTTCATAAAATATCTTCGCATTAGAATACTTCCTGGTACTTTTTGAGCATTCATTCATTCAATAATACATATGAAGAAGATGCAACATCTTGTAATTCAACACGCACCGATGCACCTCATATAGCAATCATAAAGCAACACACTCACACGCACACACATACTTTTATACGAAGTATCGTATGTGTGAAAATGTCTTTTGTGCCAATCTCTGTGTTTGTGTAATTTAGTGTAAAAAGCCTGGCGACTTTTTGTAAAATTATTATTGTTGTTGTTGTTGCTGATGATGATGATGATAATTTTGATGAATGAGTGAAATACAAAAGAATAGTACATACACACGTATATTGAATGTGTGAGGGGGATGTATGTATGCATTGTGATTGTTATAATGTTGCAGTAAGCAAATCTGCATATATTATTGCTATATCAAATAGGGGTATGATAGAGGTTGCCAAAGCGTCACCTTATGTATATGTATGTAATTGTTAAATACGAAGACAACACCGTAAAAGTTTCACCATCTTTAAAAAGTGTTTAATTTCAAGTTAATGCATACAATCGCTCATACACACTGATGCGTTGTCGTCATTGCCCTCAATATTGGAGCATGATGACTTAAGTAAAATTAGCGATGCAAATAAGCTGCTCTCTTCCACTATAAAGTCGTTACTATACTAATATTATATTTTCCCCCTTGTTGTTCATCGCCAATTTGCTTCACATTAGCAAAAAAAAAAGAAGAAAAATCGTTGCAAACGAAGACGTATTTCGACCAAAGGGAATAACTTTGCATCAGTAACGGCAACAACAATAACAGTAGCAACATCAACATTGCATGCACAACATATTGTGGCAGCAACAACAGCAGTGCTTTTAGTGAAATTTATTGCTTTTTAAATATCGTTCGTTTCGTACGTTCATTCGTTCGTTTGTTCGTCTGTTAGTACGTACCATGATGAGGTGCGAGTAGGTTGATACTTGTTGTTGATGTAGTAATTTATTTTATTTTGTTGTTGTTGTTTTCTTTTTGCCTTACAAATTACTAACCAGCAACACTGATATCTGCACCCAGGCATACCCAAACGCCCATACATATATGGAAACATCTTCGTTCGCACTTGACATCATCTCGTGCTCAAGTGTCGTTGTCGTTGTCGTTGTCATCATCCTTCTTTTTTTTGCCTGTTTCAAGACTGAGGTGAGGTTTATCTTCATACGTAGATATACTCGTAGTTGCTCTTGATGCTCATGATGGATGTTTTTCTGGTGGCTTACAGCTTGTGTTTCGCAATAATGCTTGCTTGTACTCGTATATTGCTTCTGTTATGTATGTTGTTGTTGTTGTTGTTATTATACAGTGGGTGCCTTTATTTTTTATAGTACCAAAATGTTTAAAAGTTTTGAAAATGTGGTTAAAAATGAGTTGAAAATGCTTCAAAATACGGTTTTCATAGCTACAATGTGACATAAATGTGACAAAAATGAATCTCAGCACAAAATGCTTGAAGTGGAAATGCTTAACTATTGAGTCAACACTTTTCAAGCAATATATTTATTGTAATGCTAATAAAAACCACTACCTATGCCATCTTTTTGGCAGCATATTGATTCCATGTCAGAAAAACTACAATTTTTTTGAGAATATCCAAGAATCGGTTAATTTCTTGGCAACTTCATAAACACCGCTCTCGTCTTAAATTCATACGGAACCAAAATTTCCAAAAAAATAATAATGATGATAATATTTAATGATAAATTACAAATCTCTTTAAAAACACATCCACATGCGATTCGAGCAATCTCTACCACTGTATCTACTCGCATTTATGTATATTAGATTCGTAACGATGGTAGGTACCCTTTTCAATCTAATGTTTTTATTTGCATTTTCATTTTTCTAATGAGCTGTAATTTGTTTTTTATTTTCACTCCTCACACACACACAAACTACCATATGTATGTACATATGCACATACATATACTCATAGTACATTACTGCTGTTGTTAGCAGGCAATCAGTTGTTGCTATTGTTATAATCGGGGGAAAGAATTGCTGCAACAAAACCAATAGAAAAGCGGTAAATATTTATGCAAAGCAATTTAGTTGATGACTAAAAAAATACAACAACAACAACAACAATGAAAACGAGAAACATATGGAAGAACACCAAGAAACAATAGAAGGATAAAAAATTACACCAACAATTGAAGGATATGCATTTGTACGAGTATGTAAGTATGTAGTACAATCGTACCCTCCCAAATATACTATATAAATACGAACAGGTGACAGACAAGTTGAGCACATTTCTTATTATCCATTAAGGAAGAATTTCCTGGGCTGATGTGTGCTTCTTACTCATGCTCTCTCCTATACACTACATACTCGGAAGTATCATCATGGAAAAAAATTGTATTTAATTTATACAAATTGAAGGTAACAACACCAAATTCCATATTCAATAAGTTGCTAAATTGGCTTGGGTATACGAAAGCGTGCGTGTATGTATGTATTTGTGTCATAAACATTTTTATTTATTGATTTTATTAAAAAAAAAAAAAGAGTAGTAACATAAGAATTTACGTAATATCCGATCATATTGAAATTACCTATGAAATGGAATACGATATTTTATTAAATATACATGCGATATAAACGTATGTTCCATGAATATGTTCAAAAAATGTGCGGCATTTTCTTAAGGGGAACTAGATAGAATATATTTATATTTTTGTATCAATTTCAATTCGTTCATTCTCGTATTAACAATATTTTTGGATTCAAAGCGATAACTTGCTATTGAATAACTACCTTTTTTGATTTTCAGCCAAATAACGCATGCTTGAACCCCTTCAGACGATGGAAGTCAAGTGACAGTACATCGCCTAGTGGGCCTTCGTTTAATTGTTGACTTGCTGTCATTCTGAAAATGAAACACATTCGTCTGAGTACGTCGGAGTATGGCAATTTGTGCAAAATTGATACCTGTGTGGAGATCGAGACGTGATGTTCTCGGCGTGGCATTTCCCCCACAATTTCGTCGTACGGAATTCGTTAATGTACCTAATATCAGCACCGCGTCTATTCAACGCATAGATCAGTTTCGGTTTTGGTGTTCGAATATAGCCACGTATCGGCAAAATCGCAGCAATGTTCCTTAAGCCAACACATTTCAACGCATTGGTGGCGGTCTCCTTTAAATTTGTACCTATGATAACTGTCGCTATGCGGCATGCTACCTCCTCTGTACACATATATTTTTTTCCAGCTTCAGGCATCTGACTCGTCTCTGCGAAAATACCTCTTGCTTTCCGGCAAAAACGCATATAGCTACGAAAATCAGCTGAATATGGTGACAGTTGCCATAACTTTTCTTCTTTCGAAATATTTTCGTCCATTTTTGGTGTGCGTACACCGTTGCAATTTTAACTTCCTAGCGTGGTACTCTGCCATATTTGGTACTTGATATTGGATACCTTCAGCGGCGATTCATTTCGTGTTCCCCCCCACAAAGAGACGGAGGCCGGGATCGAGACCGATCTTGATGTCATAGTCGGCCTTTTTTATTTTGCTCAAATCCCCAGCATAATCATTTGACTGCTTCTGGCGCTTAATCCGATGTGTTGTTGCCGGTTCTGCATACTTGGTTCTAACCGTGCCAAATGATATGCTGACGCAGTCCGTCATCATTGAATTGTCGAATTTCTTCGACACCGTCTTGGAGAACTTGAAATGTTTATGCCATTCGGCATTTTTGCTATCCTAAAACTTGTTTCGAGTACCTTTAAAGACCCCAGGCTTTGTTGTCCTCATTGTAACGCTGCAGTTTGTAAAAGGAGCGCATATACTGCCAATAGTCTTTTTGGTTCTGAATCTTGTTGAACTTTTGCCCGTCCCATGGAGAGAAGATTATCGTCTAGTTTCTTTCAACTATAGTTCACATATAGGTGTATATACTGGTTGTTTTTGAACCTTCCACACGCCTAAGGAAGCTGCGGATTCTGCTGAACGCGAGCATCCATATGTTATTGTGGAAAAGTCTGTCGCACGCGAGTGCAGGATCGACATACAAATTTAATCTGATTTTGTTGTCATATAAAGGAAGGTAAATCATACTCGCTGTAAGACTCTTACTTTTCCGGATGCTTTTGAAATAGACAATAGAAGCCTTCTAGGAATTTTGGCACAGCAAAACCATATCTTTGCCATCTTTTCATCAAGCTGAAGTGTATGTATCTTGAGATTTCGCTATCAGCGATGGCATTTCTTTGATCTTCTACTACCATTTTCGCGAACGGAGCGAACGCCGATTTGAGGGTTACCGTCTCTGTAGTAGGTTTATCTTCTTTCCGCTTGAAATTTGCGACTGAAGAGTGAGAAAAAAATGCAATTTATAATACTACTAATCCTGTTTAATATGATAACTGAAATATGTACGAGTATGTTAACGATTGTATATGGGAAATGCAACGCAGTTGTTGACGTATATATGATTCCTAGAATAAAATTTCATATTGAATGCTTGTTTTAATTTCATGTGCCAAATAAAACGCAAAATTGAAGTAAAATTTGTCAAATTAAAGGACATTTTGAGTAGCATACCCATTGTGTTGCTTCAATAGGCATTTTAAATAGTTGTCTGTGCCAAAAAAATACTCGTCTATCATCTTACTCCAACAATCCCCAACAGTTCAACAAAGTGAGACTTCTCAATCAACAACAATAACAATATTCAGCCAATTCTAAACAAAACTGTTGAAAATAACGAGCTCTGTCATCTTTTATTGCAATTGAAATAGAGGTTTCCCATTTGTCATCATTTAAAAGAAGCAGAAGCACAAGTAATTTCCAGATGAAAAAGCATTTTTACCGCGTTGGTTGGTTGTTTTTTTTTTTGTTTTTTATTAATATATTTTTTTTAATATTTGATGTTATCGAAACGATAAGAACTGACTGAAAAATATAAAAAATTGACAAGATTGTTAAGGGAAACAGCTGAATTAGCTTCATTTTGTGTAAAAATGTATCTGACAGTCATACTTTTGTGATAACATTTATTTTCGTCATCATTGCAGGGCACAAACACACACACACATGCACAATGTTTGGTGTCAACCAAAAATGAACGACTATCAGTATCATTGCTACCATCGTGACGACCGACCATTTAAGCTGTAAAGTTTGACAGCCATTATTTGATGACGCCGTCCTTCCGTAGCACTATTGCTGAAGCTACTACAGCCTTCATCCTTTGCTTGTTAAAATTTACTTTTTCCGATTGACTGTTTTGAATTGACTAAACTAATATAAAAGTATGTAACGGGTGTTTCTTTAGAATGAACGAGTCTCCGATAGGGATAAAACGTATTCGTCGTACAAAGATTTCTACATACATGCTAGTGGACGTCGCAAGGAGGAAAACATTGCTGCTGTTGAGAGCAGTGTAGAGAAGGTTCCAAATGAGTCAATTCGGTACCGTGCGCAGCAAATTAGAGTTGTGCCCATACGCTTTATGGAAAATTTTATATAAGGGTCTTGGTCTAGTGCAAGAATTGAAGACGCAAGATCATCAAAATTGTCGAATTTGGAGTAAAGGCGATCCACTAAAAATTCTTCAGATACCATTATATCCACAAAAACATACTGTTTGGTGCAGTTTATGGGGAGGTGAAATCATTGGTCCATTGATACTTAAACAAGCAGCTGGCAAAAACGTAACCGTCAGTGGCAATCGCTACAGAGCCATGATAAGTGACTATTTGATTCTCCAATTGCATGATATGAATGTGAAAGGATGTGGTTCCAGCAAGACGACGCTACATGCCATACATCGAACATAACAATCGATTTATTGAAGGAAACATTCGGCGACAACATAATCTCACGAAATGAACCTGTAAACTATTCTGCAAAATCTTGCGATTTAACGTATTGGGACTGTTTTTTGTGCGGATATGTAAAAGGACTGATAAACCAGGAACTTTAGATGAATTGCAATTGCTTGGAAAATTAACCGAAATTTGAGTTTCAGTCATATGTCCGAAATCATATTCAAACCCTAACTGCTAAGTTCAGAATATTACATTTTGTATTTTTTTTTTCCAAATTTGAAAGTGCTTCACTCGAAAAAAACACCCGTTAGTGGTAATGTATATATTGGTTGCGTATTCAATACATTTTAGTTTTTCCAAACAAGACAATTTTTTTTTATAATAAAAAATAATGAGATAATGCTTAGACCATCAATTTTGTAACGGTGAAGCCAATTTTATTCAGAAAAAAAGCAAAAATTTTGTAGTCAACTGTGGGGAAAGTTTTGCTCAAAATTTTGTATGTGAATCCCTTTATGAAGTAGAGATGAGGATTAGTTTAGAAAAACTGTTGAAAAGAAAAATAGTGAGGAATACAATTTAACCTCCATGGGCGATTCTGGGTATTCAATGAATTTTCCCCGACTTTCATCATTCTTGGTATGTGGACATTTTTAATTATGCTGCACAGTTAACAGTGTCACACTGAGAATTAAATACTCCTCTTATTTGTCATCCTCTCGTTCAAAAAAAAGATTTACTGCAAACAAGTGGGAATAAATTTCGAAGTGTAGTGTTCGGAGTTTTCTATAACTTCCGCAAGCAACTATTCAATTTCGATCAAAATTCACTCCTTTACACGAATCGAAATATGCGAAAAGCGTCAATACTTGCCATTCACTAACCACTATTGATTAAAGTACAATACTTACGATTCGATTTCAGTCCCCAATTTTTCGATTATCCCGAAACAAACAAAACCAATGCGATTTTTGTATTTGAACTAGGAATTCAAACAATTTTTATATATATATTTTTTTTAAGATAATTTTTTCTTGTTTCATCAATGATTCCACTTATAATACATATACAATTTTCATATTTAATATAATTAGAAAAGTGCCATGCGATTCATTTGTAAAATAGCAATCACTATGTGAAGATATGCAAATGAAATTAAATTTCAAAACTATGTATATTGCAACACATAGTAACCAATATTAGACAAATAAAATCACAAAAATTACATACAATGCGTATGTGTCTACAACACATATTTACTATATAATGAAATGAATTGAATGTCTTCATGAGTTGGAAGAAAAAAAAAATAAAAATAAGAAAAAGTTGATGGATATACAAGAGACAACACTAACTTAAAATTATACACACTCTATTCAGTTAAGCTAATCAATATAACGAATATAATACGTATACACGAGTGGTGAGGCGTGGCAAAGACGATTGAATTTTTAGCCAATTCAATGATGATAGTGGTTGCTATAACAGCAGTAAGTAATTAGTCATATTTTGAGCGTAGATTGATAAAAATTAAAAACAAAAAAAAAGGATTAAACAAAAATTCAAGTGTGTTATATAATATTCACAATATACAATTACTCAAATCGAAACACATACACTTGTGCAGACTGTGTCCAAAATAAAAGTGAAGAAAATTGAAAGGAATGTGTTTTCAAATAAGCCAAAATGATAAGCATGTGGCACGCACTTAATAATTCGCCGTGCTCTGCATGTGCATGTGTCTGACCCGAGTACTTGCATATGAAACTACAGCATCTAGAATCTTCTTCATCACTGATTACTTAAAGAGTGAAGTATGCAAGTTTCTTATTCTTCTTTGTATACAAATACATGTATATATATGTTTGAACTATGTACTATATTTAATAGTTGGTAGTATTTAAAAAATGGTTTTGAGTTTGTTTTAAATATAAATGCTTATGAACTAATTAGATAATAAAGATCTTCTGCTTTACTCTACTATATACTACTACGCTAAAATGTAAATTTAATCAAAACGTGTATGCCGTTGACCACCACTGTTGCCACCACCACCACCACTAGCAGCATTGCTCGCGCCACCGTAGCTGCGGTTGTAGCCACCATCGCCTCCACCATAGCCATTACTGCGACCACCGCCATTGCTGCCGCCATATGGACGGCCACCGCCGCCGCCACCTCCCATGGTATTCTTTTTAAATGTACCATTGAAGCGTGCACCGCCACCACCGCCAGCTCCATATCGTGAGCGGCCACCATCGAAGGTGCGTGTATTACGAGCCATGTTTTCTAGAGCGGGATTAATTTCCTGAAACGCAAAAAATCAAAACAAATAACTCTTATTATCTTGCACCAACAATTTCATTCAGAGTAAATTATAAAATAAAATTACTTTAAGCAAATTCACATACCTGATTAGCCTCTTTGAGTACGTCCATCAATGCCCTCGATTGCTTGGCATTATTTCTGGTAAAGAATGCATATGAAGTGCCTTTTGTATTTGAACGTCCTGTACGACCAATACGATGTATATAGTCTTCCGATGATTGTGGATAATCAAAATTGATGACATACTTAATGCCATCGACATCTGTACATGGAAAATGTGATGCAGCATATAGATTAGGAGAGGGAAATTGAATTGAAGGGCGAAAAATTAGAGAAAGATATACAAAAAATTTAATTATAAATTTGAAATTGCACAGTAATACAATAGAAAACATCAATCACATATTGAGTACATAACACACACATGAACAGTGTATAAAAATTCCAAAGTTGCAAAAAATAACGATAGACTGTCATTGATTAATAAAAATTTTTAGAATTTTTAACTTTTTCCATTTTTTATTCTTTTTGTTCTATTTTAAGACATTGGATTTTTTTCTGCTTTTTTTTTTTTTTTTTGCTCAGAAGACTTAAAAAGAATTGAATTTTATCAAACAAAAAAAAAAACATTTGTTACTTTACCTTCTCTCTCTTTATATGTATTTTTGAATCTCTCAAGTGTGGAGAACATCGTTGACGTATCGATGTCCTCTCGTTTTTTAAAAGATTTCTCCTCATCTTGTATACATTTATTTTTGGCAAACTCTTCTCCACGTCGCACGTGCGTTAATATTTTCAATTAATCATCATCATCATCATCATCATTATCATAATCATGAAGTCAATCGAGTTAATATTTTCGTTCGTTCAACGCAATAGAAGAGTATGTAGTAAATACTAGACACACATTACAACACATACAGTTGGAGGAGAGTAGAGTAAAAGTACTCGGTGCTTGTGGGCGCGCTTATTTTCATTTTGGCCACAGGCATGTTCAACTAGGATGCAAACAGCTAGATAGATATGTTGGTAGGTAGACAGTTAAGCAGTGAGGCAGGTGTAAAGGCAGCCAGTGATCTTACGTTACAACAAGCAGTACTCTCCACATTGAAGAGACCACTCTCGTTCCTCTCTGGTATAACTATAAATATGTTTTCCTTTACCAACAGCCACCTCCTCTTCTGCTCCCACTCTCTTCTCCACTTTCTGTCTGTTTCTCATTATGCATATCCGGGGCGCTCAACTTAATCATCCAAATCACAAATGTGTCCTTTGTTCGCCGTCATTTTACAATGCGATTTTCGATCATCGAATTTATTACATACAACCCAACCAACCGAACGCGAATTATGATTTAGATCGTTGTTGCGCAATTACTTTCAAAGAACACATCTAACGAATTGGCATGTTATTTTCTACTAGCGTCTTTAGGAAATGCATTGAGCTGGGTGCTTGGTATTGGCACTTGGATTAATTAAAGCGCGCGCCGCGCCGTTACTATCGTTTAAATACTAAAGTACATCTTTTCTTTTACAAGAGCATTTGTTTTTTTCTCTTTCAATATCAAAGTACATTTTAAATTTAACACATTTTAATTTTCCTTGCTCTCATCTTATTATTGCACTCCACATATACGCGTTGTTCTATATTGTGTGTCCCAACATTAAAGATGGTAAATGTTTTTAAATAAGAGAGTTGGAGTAAAAAAAAAACAAACAAACTCAGAATTACTTTAACAAAGCACTCCCAACGAGAGCACTTATATCCTCAAAAATGTTAGATAGAATTCTTGCAGAGCAGAGGCCATATATGATGCTGCGTCGTGATGATAGGGATATTTTTCGCGAGTAGTTTTGTGCGGCGTTGCATGTAGTCATTGGAAACGTTTGTGTGTGTGGCGAAATAATTTCCTGTAGGTGGCACACCAGTTTAACCCTTCAGCTGCTGAAGATTCATCGAGTAATGTGGTGTACCCCAGCGGAAACTTGAACACTTATTTGACGAGAGCAGAGTTGATATCTTGAAAATGGGCATAAACTATGCACAATGCAATACTTATGATACGCACTCGTGCACACTGTTGAGGCGTATCCACCACACATTCCATCCAACTCTATCTCTCGTTGCTGTCTTGATTCTTTTTTCACCACACTGCAATAGATTTAACAACGTGCGACATATAATTCGTTCCCCCAATGGTGTTGTGGAGGAAAAATATGTTGTCACCGCTGTTGTTGTTGTGCGCTGTGATTATTGTTGATGTCGTAGTCGTCGTCGTTGTCATCGTAGCCGCCACCACCGCTGTTGATGTTGCCTATTAAGGGCGAAAAAAATCGGTTTCAGCGATTTCTTTCGCGGCACATAAAATATGAGTGTGCCCTCTATATTCTGAATATGCGTATTATGCCGACCAACCACCACGTGGTTTGATCTTTCAATTACTTAGTTGGCAACCATGAGTTGTGGACGACATGAAGTTTCTATCCCCACCATACTACAACAATTAACGGCCTCTGTAAATGAAATGAAAAGAAAGTTGTTTTTTTTTTTTGTTTTGGGAGAGAGAACCAAGTATTTTCGTATCGTCGTGTTGGTTGTGTCAAGGTCAGGGTAATGGAAAGAAAAGGAAAAAATTCCAAGTTGATTAATTATTCATAAATAAAATATATACACTATACTAAAAGAACGCATACGTACGTACATGTATAATACTTAGTATATCACATTATAGGTACCACCTACTCTTAATAAATATTGATCGATTACTTAATGTGACGTATGTAACATTATATGGGGATAGCAATAATTTTGGACATTTGTCGAAAAAGTATAATTATGAGATTTTACAATAGACAGAAAAAAAACCATCAACTAATACGATCAAAATTACAAAACTATCTACCAATTTGCCATTTTGTTGGCAAAAACTCACCTAAACCACGGGCAGCAACATCAGTTGCCACAAGTATATTGGATTTGCCCGAACGGAATTCACGCAATACAAAGTCACGCTCCGATTGCGATTTGTCACCATGAATTGCACCGCAACGCACGCCGAAGCTGCGGATGTAACGCACTAGATGATCGACACGACGTTTTGTCTCAACGAAAATGATAATTTTGCCCGGATTTTCGCTAGTGTCATAGATTTCCGACAGCAATGCCTTTAATCTAAAAATAAATGTCATTTTTTAGTATTTGCTGAAAATAGAAGTGTGCACAAATCATAATACATACTTTTCTTCCTTATCATTTTCATCGCAGATATCAACAACTTGACGGATATTGTGATTGGCGGACAATTCCAGAGATCCAATGTTGATTTGTATATAATTGCCAAGGAAATCTTCGGCCAATTGTTTCACTTCCTTCGGCCAGGTGGCGGACCACATGAGGGTCTGACGATCCGGGCGAATTTGTGAGAGAATTTTGCGAATTTGCGGTTCGAAGCCCATGTCCAACATGCGATCAGCTTCGTCGAGCACCAAGTAGGTGCAGCGTTTCAAATTGGTGCAACCGGCGGCCAAGAAATCAATCAGACGACCTGGTGTGGCAATGACAATCTCGCTGCCACGTTGCAAATCACGAACTTGGCTGCCCTTGGGAGCTCCGCCAAATACACAGGTGTTACGTACGTACGATGATGAGCCAAATTCAGTGGCAACCTGTTGGATCTGTTGAGCCAATTCACGTGTTGGCGCCAAAACTAGAGCAATTGGACCATCACCTCGCTGTAACGGCTCTTGATTGTTGATATGTACAATGGCGGGCAAAATGTAACCCAATGTCTTGCCAGAGCCCGTCTTTGCAATGCCAACAAAATTGTGACCGCTCATGGCAATTGGCCAACCCTGTGCCTGTATGGCTGTTGGAGCGGTGTAACCCTGACGACGAACCTCTTTCATTACGTAGTCTGGGAAATAGGCCTCGGTAAAATCTTGAATGGGATTAGACGCATTGCCACGTACAGTGATCTCATGCTGATCACGATAACGCTGTACTTCATGCGGTGAGCGGTTTGCAACGGTTGGATGCTCTTGGTAGAAATTCTTCTTGAATGCCGTCAAATTGGAGAAATCGACGGAGCTTAGGGTTAAATCTTGTGTATTTCCTCCGCCACCGCCGCGACCACCTCCATAGCCGCCACCGCCGCCATAGCCACCACCACCATTGCCGCCATAGCCGCCACCTGCACCGCCACTGCGACCACCTCCGCGTCCATCACCGCCAAAACCACGATTCTTGTCTACGCGACCATTGCGGACTCCGTGATAGGAATCGCCACCGCCTCCGCCACCGCCGCCGCCATATCGTGTAGAGCCACCTCCTTGTCCGCCACGACGATCATCATGACCGCGTGCGCCACGTGCACTAAAGTTTTTATCATGAGGTGCCCTAAAAATTGATATGGCAAAAATTATAAAAATATTCTCAATTTAATGCATCGCTAGAGTAAACGGCGTATACTAGAAATGAATGCTTTGCCTATCTTCTATGCACCTACATTGAAATTTTATTTTTAGCTGCTGCTGCTGCTGCCGATTCAGATCTTGATGATTTATTGAATTTATTTAAAATTGGCATTTTATTCAAAATTTTAGAATTTTTTGTAGTAACTTAATTAATCAACACTCAAATTTATCGATTAAAACAAAATAATTTTGAAAGTTAAACACGGGATACTTCAACCTGAATTTTGAAAATGAAGCCTACAAATTGAATTGCTGTGATTACTCAGTTGACGACGTCCGCTGCACTGACTGAGTTGCCATCTTACATAACAAATATTGCTCATGGACTAAAAACACATGCTAGCTAGCATGCTTTGGAGGTCACATCTAAACAAAAGTTCCCTTGCCAACTAACACCAACTACCAATTACTGAAGTTCTCATAAATAATATTAGCAACAAATATAATATATATTTAATTATAATCAATATAATAACCATATTTATGTAATTGGTAGTCAATTATTAGTACATGGTACATGAAAAAAAAAAAGACAGTTGCTCTACAAAAAAAAAAACCAATAAGAGCAGCCAATTGCGTGTTAATAAAATTAAATAATTTATTTCATATAGTACACGAACATAAAACCCAATAACAAATAGGTTATGTTTTCGTCGTCGTCGTCGTCATCGTCACGCGAACATCACAATTTCAGGCGTGTTTTATATTGGTTTTGAGGTTTTTGTTGTTGTTTTTCTCTGTATACAGCAATTTGTATTCAACGAAACACCAACAACAACTATCACAGAGAGGGGGCAAAGTACATACGCGGCACAAGTCATTTGATTAGGTGAGGGTAATACGTAGGCATCCTCCTATACATATTCGTTTTTCAGACAGATTATGTAGATATAAATACATATATATTTAGAATTTGCTTGTATACAAGTTGTTGAATATTCAGTATTTAAAAAAAGAGTGGAAAATCTAATCATATTGGAAGAGCGTGTGCGTTTTTTTATGTCAAAAACGTGTCTCCTAATCTCGCATATATATGAGATAGCGATTTCATTGCCAAAATACAAAAACAAATATGAAGAAAAAGAATGTACAACAAAACCAATGTAACTAGTGAATCAACGAATGTACGAATTGCTTTGCAAACAAGTTTCGAATTAAATCATTATAAACTGGAAATGATATCACAGCACGAAATACACCATTTTGCCGATCAAGCAAAATAAGGTAGAAAAAAATAGCAGCAACAGTGGAAAAACAGTAATAAATGTAATATGCAAGAGTGAGACAAGAGAAGACTACACACGGTATTAACAAGGCATGGGAGAAAAGGAGAACTATGTTATGGAAATATTTCAACATGTTATAAAGAAAAAAGAAATATATATACATATCGTAACATGAAATAATCAGTAATGCTTTACAAAATAAATGCCTATCACATGCAATTAATTCACCTGGCAAAATGCCACATATTTATCGAATTTTGTTTAACTAAAAAATACTACATCTCCAATACCTCCTCAATCTTACGAACTTCCAAACATTTCTAAAATCGTACATCATTAAGATTAGATAGTATACACACACGAATTTTAAATTTCCAACAAACCAGTATAGAGAAATATTGGAATAAGCATCATGGAAAAAACAAAATGGACGCCCATTTGGACAATGAATAAGCGGTGAAATTTACACCGTATAAAAAAAAATTCATATATATAAAAAATTTGGTACTTACATTTTTCCAAAAATATTATCTTCGTCTTCTGAATCTGCGTAAATTGATGAATTAGTTGTTTTATTTATTGGTTTCGGCTTTTCCTCCTCAAGAGATGCTTCTACGAAATTAATACAAGTCTGATGAAATCCTCTGTAGAAGCTTTTAATGCTGCTGCGACCGGAGCCTGTCAATATTGATTTATACGATTGCTGTTGCAGGGGCTCTAAAAAGGTGCTGCTGCTATTGCTCTTGATACCACTGAGACCGTCTTTAGGAAAAGCAAAAATTGTCTTTCTGTTTGTTGAAGAGAAAAGAAAATGGCGTCTTGGCGATATAAGATTCGTTGCAGATGGTGATGATGAAATTAATAAATTTTTCACACAAGCAACTGCAGTAGATACAGCCACGTCTGCGGAAAACTTCGTTGTTTTGCACGAATTTTTTGATAAATCTTGCACTAATATCTTAAACATTTTCTTCCTTTTATAATTTTCCCACTATACCAAACTAAATCAACTGAAGAATTTTCTAGCACAGCAGAAAAAAAAAACTCGTGCAAAATGTTCGAAGAACTAACGTGTTCTTACCTAACCTCGTCCAAAAGTAGAATGACGAATCGATTGCATGATTTCATATCGTGAAGCGGATATTGTTGTTCGTCTACTCTTCAGCATTGTATTTTTACGTATCATTCAATTTATCAAGTCTTGTAGGAAAAAGTATGAAAAATATTCATTGATTTATACCATGATATATAATATGTATAATAAATAAATTCATAAAATACTAAAGAAACACACGCCAATTACAAATTTTGTTTCACGTTATACTTTACTAGAATTCTGTAAATTTGAAAATATAGGAAATGCTAAATATTGTTGTCTAAGGCCATTTTTAGCAACCGTGTAAATATACAAACACAACGAGTGGTGAAGTTATCTTATGCATGGTTGCATTATAGTTAAATTTAACATAACTCAGATTAGCGGAAATTTTACATATCTAACAGTTAGAAAATATATTATTCAATTAAAAGAAATTGTTTTATATATTGCAATAATTCAATTATTGCATAAATAACTGCTACATGCTTGCAAGCATAACACTATGGTGAATAACTTTTGGTGGGAAACTTTAGATGATATTACACTACCAATGAATTGTTGTCAAGGTATCGCAATTGGTGTTGTGTTGCTAAACGAAGACAACCGTCTTTTATACAACACTCGTTCATGGCACCTAGCACCGATAAATATTTGACACAATATGCTTATGCCTATATCACACTTGAGTGTTTTTCATAATCTTTTTAATACATTTGGAAGTAACGGCGGTTGTATTTTCGATTTGTGTGACCACATAAACTACAGGCACTTACACCTTTTCCGCCTTTTTCACTTTTTAATACATTACAAATACTAAGGTTGCGCCCATCTTTTACCACTAATCAGTTCAGTTGACAGCTGACAGTTGACAGAATGTGACGTTAAAGTAATTCCAAAAGTTGCATTATTCATTCATTATTCCGCATTGCTTACATTTTTCCTTTCAATTTGTTCGCGATTTTGTCATTTTCTCTCGCAGCTGAACTACTCTGACGTCGTATCTAGAAAAATTATTTCGGGTGGTCGCAATCTTATTTTCTATTATTCCTGTGTCATTCGGGCTTTACCGACGTCTTTTTGTTTTAAAGCCAAATGTGTTAGTCATGTGTTATTCTACTTTCATACTTAACTAGAGCTCAAGGTAACATATATTAATAGAGATAAGCCATTGTGAAAGACCCCTCGTGGCTGCGCCACATGTCAGAAACTGTCTTTTCTATTTCATCTTTTGCCATGTGTTTATTTGTTGTTTTATTTACTTTTTCGTGAGAACTCTCCCTAATGGCTCAACATTGTAGTATATTAACGCATAGAGATTACCACAACTAGATTACGAAAATCTATATACTCGTAATTTTTCTAAAGGGATTGTTCGCTGTCAAAATCCAAAGCCAACTTTGAATTTACGCCCTTCACAAAATACTCGATAAAAAACAGAGTTGCATAGAGGAAAATCTAAATATATCGGGATTTGCACAAAATCCGAGATTATGGTGGTAGCAATTTTATATTGGAAATCTGCTTGTTTGAAACTAGATTTGGGAGATAATCTTGTATGTGCACATATACGATTATATTATTTTACCATGGCTAGCCCGAATAAATTTGTAGCAAAACAACAACAACGCAAGAATTTTTTAATGCTCGCAAGTTCAGTGATACCTATCTTTCATTTTTTATATTGCACATAAATGCTATTTATCGATATTTGTTTATTTAAACGTCAAAAATGTTAAAAAGAAAATAAAAAGAAAGAATTTTGCAACAAAATTATTTCACTATTATTGAAGTAATCGGAATTTTTTGTATTTGAAATTTACATAAAAATTCATTAAATGTATTTATGAAACATAGTATCTATATTTTTATTGGCACAAAAACATCGATTTATTGAATCAAACTCGGCCATGGTAACAGAAAGAAATAAACAGTTCACTTCAAATTTTTCTTTCTTATGCTGCAACTAGCCACCGACGTAAAAACGTAGAACGTGTCAGCTGACACGACCTATCTTATGGGAATGTCGTGTTAACGAAAACTCACCACCGTATGACGGTGACGTAGCCGTTGCTCGGAGCGGAGAAAATCAATGCAATTTTGTATGTTCTTACGTACGGGCGGTACGTACGTACGCTACGTCGGTGGCTAGTTGCAGCATTAACGAAACATCACGTAGCATCGCTTGGGCACTTCCTTAGGTGTACGTAGCAGATAAAGTTGAGCATATAAATTAAAATATTGACAAGAGAGTAAAATCAGAAAATGATTGATAGCAAAACATAGAAAGAACAATATCCCCAACATATAACGAACTCTTCTCTTTGTACCCATCTCACCATTAATTGTTGTTGCTCTAATAAATGAAAAAACGAATGACTACGACTGAGAAAGTAATTTTTAAACATAATATTCGCATCCGTACAAGAGCTGGGGACAACGCAATAAATGAGCGCTATGAGCAGTGTTTTAAAGAAAAAATTTGAGTATGGTATTTTTTTGCTACCATTTCTTTCGCTCTGCAATCAGTTTTTATTATTTCAGTTTGTTTTCTCTTTATATGTGATCGGAATTGTCACAGCGATAGCTCTTGCTGATCGGCCTTATGCTGCAACTAGCCACCGACGTAGCGTACGTACGTACCGCCCGTACGTAAGAACATACAAAATTGCATTGATTTTCTCCGCTCCGAGCAACGTCTACGTCACCGTCATACGGTGGTGAGTTTTCGTTAACACGACATTCTCATAAGATAGGTCGTGTCAGCTGACACGTTCTACGTTTTTACGTCGTGTAGCGTACGTACGTACCGTTCGTACGTAAGAGCAAAAATTTGTCAAAAGTTATGCCCGTAGCAGCGACGGAGAAATCGACTGTTCTTTCTTATATACATACATAACAATGTTGCCATGTAACACTGTGCGTGCATGCTTTTAATCACACTTACCATTTTCATGATCAAATTTCATAATATATATGTTATAAACTAAAAAAAAAATTAATATACGTGAAGTATATTTTAATAAATTACTAAACACGATGATAGTTTTGATTAATTAAAAAAAAAACTAATCTTATTTAGTTAAGTTTTTATTCATTTATAAAAGTCTAAGCTGGTAACCCTGTACACATATAGAGCGATCAGCTGACACGTTTTTACGTAAAAAATCAAATTGCTGTTGATTCTCTCCGCTACGAGCAACGTCTACGTCACCGTCCTACGTTGGTGAGTTTTCGTTAACACGACATTCCCATAAGATAGGTCGTGTCAGCTGACACGTTCTACGTTTTTACGTCGGTGGCTAGTTGCAGCATTAATCATAGTCTGTACACTAAATAGATTCACTATACAAGGTAACGCAACCCCGAAAGTAGGTGAAAGAGTACTCTTGCGGAACAAGCACAGGAAAAATGCAAAAAACAGATACGCTGAGAAGTCGAAGTCAAGAAAAAACAATTGTTTCTCTTAGCATGGGCATTTAATGTCAAAAATGTGTAGTGACAAAATTCTGTGGGCTGATTTCTTCCTTACTACTTCTCCTTCCCATGTGTTCGATCTTAACTTTTTCTTCTTCACTCGTGTATACGTACTAGTCTTGGATTTTTTTTATTTTAAAGAATTTTTCGATTGCAAATTGTTCCAATTGCACGTTCGTGTGAAATACGACCCATTTCGAAAATTTATACCATATGTAACATGTTATATCGTGAGATATTACCAAAGCAAACAAAAAATTTAATTTTCGAATGATTCTCTTTACTCTCAAAACATATACAATGTTTGCAAAGCATATCTAAATAGAATGAGAATGAGTGAGAATGAAATATTAGGCAAATAGAACACTCCATTCATTTCTTATACAAGAAATATTACATATATTCGTTTTTTCTCTTTAAATAAACGAATGTTTGAGAGTACTACGAGAGTTTGAGAGCACTACGATTGTGTTGTACGTTATAATTGTTATTGCTTTTCATGACAGGCACTGATGATTTGTATTACTGCGTCTTGCCAAGTCATGTATCTACTGTATTTTTTACTTATATGTATTGTAATGTAACATGGAAAGCAAAACGAATGTTTAGAGTACTCTCAAATGCTTTACGTCCATTTGCAAATGTTGAGATTCTAATGCTGCAACTAGCCACCGACGTAGCGTACGTACGTACCGCCCGTACGTAAGAACATACAAAATTGCATTGATTTTCTCCGCTCCGAGCAACGTCTACGTCACCGTCATACGGTGGTGAGTTTTCGTTAACACGACATTCTCATAAGATAGGTCGTGTCAGCTGACACGTTCTACGTTTTTACGTCGGTGGCTAGTAGCAGCATAATCATTCTATTTAATCGAAACATACACTCCATTCCATTCTATTTCTATTTTATTCATTCTAATTCTTATTTGCTTACAGAGAATGAATGAGAGATTCTATTCTAATAATAATAAAGTGTTTTGAACATTTGAACGAATACATTCCTGCAGCACTCTAATACGTATTCCATTATTTTATTAGTATTTATTAGCGTAATTATTGAGCGTATTATTTACCGTAAACCTTATAAAATTATACTCTCGCAAATCAGCTGGCATATATTTGTATTGTATGAAAAAGATTTTACACGCCTCGTAAAAGTTTGCGCCATGATTGCGTCGGTTTGAAATGCATCTCTGTTGAACCCGATTTTGTTCTGTTAGTTCCTGTTCACAAACAGTAAATTATAGATGAATTCACTTAATTTTGCTGAGGATAATTACTTTCATTTTTCTCATTAAACTCAACCGCTAATTTGTCTTTATTACCTTTCTGCTAATTTCCGACATTTTTATTTTGTTGGTGTTCACAATAATCAGCTGATTGATTTACGGTCTTTACACGATGACTTGTTTGATTTCTTCATATAACAATACGCGTAAACGATTAAAAATATATGGTTTATATGGTTATACGACTACATGAATCCCACTAATAGTTTTTAATTTATACTAAAGAGCTGCTGCTGATTTTCGAATGATTCTCTTTACTCTCAAAACATGTATAAAATTTGCAAAGCAATTCTAAATAGAATGAGAATAAGAATGAGTGAGAGTGAAATATTAGACAAATGGAACACTCCACTCATTTCTTGTACATGAAATATTCTATACATTCGTTTTTTCTCTTCAAATAAAAGAATGTTTGAAAGTACTGTGTGTGTGTTGTACGTTATAATTGTTGTTGCTTTTCTTGACAGGCACTGATATTATTGCGTGTTTGTTGAATAAATGAGAGATTTTATTCTAATATCAATACAGTGTTTGAACATGCAAAGGAATACATTCCTGCAGCACTCTAATTTATACTTATAATGTCTGCATAAAAATAAGCCGCTGTACATTTGCTATACTATGCTTGGTTTTGTTTGTTCTGTTCACCCTGTTTCTATCTATACTGTTTGTAACTGCTAGAAATGCTAAAAAACAAAACAAAAAGTAATGAAGTTTTTTAAAGAATTCATTCCATATGAATGTTTACACTATAATTTGAAGGAAATGGTAAAGATGAATGTATTTGGGTATTTTCCTCCACAAAAAGGTTATGCTCTACATTTATACTTTCAAATTTACTAATTTTTCTTCCTTTTGTGCTGTTCTAATTAGTTTTTCGTAAACGGAAAGTCACAGATAATTAAATTGTATTAGAATAAATACAATGATGATTAATTTTATATTTAAGCAAATCAATATGATTTATTAAGATATCGTCATAAACAAAAAGTAAATAGTTTAAATCATTATATAATACAAATAGTGTATATACATACGATATATCCAAAATATATAAATAAAATTAATAATAATGGGGCGTAATCATAGTCAAATTAAAGTCGACTTCAAATTTTTAAAACATTTCCCATGTACAAAACAGTCAAAACTTCGATTTTTAAAGTAGACTTCGTTTTAACTACAATTACGTGCCTGTCTGTCTTAATTCAGATTTATTTCAATATTTATAAACCTAATAGATTACAAAAGCTTTTGTACATTTTTGCATGACGTCCTTTCAAGCAACCATAGAGATCATTCACCTTCAAACAATCGGTTTTACTAATTGTCTTACGTTGACCAATACGTATACCCGGCTGTAATGGCGTCATTGTCGGCATTTCCCCCTTCTTTTTACTGAAATAAAACTCGCCATAATGCATCACGGAATTGTAATCGTAATCGAACGCATATCTACCACGTTTACGTGAGACAAGTTTAAAATTCTTCCGAAATTTCGGTACAATATTTTCCCAATGAATTTTCACATAATTATCGCGATCAGCACGTGATTGTTCGTGATAAATGCCAATCGCATGCATTAGTTCGTGCATGATGCGACCCTCGCTGCTGAAACAATGTAAACTCGATTCATCAGGCCGCTGCAGGCTAACCACTTGTACACCACCGCGTTTTCCCACATACGACCAACAACCTTGTGGCCCATCGACAGGAGGTGAGATTAATAAATAATCATCCGCCTCACCATTGTATTGCACGAATTTCACACATGTTAATGCATTGAATGTCTTGAGAGCACGCTGAATGGCCGCGCGTTCTTTATTATTGTACAGTGAGCTTATTTCAAATGGTATAGTAGCATTTGGCCACAGCCTTTTTGGGTGTTTCATTGGATTAACACCTAAACGTAAAGTTATGTACGTATATGGATCGATGGCAATGTCACCTTGAAATAAACGTGGCGACGTTTCTGGGTCATCGATGCCCATTTCATCGTCATCAGTATTCGGACCAAATTGTTCATAGTCATCTATAAAAGAGGAATCGAGCATGTAATTAGCAAAATTCTTATAATTTTTCATGCATGCTTTAGCATGCAACACACACACACACACACCTGCAACACTTAGATATTCATGATCAAATAGATCGATACTTGCTGGTCGATACTTCTGTATAACTTTATCACTTTGAATACTGTGAATGCTTAAAATGCAGCAGGTAAACCATAAAACTTGTATCCATATACATAACTGTTGTAAGCACATTTTTAATTAACACTAATACTGTAGGAAATTACAATTGTAGAATTGAAAGTTACAAAGCAAGAAAGCTAATTTGTTGCACTCGAGATATGCATCGAATCTGTTTGAGTTGATATAGTTTACAGATAAAATCTATATACGATCGGATACGCAAATTATATGTATACACTGATGAAGAGAAATTGCACCAACGAAACGAACGATAGTTTAGCGCGTGATTTAACCAAACAACGAATACGACGACGGGTAAATGATGAATAAACAAATATCATCTATATGAAATAATTGTGAAAAAATCGGCTGGTATATTTGTGATAGTGGAATTATTACTAACCACAGCTAAAGAGTAGCATAAATCAAAATAAACTCGTACTAAAACCTCTCAAACGAATTAAATTGATTGCGCGACAACAGCAACAATAGCGGACTATAATAATACATATAAAACGATTTTAGCCAAAACAGATATGAGTTCCGTTGGGTGAACATAAATACATAAATACATGTACGTGTATGTTGATGGAATTTGCTGCCAACGATGAAGCGCATACAAGTGTGTATGATAGTGATTTGTTGGTGTCGTATAAAGCATATTTCGCAAAATTATTTTAAATACTTAATTATTATTGTTTTTTGGTTTGTTTGTTTGTCATTTCTATGCGGTTGCCAAGTTCGTTGTAGCGGTTTTTATGTATGTATATGCAATACATACCGACACTGTTGCGTAAATAGTACTCCATAAAGCATAACTGAACGGTTGGCTCTATTTAGTTTGATTGTCCGATCGTATAAATGTTTGGATTAGTAAAATATGTTTTACAGGCGTGTGTGTTGTGTGTTATTTCACATCGAAATTTTTGAATAAAAGTGTAATAATTGTACATAGTAGCCATATGAAATTGAAAATTTTAATATAAATGAACTGATAATAGCTGTAAAAGAAATATTTCAAATTGAAAATTGGAAATAAATTAACATAAAAATTGTGAATATTAATGTTCAATGCTTATGTTTCGGATGTCACCACAAAATGTGCTTATAAATGTATTAAGGTATTATTGAAATGTTACGCTAAAATTTGGCCCTCCATAGCTAGATTATATAATTATAAATTATAAAAGCAATTTACCTTTTAATCAACCCAAATTTTTATATTTAAAATATTTAATTTCATGACTTTCGCCTCTAAAAATTTGTCTAAATATGTTTATGCCTTTTCATATCATTAACTCATCGACAGTCATCAATTTGGGAAATTGTTTACAAAAATAAATTTTTGCTGATTGAATATTGACTGTTTTGGATTGTATGATTAATGTATTAACTTGGCTTTATACTTGTACTTGTACTTTGACAGTGAAGTCTATCATTATCCATTCGAGGTTTAACAACATTTAAGAAAATTAGCTGATTTGATCATAATAGAATCAAATACAAGAAAATATATTCTAAGGGAAAAATCTGGAGTTTTCAATAGCAAACATTCAGTAGTAAAGCAATATACATTCCTTTGGTTTTTTTGTTTGTTTCTAAAATTCGCGAATTGAGATAGTAATGTATTACAGTGTTGTATTTTCAAAGTTTAATTCATTATCATTCATAATAAGAGGTTTCACTGCAGTTTATTAAATTTTAGAAATTAACGAAAAAGATATTAAATTTTTTTTCCTTTTATTACTTTTCTTTGCTATTTTTGTTTTTAGAAACTGCATGATATGTTGTTTATTTTTGGGTTGAGTAATGAATCAGATACAACCGGTTTACACACCTTCTTTGAGTTATCTTATATTAGAAATTTTTTTGTCATTTACGTTATGTATTAAAGTATGATAGAATAGATGCAATATCGAATTAAACAAACATTTTTTTTCTGTATGAGTAATGCGAAGGCTCGTTGAAATCATTTGGATTGACGTATTGTAGGATGTAATTTCTGCGGCCCCTCTAATTCGACATAAAATTATGTCAAATATGTAAAGAGTTATGACTTAGAAAGGTAAACCATCTAATATGGTTTTAGCATTGACCTGATTTTAAAATTACAATTAATATGGTAATGGTATTTCTATTAACTATATATGTGATAAAGACACACAAATATTAAAAAATAATATGAGGATGGCCAAAATTATGCGCAAAAAACAAAGAGCTCTCACGTAATACGTAAAAAATTTGAATTTTTTTTTATAACGATTGAATAAAATGCATTTGAATGATAATAAGCAATTATAAAATTAATTATATTCATATAAATATATTTTCATAGATTTATAAGGTACGCATTTGTAAATGCATATGTATGAGTAAAATAAAATTACATAATTCATACTTTATTATATAGTTTAGTATATGGTATGTAGCAGCTGAATTGATAAAAGCGAAAAATAAATGAAAGCTTTTTATGTTTGTTAATTTTTGTTTTGTTTTGTTTCAATGAATGAAAGTTTCTTATTTATTTACTTTTTGTTTGTTTGTTACTTGTATGATGAATTTGTACGAGAGTGAAGGAAATATGACCCATGCTTAAGTAATATTATTGTTGGTTTAGTTTATTTGATAAATTTTGTTATTATTGTACAAATAATATCACAATTTAATTATCATGCTATAACAGATAGCATAAAGTAGTATGCAGTGGAAACACCATTACAATAAGGTGCAGTAGCACAATACCATTTTCCAGATCAAATTTTCATTCTTCAAGTGCGCATTGAGGGTTTCTACTGGTAAGTAAATAAGCTTATATCCCTTCAAGTCAGAAAGTGGCAGTTTATTTTGTTTCCTTCGGAAGCTCATCATCCTGAGAAAGAAATGAAAAAGTGATGAATTAAATTCCGAATGCTTTCAAGAGCGGGAAAAACAGATTTGATTGTGGTTATTTTCGAAAACCATAACTTGCCGATATTGAATATAATATTTACTATCAGTCTATATATATATTTTTTTAAATATTTACAACTGACAGTTTTGTAAGCCAACAATATAATTTAAAAATTGATTTTTTTTGCACAAAATTCTAAAAATAGAAAAGAAATAAATTGAACATTTGTGCAGAAAAGCATTTTTTGCCATGAAATTTAAATATCCTTATGCGATATATTCGCTTATATGTGCTTTGCCATACAAACGATATTATTTTATATGTTTTCTGAAATGATCATGTGTCGGTGTAAATTGTCAAGTGGAAATAAAAGTGTGATAACCTTAGAAGATGTCAGTAAAACCAACCGTTCTCATCATATTCACCAACATATCGTTTGCGAAAATATCATACATACGTACGTATCTCTTGTCGATATTACAAATACCTACATGCTTGCATAATGGAAGCAGAAAAAAATATAGTACTCGTATAATGAGAGAGAGCGCGCATTTAATATCATCTCGATGTGTCATAAATTGCACGCACACACACATATTCGTACATATAATAAAAAATATTCTGAATGATTTGATGCCGCCTTATATGATTGGGTGGTTGGGTGATTGATAGCAGTAAAAAATTATGCAAATCGATTTTCAGATATATCCATGTATACCACACATACACACATATGTATAGTAAGCGGCATAACGAATTTCATCTGCACATACATTGCGAACAATCAACTACCCTAAAGGAATATAGCACATATTAAAAATGAGTTTATAGCCTGCTTTCTCATTCACTATTAAATATGATTTTTTTTTTCATTTGTCCGCTTTTGTTCTCTGATCCGCCATTGCTGTGCCCCCATCATGATATACGTATATATTGATTGTTCATCACATTGAAATGAAATCGATGATTCCATGATGTTCGAAAGCTGGAACTCTATCAAAAGTTTTGATCAAAAATTAAATTTATTAATTTTAGCTGCCTATATTTTACCATAAGCGGCGTTTTGAATTTCTGAATATGATGCCTTTGAAAGAAAGTACTCTAATCTAATAAATAATGTTTTTTTTTAACTGGTAATAAAAATACAATCACTTGCTAATTAATCAAGGTACTACAAGAAAAAAATTGTGTTAATAGAAAAAGGTGAGTGTAGAATAGCTTCTTTGAAACGTGCCCAGAGGTAAGTAGTCCAATGATCCTTGAAGACAGATTAGTTCAATTTATTCAAAGATTGACAAGATCATTCTGACTGAATTAAATTATGTGCAGTTTCAATATTAATTTAAGTTTTTAGCAACCTTTTCGACTTTTTACAACAGCAAATAGATGAAATATTGTGTAAAGAAACAAAATAAAACATCAATTTTAGCCAATTTTGCAATGTTACAAATGTGCTAATGAATAAATTGATGAGTGCTATTTTTTAAATAATTTTATTTATTCTCATTTCTATACATTTCAATATAGGTAGGTATATAAATTTTGCTGTTGTTTATGGATATTTTCATGCACAAATGCTTAAGAGAGCAGCCTAAAAGTCGACCACATTAATTTATCTCTTTAGATGAATACTAACAAAACTAGTAGCAACAATATCAATATTCAACAAAAAATATATATATTATATCGAAAATATATTGCCACACTTTTGTGGTAAAATATTTCAAATATTAAATAGGCACATGCAAATAGGTAGTTATAAAAGGGAAATACGAATAAACGAATAAAAGGACATACGCATATACTAACATACAAATAGACATTTTGCAGATAAGATAACCTTTGCTCCAACAATAAAACATTTAAGTGACACCTTCACAATAATAATGGATGGATGGACCGTAGCAAAGAAAGGATAATTTGTGAGTGAATGAAAATGACTGTGTTGTTGTTACACTTTTAAGGTACCTTCTCATCATGATAAAATTTGTATTTTATTATTGATGATGTGTCTGCATACACATTTTGTGGCGGCTCGGAATGAGAGTATTTTCCTAAATTATTACATCTATAAATACATGCATAAATGGAGCAAACGATAAAGGTTTTTCATTGATAAATTTGTCCATCTTATTATGAAATGATACAATATTTAAGATTGGTATCTACATACAATGAAAACACTTGAGGTATTCATAAGGTAAGGTTCAACTAACGAATTGTAATGCTAAAATTTTCGCTTTTTGAATGATGATGGCATTAACCACAAAGCATAAATCAATTCTAAATATTCTCTAAAATGAAGCAACAACTTATTCTTTAATGAATATGTCATACAAGAACTAAAAATATAATTACGTTTAATGTTTCATTCTTGCTACAAAGAGCCAAAGCAGTTTCTGATTGAAGTGGGGTGGTGGTGGTGGTGAAATAAAATTCTGCTTGAAACATTTGCATGTCGTTGCATCCTCGAACTATCACTTGTGATATATTTGTTTTCTATTTGCCGCTATTTGCCACTATTAACCACGTCCATATTACTTAGTTAATTTGTCACCGTCCACTTGAGGTTGTAGTTCATTTCAAACTGATATCAGAGTAACACGATGGCAGCACGAAATCACATGGTTTCTTTTCTACATTTAATTGCAAAACATTAATTGTTGTTTTTTGTTTAGTTTTGTTCAGTTATTTTCACTTTATATAAATGATAATGAAGGGCCTATTTGACTTGAACACTTGAATAAAACACTTTTATCAATTGGCATTTCCGCAAGCCATTCCATATAACCAGATTTTAAATCCTTTTCTGTTACTTTCGTTTATTTGCTTATTTGTTGTGTTGTTGCTATGCTCAACAACAAAAAGATAAGCAATGAAACCAAAACATTTTACATAAACAACATTGGTGATTAGAAAATTAATGACAATTTGGAGTTTTTAGGAAGGACAGCTGAAATCTTTAATTATAATCACACCTTCCACAAACAAACGAATGAATGAATGGATAAAACAATACGATAACGATGCGCGATTACTGTTTTCAAATGCTAATGATGTTGATTATATGGTATATGTATGTATGTACTTACCTACCTACCTACCTTTTGACTACTACTTACGTATAGATGTATAATAGTATTGCCACCTAAATTGCCATATCACCCCTACCATATAATGAAGATGGTGGTAACATTTACTATACAGTACAGTAATATTACGAATGTGCTGCGTTGAATTATGATTGTGGCTGAAATTGTAATTTGTCTTATGTAAATAGACCGCAACCATCCAATCTACCACACATAATGTAACTGAGTAGGCAGGTTTTAAAATTTGTATTATAAAATGGAATGTTATGCAACGACGCATCGTCGTTGATATAAATTGTGAGAAATATTCCCCCGGGTGGCATGAAGTTAATTGTTGACAATAAATGGAGAGAACTCCTTGATATGGAGCGAGTTGAGTAGTGAATTTAATATTCGCACCATTTGGTGGTGTTATCTGTTGATGGATTGGCTTGCTGGTGTTGTGTGAACTACTGGCGGCTGATTTATCATTATGTTGTAAGTTAAGAGTTTTTACCTACCTATAGGTATGTATGTAACATAGAAACCAAATGGGCAACACGCACACCCGGCTGTGTAGGTAGCCACTAGAAGTAGTGATCGATTTTGTTAAATGAATATTGCACAATTAACAAAGTAACATCTCGTAGTGGGTTCAAATATAGATTTACCTTGAAAAGTGCAAAAGAAACTCTCAAGGGAGAAAAGTAAGTATACTTAACAAAATGTTGATACGCTATCCAATTTCCACAATTTTTACATGTGGTTTCGGTTCATTGTAATGGCAATGATTATGATTCCATAGTTATTTTTTTTATACTAAAATCTTGAATAAATACATGAAAAAAAATATATAAAATCAAAATGATTTATTTTTTATGCAGACGATCGTACAAGCATGATAACTGTAAAATATAAGCTTCGACAATCTGTCCACAAACCGTTGGCCCTTTTTCGATTTCTACTATAGTAAGCTAGCCTAATATTTATATCTATTTGTGTAATTACTATGTTCAAGGATGTGTATAGAAATGTATGTATACATAAATATGTATCTACTCATATGTTGATAAACAAATGATGACATATTCAATTAACCTATCCCTGGAACATGTTTATAAATCTATATTCTTTATGATACTGTAAAGAAATATGATATAAATGAATAACCACTTATGCAAATATGGTTATGTGGTTTCATGTTAATTTATGTCTAAGATATCCATATCTTTATATGTGTTTATGTATGTATTTTATTTGAAAATTTATGAGTATTTCTTTTTAAACTTTTTTTTTTTTTTGCCTTTCTTGGACAATAATAAAATATGTAATTGAATAGCTGGTTTATTTCAATGTGATTTCATTTCAAAGTGGTTTCATATCGTACATATATATGTAAATGATATTGTCGCTGCGAATATGGATTGTCGAATTTTTAGCATTCCATAACTCGGGATAATGGGATTTTGCTGCTATAACAGTAAATAAGTACGCAGTGAACGAATATTAATCTTCTTCCAGTTACTTCCATATTTATGCAAATTATTGTTGATATGACCAACTTCTATCAACAATAGTTTGCTCAGATGGCTCGATGATCAAAAGAAAAATAGACAAAAGGTCGACGCAGCATGATGTCGCAAATAAAGCACATTTGGTACAAAAGTCACCTTATCTTCATAATCATCAAAGTTTTTATGATCATCCATCAATGCATTGATCAAAGTGGAATCTATAATTTATATTCTTTCGGTAAAATCATCATCGCATCTCATTTTAAATTACATTTGAGTCGTTATGTGTCATTGTATTTATATTTTGTATATTTATTGTATAGCCTTTAAGAGACATCTATTGTTAAAAATATATCACATAAAACATAAAATTTATATACGATTTACACATTGAGGCAAAATCTTAGTGTGTAAAATTGAACAAAATAACGAAAATATAAGAATCTTTTTTAAAAAATGATGTCAAAGTGACACAAAGAACGCTTGAAGGTTAAAGAGGTCAATAAAATTTTTGTCAATGTGTCACACAACTGCGAAATTAGTCGTTCACTTTAGTAAACGAAACACAACTGACGCATAACAAACAAATTGCGGCCGCTTTCCCATATGTTCCAAATTGACACTCGAGCGACACTTTTGTAATTTTGTTTTCTTGCCACGCCCCTAAGTAAGTAAACACATCGAACATATGGGCAATGAGCCACAATATCTTTAAAATTCGTAATAAAAATTAAGCGAATTAATATTTTAAATTCTAAAATCGTTTAAAATTGACACAAATAACGGATGGGTGTTAATATGGTTTATTTTTATGAGCGATATTTCTCTGTCTCGTACCGTCACTATGAGTATTTATGAAATTTAAAAGGTTCCTTATTAAATTGTGTGTAACAGTAAAATGATAAAATTTACATATTGAAATGAAACTTTCAATAATTGTGCGTGTATGTTAACGCACTAGTTCCTTCCGTTAACGCAACGGCAACGCATCAGTGGCATAGCAGACAATTACAACAAAACCAAATTGCAGACATATACGTATTTGTATAGGTATGAACTATAGAGTAGTACTCGTATATGTTTACCTTCGTATTTTATAGCTTTCAGCGAATAGAGATATAGTAAAACTAACCACAGCCATAGAATTTGCATAGCAATTCGTTTGCACATATTTACAGGTGCGTAGGGTGTTTATTTGTAGGTGTGAGTGCACTGCTAGCATAATCAATAGAATTAATTTCGCTATGAACATTACTGATAAACTGTCTATATATATGGATGGTACAGAAAATTTGCTATAGCAACAGTCACCAATATTCGTAATAATCAAATCCAAGTTAAATTTTAATAATTTTAGATATCTTGGTATGTGTTGTATGTGTGTTGGGCTATCATGCATATTGATTAGTTGGTTATTATGCAACATGTGTTAGGAAAAATATTGTATTGAACATGTATTGTATTCCGGTAAAAATATGAATTTTCACTCATTCGCGAGCATATGTCTTAAAGGTGAAATGCACTGCTTTCACACCGTGGTGAATCGTTACAGTTTTGTTGCTATGAGTGCTATGAGTATATTGCAGAAGGGATAACTAATGTTTTCGAAATGATTTTCAATTACTACAGTATTTCAAAGTTGCTGTCGTAATCTAATACTGAGGTGCATTCATGAGTTCATTCGCTTGAAGTATAGATATTTTAGAGTGGTTGTGTTTTTTGATACTGTTGATTTATGAAAAAGGACCATAAGGAATGACTGGGTATTTAACAAATTCTATACTAATTAGCTGAGAAATATATTTATGGACTATTTTCCTAAATAATATTAGCCCATTGTGGCTTCTCGTAGTGGATTAAAATAGAGATTTCTCTTCAAAAGGGCAAAAGAAACTCTTTAGTGAGAAACGTAATGAGTTCGTAAGCGTATTAAAAAAAGCATGCTGTTTATGCTCAAAATGAATGCTCTATCCAATTTCAACTATATTTTACATATGGTTTTTGATCATTTCAATGTCAATAATTCTTAGTCAATTTTTTATTACTTATTATGTTGTTTACTGTACCATCTTGTATAACTTAATGAGAAAATATTGCTACACATAAAAGTTAAAGAAAATGGAAACTTGAGTTCTAAACTATAGAAGCTATACTCGTACTCTATACAATGGAATGTAGGTATGTAATAAAATGCATGTAATATCGTAAATAAAACATTACAACCAGTTAATATAATATACATTATGTATATATGTGTATGTAAGTATTATATATATTATATTGCGGCTTTGGTAACAAACATGCTGAATCGTAAGTATCCAAAGTACTTACCTCTGGTGCGAAATACTCATATACAGGCTTTTACTTGCAAGTTTTTTCTACCAGCTGGTCACCAAAACATAAAAGTCAACCTAATAAATAAGAAATTGTTAAATGTAATAGTTACTGCCATTACGGCTCTTGCTGTTCCCAATCGGAAAAATATAATGGTGAAGCATATTAATTAACTTCCTTCAATCGCCAGCTACAAGTGAAAACTATAACTGAGCAGCCTCCGTTGTAAGTTATAAAAGGAGCACTGTTTACATATGTATAACTATTGCTGTGATGGATAAACCTTATCTTGCTTAAATATGTATTCGAAGAATTGAACAAATTCATTTTTTGGCGTGGAAACTTCACAATGAAATGAAAGGGAACTGGCGAACAAGCATTTAGAACTGAATAACAAAATCCCGCTGGGTTACTATTGAATTTTTGCGTATCTGGTGTAGTGTACGGAACAAAGACTTTGAATTAGTTTCGATTCATTGCCACACATGTGTCAATTATTAACTGAGAACGTTTATTAGGATAAGAGAACAAAAGTAAAATCATTCGTTCGATTTATTTCATAAAATCATTTTAATGATTATCGATTAGATTTGCAGATGGTGTAACACATATTGAATAAATAACTAAAAATGTATTAAATAGCAAAAAAATTTTTTTAGCAAAATTACAACATACCTAATACATATGTTTATAATAATATCAAAATCTTTATGGGAGTATATATTTATATTTTTATATTTCACACACACACACACACACACACACACATACTTTAATAATGAATGGCATTATTGTCATTATTATTATCGTAATTAATTGTTAATGGTAATAAAATTTGACATTAACAACATTTGCGCACACACAAATTATATAAGTCACTAATATTATATTATTATATATTGTTATATATTTTTTTTAATTTAACTGAATATCATTTAGCATACATGTAAGCACACTTAGATTTGCACACATGCAAGTATAAATGCAATTCATATGAAATGTTTAAGCCTAAGAGACAATAATGGTTCAATACCTACGAGTATAAGCTATATTATAGAATCATATGCAATAGCATATACTTCAAATATTCACTCTATTATTTTTCCCATTTTTCCTTATAGCAATGGATGTCGTTTATTTGTGATTTATTGCTTGCTGATATTACAATTATGCGAAATCGTTCGATTACCATATCATAACTGAGTAACTGATGCTATCCAATGTTGCAATACTACTATTGATACCAATAATATGTTGAACTGTAATGTGCATTGAAGAAATATTGAAGAAATTTCATTTTGAAATTGTCATTTTTATCTGTGCAATGTCGTTGTACAATATACTGTGTGTGTGAAAAGCTTTTAAATTGTTATTGCACTACATAGTAGTGTCCATTGATTCACTGAGTCACTTACGTTCACTCATTCACTGTCACACAAAATAATTGATTCAAATTAACTACGAATATCCGATCCCTTACAACATTTCATCCTGTATCATGCTCCCTAAATGATATGATTTCATTTTCTTCTACTCTATCTATCGTTTCACTATACGTTCTTGCCTTGTTCATCTTGTGGTAGTTATTGTAATGCATTCTTATTTCTTTGACCGACCTCGCATCTCATCTTACATGCACACATACATTATACGTACAATGTATGTGGTAAATGTATTTTCACATATGTACATAATACACTCACACATCCGAGTACACACATATAAGTACAATACAAATTCTGCTGATTTACAATTTCTTATGTGATAAATTACCAGTGCATTTTAGCCAGTGATGTAAATGCTTAAATTGTAAATTAATGTAATTGGTCCTGCGATAGTACAACAGAATTCTTAAAGAAATATTTTTGGAGCTATTCGATTTGGATTTTGTTTGAATTTTAAATTTTCTAAATTAAAAATCAAATTTCCAAAGTAAAATTAATTCCAGAATCCTTAAATGTATTCAGAAAATAGCAAAACGATATCAGATTTTTTCGAATATATTTCGGGAATTTCATTTGTTCCATTTGAAAACTCCAAATGAGCTTCAGAAGGGATTTTATAAAATTGAAAATTTCAACGATTTTATTTTATACATATATTATACATAATAATCTGAAATAAATATGGAACTTTCTGCGATCAAATTGGTTACTTTATTTAAGATGCGAGTACATCTTTTATAAATCAACTGTGGTGGATATCACACACGCAGACATAAATATTTTACATAACATATTCCTTGGTGATAAATATGTTTATGTTTGTTGGATTATTTTTGTCTTTTAACAATTGTCATGCTTTATTCCTTAAGATTTTCTTGAGCAAATGTATGTACGTATATACACACACTCTTACGAATGTATGTACACTGGTTGTATACTGATACCCACACATTAACACTACATACATACATACATTCATGTTAAGCTATTGACTTTTGCAATGACTTTTAGCCCAAGCATATCCTCTGACTCGTTTTTTGTTTGTTTTTTGCTTGGCGAGGATGTTGTTGTGCAAGTTGGTTGCAGCATTTGAATCATTGAAGTTGGAGCTGAATATAGAGTGAAAACGTTTTTCCAAGTCTTTGCTTTTCAATTTCATTGCTTTCAAGAAAATTTCATTTTTTATCAATGCGCTTTATCTATGTAACTAGCTCACTGACTAGCTGTCTGACTGTCTGAATGTCTGAGTGACTTTGTGTCTGAACGACTCGTTCTATCTATGTATGTTTTACCAATATCATTATACATGAGCATATCTGTAAGTATGTGAAATCCTTGTGGATTTTAGAATATTTTCTAGTAGCTAATGGTGCTACTACTAGCTTGCCATTGCAAATGGTAAATGTTGATCGTTGTTGCTGGTGCTGCTGCTGCTGCTACTGCTTGCATTTTACATCAAATGTCATTGGGGACTTTTAACGATTAGTTTAATCGTTTGTGTGCAGTTGTATTTTGTACATTTTTTATTTATTCATACATATGAACATTAAGGTGGTCCATTTTTCCGAGATAAGGTTTGGAGAATCTTCCAAAATTTTACCTCTTGCCAAAAGATGTTGGCTTTAGATTTCTAAGCATAAATTTAGAGGATGCTCATGAAATCTAAGAATATTTTTAAGAATATTTTTAGCTTTTTGTGAAAAATCACCAATTCAGTCCATATTTAAACACTTCAAGGTCATTAAGCACCCTCTATTGGTTAAAATAAAAAATTTAAAATTGGTATTGATATTGCAAATTCCAAAAGTAAAACATTGATGGAGTGCCCCATTTTCTACGATGACCGTTGTTTCCCCCATACAAAAATTGGATCACCTTAATGTACATATATGTATGTATATTTATGAGAGAATATGCGTAAGCTTAAGTGCGTATGTGTGCATGTTTACATGTACATTACATGGACGTGTGTCCGATACTTGCATATAGATGTTGAAAATTGTACTTAAGCTAAGCTTATACCCCCGAAGGAGGTCCAGTGACCACAGTACATCGTTTAGCGACACTGCGTTTTTCTGTTGGCTTGATGTCATCCTGAAAAGAGAAATGAAACAGTGGTTGATTAAATATTATTTGAATCTATATAGTGCTCCGGATTTAGCGTACGCTGTTCTTGTGGGAATTTTTGTGACACACGCCTACATATAGGATGTTGACGCCAGCGTTGAACAAATACGACAATTTCGGTAAAATTGATACCTGTTTGGTGATCGGGAAGCGATGTTCTCGGCGTGGCATTTCCCATTCGTTATCCGAAACTCATTCACGTACATAATATGAGCAACGCAGCTCTCCAGTGCAGAAGTCAGTTTCGACTTTGGTGAGTAGCCGGCTAATGCAGCATCCAGCAATGCTTGTTGATCCAACACATATCAACATATTGTAGGTAGTCTCTTTCGAATTCGTACCTATGATCTCTGCTTCTACATGGTGTGTTGTCTTCTCTGCACATATATAATTTTGCAGCTCGTGACTCGGCTTTGCAAAAGTACTAATATACTCCGTTGATAACGCTGAGTATGTTAAGATAATGCCGCTTTAAATTCCTAGCGTGGTATACTGCCATTTGTTGGTACTTGCTATTAAATACCTTAAGCAGCAAACCCTTCCTTGTTCTTCCCACAACGAGACGGAGGCAGTGATCGAGGCTGATCTTTATGTCATCTTCGGCAATTTTTATTTTGCTTAAATTCCCTGCATTAACCCTTTGACAACAAGTTTTCGTCATGTTAATTCGCAGACAGTTGATCTAGAGTGTTGTAAATACTGGATGGTATCGAACCTTCTATACGTCTTTCTACGCGTGTGCGCAGCATTGACGTGCAAATGGAATCTGCTTTTGTTGTCGAATAACGGAAGACCGTTCCCCAACAGATCGTACTCGCTGTCCAACAAATATGTGTCCGAATGTTTTTGAAATAGACAGTATAAGAAGTCTACCTTCCTGCTTCTCTTCGCCATTGACTAGTGAGAAAGGAACGATATCATATGTGTGCGCGACAAGAAATGCAAAACAACAACTAACAAAAATGCCATCCTAAGACGATAATTTTAGAGAACTATGGAAACGAGATATGGTGCAATTAAAAAAAAAACAACTTGTCTGCATAAAAATTTGCAACGAAGTTTTCCACTTCCATTTTGTTTATTAAAATACTATTGTAAAGTAAGTTAAGGAAAAATCATACACACACACACACACACACATAAGAAGCAAAGAAACCATATATTAACTAATTATGTATATGTGTATCAGGCACGTTTGAATATATTAATATGCGATTAAATACCGATTTTGTATAGTTACATTCACACACATACTCTCAAATACACACCAAACACAGTTAAGCTAATGTTAAATAAAATTTTACCAAAGGGATGACATAAATGCCACAAAATTTGTAAACGTGCAATGCATACATTATTGCAAATGTGGACAGAATTGAATGTTTCTTTGTTATTTTTTATATAATACCTACTATCTATACCCCAGTATATATTTTTAAGGTTAAGTGGATGAATGATAAAGGAAGCGATGTCCATCCACCTCTATTATTTTATATATAAGATTTTATTGGATTAAAGGTGCTGTGATTCAACAAAAAAAAAATATGTATTATGTTACAGAGATCACATGTACCTTGAACATATACCGAAATATTTGATAAACATAGATTAATATGTACCTTGAACATATACCGAAATATTTTATAAACATAGATTAAATATGTATATATATTTTTATTATTAATGAGACAATTTCACATCAAAAAAAAAAAAAAAAACAACTAAAACGCATACATTGGAACGAGCCACCATTCCACATAAACTATGTTACAAAATATATAAATGGACAGTGGACATGATGAAAACAAAGTCAAAGCAAACAAACAAAAGTCAGAAAATTAATACGGGGATCATCAATGTCATCATCATCATCATCATCATCATTATTATCTATCATCAGGTGTAATATGTTTAGGGTCTGATTGAGAAAACGTGATCAAATATAATGTACATACCGGTTTAATATAAAACTAAACACAGTGAAATCTAAATGAATGACAGTTAACAGCATGGCAACAAAAGCAGCAATACTAATTTTCGATTTAAATTTAAATTTCATCTTATTTTACAGAAAGTCTTCCTCTGTCCAAAATTTCACTAATGCAACGTATTTGATGAGTGAAACAGTTGCTAATTGTATTTGGTATGATATTTTGTCGAAATTATAATTTATATTTTATTCTTGTATATGAGGTTAATGAATGATGGCAATACTTTTGAATGGGAATGTTGAAAATAGCTATATATTGCCATTTGATTTTGTGTAATTACAATATAGAATGTAAAAAGGGACAATATTTTATTTCTCTATAGCTGTTTTAAGTAATTATCTGGCGTAGCATATGTTATCATTTTCTTTTCTTCTAAAATTTTCTTCTACAATTTATATTCATCTACCCCATAGTCATCATAATCATACCCATCATCATTATCATTATCATCATAATTCTCCTTATACATTTTATTATATTTCATAATAATTTTTTATGTGTATTAACTACACATTTTGTAGAATAAAATTAATCAAACCTACTCCAATGCGTTGATATGCATTGACGCAAATAATATAAGGTACCGATCTCCGAACAGGTACTAATTTTGCCATACTTGTTGGAATCGGGACGTAAACATCTCGTACATAGGTGAAGGTATCTTCAATAGGATATGGACACATAAGAATTTCCATAAGAACAGCGTACTTAAGAACTGTATATGTAGAATCAAACAACATTTAATCAATAATTTCTCTTTTCAGGATGACATGAAAGCCAACAACAAAGCGAAGTGCCACAAAGCGATGTACTGTGGTCACTTGACCGACCTCCTTCATTCCTTTGAAGGGATTTATGCATGTTGCATATATGTTGATTTGCTGGTATTTTAAAAATATATTTGCATTTCAAAACTAATAAGTATCAATTACTTAACACGTTTCATCACGATATATAGCCAACTTGATGATATACCAAATTTTAATATAACTATGCAGATAAACATACATACATGTACTTTAAAATCAACATTTGCAATCACTCAACAACAGCAAGAACAACAACAACAACAAACCAAGAAGCACATCAAAAATAAAACTATTCATCATATTCAGTTTTAAACAATCATATACCGTACATATCATACATGCACATACAATAACTATAGATCATAAAAAGAGATAGAGAGCAAGAGAGCGAGAGAGCAAGAGAGTATGCAATAACAATTACTTCATATAAGCCTTGATAGAAAGTGGCTTCATGCCAACTTTTAAACTTTAACAATAATAACAGCAGTAATAGCAACAACAACAACAACAACAACAACAAACATTTTCAACTTAATGAATATTTAATGCGCTCCATTAGAGGCGTTTTCTCTCATATACTAACATACATGCATATTCGTTTCTATGTTGACAGAGAACCCAATAAACTAGATCCTGAGCGCTTCTAAAAAGGCATAATTCTTTTGGAATGATTTTTGTTGATTCTTCTGATATGTTTCCAAAAGTGATCAAAATCTTGCTGCATGTTCTTTGTTGCTTTTGAGTTAACATTTACATTATGTGCATATTTCTGAACGTTTTTTGAGCTTTCTTCTATGTGAATAAAAAAGTAATCAAATGAAATTTCACTTTCACTTTGAAAATTCCTATTTGTTGTATATGCGTAACAAATATACTCAAAAAAGGAGTTCACCGAGGGTGCAAAATAATTAAATGTGTACAAAAATTTCCAAAAAATGAGCCGAAAAAGAACGTCTCTGATTCTTTTGGCTTGCTGGGAGAGTATGTGTGAACGTAAATATGTATATTTGTATGTATATCGTGTTGACTCCTGTGCATTTCATACAGCATTACATATACATATATATGTAGTCCCATGTGCCGTAGCCTCACGTCTTCTATTCAATGTATCTTGCATGCTAACAGTGCTATGTGTATCAACCAACCAATTCGCCATCCAAGCATAAACAGGCAATATGCTGGTAGCAGAACAGATAGATATACGAGTACAGAGTATATGTATATACCCACACATATACATACATTCACTTGACTGGAGTGTACATATCTTTCATTGTCTTTTCATTGTTGTTCATTGCAGGATTGCATGATGATGTATGCACATATACATATAGGTATATTGTTGTTGTTGTTGTTGTTGTTGGATTGTTGCTGATGATGACCGACCTATACTGTTGCCACCATAAATTTATATAATGACATACTTTATACTACTTCATGTTCTTCCAAGAATCATCAACGTCGTCATATGAACACCAGCTACGAATCCATTTGAGATACCTAGTATAAAGCTTTCATTTTTGTTTTTGTTTTTTCGTTTGTTTGTATATTTATACAATATTTTGTTGCATTTTTTATAGCATTGTGCAACACCAAAACAGCCAGTATCTATCTATATCATTCACACAAAACTACTAGATTTTTATTGGTAATTGCATGCAACTACATTTTTGTATGTAGGTGGATCCCTACGATTTGTTGTACACACATTTTAGTAGTGTATTCATATGCTGCCATACTATTCATATTAATTCAATTTTAAGCACCCACACACATGCATACGCACCCCTACATATACAAAGAAACCAACTATGAGGGCTAAATATAGGCGGTAATACTTCATAGAATGAAATATAATTAAACAGGGCAAAAAAAAAAAAAACAAGAAGCAAATATTATTTAAATTTTTTTTTAATTTATAAATATATATTTATAAATTTTATATTCGTTTTCAAATTCCTCTGTAGAGTTTCAGAAATTGCTACATTAGTTAGGAATTGAAAATAAACTACATTGATTCGTACAGAAAGTGTGCTCAGCAGACAATTTCTGTTATGAATTCGTAAATTTTCAAATAAATTTATAAATATTTGTATACTTTCTTTTTTTACATACATTTTTGGACATATTTTCAGTGTCTCAAATGTGAAAAATCAAAGCATACTCTATCTTCAGCAAGCCACATTCAATTGTAGTAATATGCATACTCTTGTATCGTATAAAATAATTTTCAAATTATCCCAAGCACCACCGGCTCAAAAGTTACCTAATACTACGAGGAATTCATATAGCCACTTATATTCATATACTCGTACGTATATTGCCAAGTAAATAGTAATTTGCAACAATAACAAATGTAACAAAAAATACATCATGCATGCATGAATGCATTCATCATCAACATCATGATCATACTACTTCTGTACATGTATGAGTAACTTTAGAATGTGATAGGTACATACATATATATTTACTAGAAGGCATACTTATTTGCAGGTGAAGGATATCCGGTGTAACATTTGTTGCCATTTTCCCTAACATACACATATTACACACAGATACAACCTTCTACAATATATATTTACAAAGTATCTACAATTCATCTACCTCATAGTCATCATAATCATACCCATCATCATCATCATCATCATCGTTATCATTATAATTCTCTTTATCCATTTTATTATACAATATTTTATTTTACAATCTGCCTTCGTTTTTTATGTGTGTTTGACTATACTGTTTGTTGTTGCTGCTTTTATTTTATTTTGGACTTGCAACACCAAATGGGTCATAACATAGTTACTTATGCTCATGTGCGCACACATATGCACTTCTGTTTACTTTTTTAATACTTTCATCACTCGTGTCTAAATATTTTCTATCTTTAAAATTATGGTTTTATTATGAATGATCCTTTCAGTATAACAGTATATTGACATATTTACTAAAATTAGTCATAGTGACAAATTTTTCAATTAATTTCAATTTCAAATAAAACACCATCATCTCGTATTGGAAGAGTCTGGTAGTCGAACAGTGAGCCCACAGGTTTTGGGAATCAGAATAGATCTCTCAAACTTTATTTCATTTTGCTGCTGTTTGTATGTGGTTGTAAGGTGTGGCATTTTGCATCGATCATAGATTGAGCAAGTTTTCAGTCTTCAACTAGCTCGAATTATTTTAAATGAGCTTGACTAGTGGCTCATTTTAATATAACAGAATCAAAACAGAAAAAAGTTTGCTTGTTAAAATACGTATTGAAAAGGATAACAGATTGTTATTGTATTATTGCTATTATTGTTACAATATTTTTATTCCAATTAAGAATACTGAAGAAAATCAACAATACAAAATACGAAATAACTGCTATTTACTATTATTACGGCAATTACGAACTATAAGCTACACTTCTGATGATACTATCAATAATAATGATATTATTTATTATTATTTCTGAATTTAATTGCTATGCCAATATGAACAAATAATTCTAAACGCATGTATTGTACATTTGTATACTATGCATAGGACTTCATTTAAATGTATTATGTTGTTTTATTTTGTATGCAATAAGGACAAATAAAGTTATTAATTTTTTTTTTTTTTCAGCTCAAAATTTCTATAACCAATCAATTAGAAGAAAAGCGTATCATTAGTAAAATCATATCTAAAATATATGTATTATTTTAACATTAAATATTTGTCCATTAAGTATCGTATTTTCTAATATGCATATAGTGTTCCGTAGGGAGAATGAAAGTACAACAAATGATACCCCAAACAATATTCCAGAGTAAAGTAGTCGTCGTCGTCGCACTTGTTGTTATTCTACTTTTATGCTGTTGCTGGTGATGTTGCAACATCACTGTGTGCATCATTATTCTTTATATATTTTTGTGTATTTAAGTGCAGTAGTAGTAGTTGTAGTAAAACTAAACCATCAACATATCAACAAATATTGTATGTATAGAAGATCACACGACGTTGGCAGCGGTAGCACTAACCAACAAGAACAGCATCTATCAACAATCAGGCACAGCCTGAACATCAACTGCACAAATTCATCTGTCATCAAAAAGTTTAATCCTTTAAATGTTCAAAATGTATATGGGATACGCAAGTATGTACAATAGTTGTATGTACATGTGTACGTACATATACACATGTAACCAAATGTAAACTCATACACATGTCATGCACCTTACTCTACATACATACCACATCTAGTATTCATCGTTGATACTCGTATGTAAATCACCCATATACCCATCCGTTAGTGTGTCATGTAACTCGCGTAGCTCGCGATTTGTATGTGGTATGATGAATGTAAAACCAACGAACCGAAAGCGTTCAATCATCGTTAGTTACCATATTTCGATGCACAACCAAAGTGAAAAAATTTGAAAAAAAAATTGTAAAAAAAAAAGATATGTATGAAAGGAGAAAATACCAAAATACCAATGAATATTAGAGGTAGGTAATAGTGTGGCCTGCAACCAACTCTACACATACACACATCATTCGATGGAAAATTTGTTCAACACATGGTAAATATTAAACAAAAACATTGGAAGAGTAGTTCGTTATTTAATTTTCAACGGGTGAAAAATGTTTATTTTTCTACAGGAATTATTATTTTTTTAGTAAATTTTTTCATATTTTGTTTAATTAATCGGATTTATTAATTTTATATATACTTTACACATATTGCCTTTATAAAGGGTGACTTTCTGAACGCATGTTGCTTTGCAGTAATACATTGCAACTAGTTCCTAAAGGTAACCCTTAAAATGTTGACCATATATTCTGTTCCACAAATGTATCACAATTGTTATCGATACCCAAAGAAAAGTAAACCATAAAAATTGAGATGCAAAGTATTATACATGTAATGTATTAATACGGTATTAAAACTGTATTGATACATTGTAAACATACATTTAGGAAAACTATCCAAAGAAAAAATAACAAATTTTGGGAAAATTTTTCTTTATTTCTCAACATAATCTCTATACACTTTCCCCAGCGATATTCTATAGCTTCGATACCTTGTTTATAGTATGAACTGTATAGCTCATTAAAATAGCCTTCTACCGCAGATTCCACTTCTTCATTGTTTGCAAATCTTCTACCACCAAGACATTTTTTCAAATTCGGAAATAGAATTTAATCCGAAGGAGATAAATCTGGCAAATTAGACGCGTGCTGATGCAATTCGTGCTTTAACTCATTGATTTTGGCCATCACAATAGCGGATGTGTGTGTGCATTGGTGCATTGTCTTGATGAAACAACACTTTCTTTTTCGCCAAATGCGGCCTTTTTCTTTAATTTCATCACAAATTAGCATAATACTCGCCATTGATTGCTTTTCCTCTTTGAAGATAATCAATAAAAATTATCCTACGTGCATCCCAAAAAACAGCCGCCACAACCTTGCCTACAGATGGAACTGTCTTCGCCTTCTTTGGACGCGATTTTCCCCTTTGAGTCCATCGTTTTGACTGCTACTTTGTCTCAGGTGTGAAGTGGTGGATCCATGCCTCATCCATGGTTATCCACTAGATAGTAGAATCTAATTCGGTTTTAATATTCGTTGGACTGAGACCTTTCAAATGAAAGTATTGAATTACATAACGATGACCAATTTTTTCCATGTTTACAAATTCACTGAGGTCGTTAACTTTCGATGGCTCCAAAAAAATACTAAACAACGTGGCGCCTTGAACTTAAAACATATATTTTAAAGGGTTGCCACTTTTCACCGAAGTAATTTTTTCAAACTACTGCCTCCATCTATATGTCAGGTCGAGTAGTTCTGGGACCACCCTCGTATGTACATATGTATGCATTTTGTCGAGCTAAATAAAATACGCAAAACAAAAACAGAGTTATGTATAATACAACCTGAAAACGATAGCATAAATGCAACGATAAAATACTGGTGATATTGGGCCCTAATGCATTTCTAAATGTGTGCTTTAATGCTACTTACAAATCTGATATACTTACTTTTATATAAATCGAATTGAGTAGCTCTAATCAACCGCTAACCAAGCGATCGTCAAAGGAATACTTCGTTGTGGTTAATTGAAAATAAATATTAAATAGCACCATTTTCAAATATGTACGTACGATATGTGCAAACATAGCAAAACCAGCCTAATTTTAATCTTAAGTGTAGTTTGTATAATTGGTGAACTTGAAATTTCAATTTGAGTCTTAAATAGACCACATACCGTCTATCCATGGATAGTAGATGCACAAATAAAGAACTACTACACAGGTACAATTTGTGAATACATAATGCATAATATATTGTAGATTAAATATTTAATATAAAGTATATGTATGTATTTACATCCATACACATAAGTAATAATATATGGCAGACGAGTGTGTTGTGTAAATATACGTATGTATGTATGTATGTATGTACTAGCAACAAAATGCCTAATTATAAGTTATAATTTTAATTAAACTAATGATTTCATAATTTATAATGACGCTGTTGAGCATCATTATGTTGCCTATACCATAAGTACTCTTATGTACAAATATACATATGTATATTAGGTATGTATCATAAATACATATGTATATATACAAATGTCGTGAAACATGTATTAACAGTATGTGGTAAAACGAGTGTTTATGCATATCTTAATAAGAGTGGCCCTTATTTGTAGGATTTTAATGTTTTATATTATAAAAATGCTAAATTCTAAAAATGTTTTATATTCTAAAAATGTACCTGATACCTAATATATGTTTTTGATTGTAAAACATAACATTGGAAATTCTCAGGATTATAAAAAAAATAAATATGTGGCACTTAAAGCCCCAAAAGGCTCATTGGCCGAGCTTCTCTTCCATTACTGTTGTGCGTCTTAAATTTGGACAGAATTAGAAGGGACCTTTATTTTAGCCGGTTCCGAACGGCAGAACACTTGTGACATCACTTTTTCTGAGCTTTGTCACAGAGTTTTTTAAGAAGCTTCTTCATGGCAAGTTGTTACTGTCGGAAGAATTGCCAATGGCTTGCCGACAGGTGGGTTCTCAGGATTATATATTAAAAAAAATGGGCATTACGTTGTGTGTGCATTTTTAAATTAATTTTTGCTAAAAGCTATATTTTTTCATAATAGCTAAATAGCTTTTTTCGCTCACACCATTGTCTTTCGCTATTCCAACTATAATAATACTAATAAATATATATGAATGTACTACATAGATTAAATTTGTACGTAAATAAACGGTTTCAATACCTACAATTATTAAACATTTTGAACAAGAGATAATTGAAAAAAAGCAACAGAGTAATTATAATTTTAATATGAATTGCATAAAATTTGAGCAAAAGCTTGGTTCTTGATATGTTAATGAGTTTATTATGTCCATGCTGCACAATGTAAGATAAAAAGATGATAATTATGTAGCACATAGTTGCACCACAATTTATCGTATATTTAATGTAAATAAATAAATAGCTTATTAATTAAAAAAGTAAAAAATTTAAACAATATTTTCTGCTGTAAATTTGTATAAAGAATTAATACGGTTTTAATACTTTGCAGCAATGCCACTCGAATATATTGCTCAAGTTATGCATAACAATTATTAGCGTTGCGCATATTAATTTTTTCTGCTCTTGTCTAGCATTACGTTTACATTTCTGAACATGATACTTCTCTCGAAAGTTCACACAGTTGCATTTAGGAATATACTCTAAGACATTGTTCCAGTAAAGCAGAATGCGTTTAGGAAGTCAGCCATAACATTGTACGTATTTCCATTAATTTTCATCCCAAAAGTATGCTACACAATTTTTCGAAAGACTTGATTTCGTTTTATCTAACATTTAGGGCCAATTTTTCAATGCGAGTTTAACTCTATTTATTGTTTAACATAAATTTAAAATCGATTTGAAATTCTTCAGTAAAATTTAAACTCCATTTATGTAAACTTAGTTCAAACCCAGTTTAAATTCGTACTGAAAAACTGGCTCTTAACGAGATAGCAAAGAAGAAGCATTTTGACAACGAAACAAAAAAGGAAAGGGTCTTGAACACAATATGAATGAAGAAGCATTTTGACAACGAATCAAAAAAGGAAAGGGTCTTGAATACAATATGAATGCAGATTATTCGTCATAAGTACAGTATATAAGTAAAGTGTGTGGTAGAAAGAAAGAAAGAAAGAAAGTGAGTGCTTCAATGAAATGACGAAAAAAAAAAAAATACGAAAGAAACTTCATTTCTAATTTATAAATAAAATTTCTTCGATTACTCTTAAAGTACATTACATACAAACATCATGACAGTGATGATGATGATGATGATGATGTGGTATGAGTAATTGTAAGTGTAACAAACACCCTTTAACTATCACTGCCAATACTATGTTTGTATATTAGGCCTGTAAAATTTTTCATTAAACGATTTTTTATGCATTGCAATGAAAGCTTTATGTAGAAAGTATAAGATCAAAGGGAAAAGCCGTTATTTTGCGTGTTGATTCAACCATCGATTGAGGCAAGTCTGTGACTTAAAAAAAAAAATTTTTTTTATGTTGCAATTTAATCGAACGACAGCTTTATCATTTTTAATGATTTCGTCTATACCAGTGACGACATTAATGTAATTTCATTTGGCTGTTCAAAAATAAGCCCATGAATGGGTGGCTTGAAATGGTGGAATGTACATAGAAATATCTCTTAATGAAGCATTTTTACGTAAAGTTGAGAAGTTTTAGGATTAACATAAATATTTCTAGTATTAGTATGAATTTGTTTAAATTTTGAAATTTTAAATATTGTAAAACTGAAATAGTAGGTATGTACATTAAAAGATATGGTTGTGTTTAGAAATTTGCTTTTGAAATTTTGGCATTCTTTAATATTGTAGTGAAATTGCACCCTTCTAAAGTCATTATTCAGAATTTGTGAGTATTAAAGAATCTTAGCCTTGAAAATATAGATACAATTTCACCTAGAGTTAGTTTTGAAAACCATTAAAACATATTTTTTTAAAAACCCGCACACTTTTTGGGTAGTTTTAATATATTTGCATATATTGCCACAACAAATGCATACTATTTTACACCCATTTGTATTCAGTCCTTTCATATTGCATGAGTACTTTTCGTATACTAGTGCAGTTTTTGTTGTTGTTGTTGTACCAATTGTCTTAACAATTTAAAATCATTTAATATGCAAATGTATTTATATATTACGTATATATGTATGTATTCTCTTCTTCTTCTTCATCATTACTATCATCGTCGCCGTTTGTATTCATTGTCTTCACTTTATTTCTTCATTTCACATTGTTTCTGCTACTATTTGTAGCAAATTTCTTAAGCACGATACGAATACTTGGTCGATGGCATTTTCGTTGTAGTTTTGTTGCAATTGGCTTGCTATTCTTCTGTTTTTATTTTGACTAAACAAAGCAATTTGCCTTGTTTCATCTTATCCATACGATTCTGCATTTCAATCGTTACTAGTTTCCGTTTTTTGTTTGCTTGCAACATGCATTACATGCGCGTGCATTAAATATATCGCATTTGTGCGGCATGGCGATGTTGTTGTACTCATTGGTTAGTGATGGCACTATGCTATGCAGTCTGTAGTAAAATTGTTAAATATTTAGTGTATATTCTCACATCTGTTGTCATAGCGAAACAAAAAAACCCAGCAAGCTTTAATGCTCTCAATGCTTTTGCACTTGTCAACAACTTTTAAAGTTAGTTATAAATATATCTACTGTGTAGTGTATTCAGTCTATTTAGTAGTGGGATACTCTTGAATAATTGAATAAAACTTTGTTCTCACCAATAAATGTTCTAATTCAACTGCTGTAGTATTTCGTTACAATAACAATGAAATAGTGAAATATGAGAAAACAAGTAGAGCCATTTGAATAAAAATAAAAATATTTTCTTTTTTAATGAATTTGATGATATTTCATTTACATAGTATTCCATTTCATTCGAGCTACATTTTCATACAGAGGCGTTACAAAAAATGTACTTTGATTCTTAAAAATGATCGAAACAGCATTACTTGCAGTGTATTAAAAAAACCCCCCTCTCACCTACTCTACTTTTGCAGTGTTTACATCAATGAACACTTTTTGGTTTTTAAACAGTTCTGACAATTTGTGCTGCTTCTTCTGTGTAGTTTTGAAATTTGATTGCGTGAATATACCCACTGTTTTGGTTATTGCATATTTATATGCTGTGACAATATTGCATTCGAGTATCGTAGCCTAGCATGGTTGAATTGTATGAATAGTCATCATCAATATCAAGTGAGCTGAAATTTTAATTGGATTCTTTCCGTTTGCGCTAGTTTCTTTCCGCACTTCTTTGTTTTTTTTTTTTGTTCCATTTTTAATTAAATTCAAATTTTAATATAATTTTCAAGTATATTATATAGTATGTGCATGCGTGCTTGCAGACATTTTTTGCATATGAATAAAATTATTTTGTTAATTTTTGAAAAGTTTCAGACAAGTTTTGGATTTGTCATTTCGGTTAGCCATTTCTTTGGTCTTACTGCTGCCAAATATTGTTCGTATTTAGATCTATTTAAAATGGGATACCTCACAGGCATCTTAAGCTGCCTAAATATATGTTCCAGCTATCGTCTAACACTTCATTTGTCACTCAAGTGACAACAAATATCTGAGCTGATCTAATTTAAATTTAATTACGAATATTTGAAGTCACGTTAATCTGCCATTATGTCAATTTTTTTTTTTTTTTGAAGAAATATATGACAAAAATACATATAATACAAAGACAGATGTGCTTTTCACATAATTTATATTACAAAAAAGCAATAACCAATTAAGAGCATTTTATGGCTTTTATACAGATTCAAAGTGAAACCAAATGAATGATCTAAAGCCGGTATTCATTCCAACAGCGTCATTCAAAAATAAGCGAATATCTCAGAGAAAATGCGCATTATTCGTTTTTTTCGATTTTTTGAAAATTCCCATTTTCGATTGTTACGAATATTGTTAAATTTTTTCATAAATTACTTGTAAAATGAAAAAAAATAAACTTCATAAAATATTCAAGTCGTAGATTATATGAAAAACCAATAACAATGCATCTAAACCATTTAACAATATATGTAATAGTGAATGCTTTATTTTATGAGTTTAAGTATAACTAAAAATATGCTGAGCAATGAAACATTAAGCTGAAACTTAATTACTCCCTAGTGATTTCATATACGCGTAAGTACATCATATTTAACATACAAATCCATGTTTTGTTGGTGTTGGTTTTTTTTTTCGTTTTTCTCAAAATTCTTCTTTAGACGCAATACGGATACTCTTAATGGTCATTCACTAAAATTGCTTTCCTCTTCTTCTTTTTTATTCTCGTGTTAATAAGTTGTAGAAAAAAGTACTAATGCAAAAAATCAGCTAGCTAATTTCTTTAGTCATAAAATGGACATTTTCTAAATAAGGACTGCGTTTGATAAAATTGTCTATTACTAAATTTGAGAAACAACCCAAATTAGCACTCTGATTTTAAAAAGGAAACTCTTATTTAACTGCTATTTCTTGAAAAAGAATTTTCAACTTTTCTATCACTCCTTCCATTAAGGATTTTATGGTAATATACCATAAAATACTTTTCGAGTTGCTGAACACAATTTTTTCCGAAAATCTTTAGCATTCTTGGCTACTTGCTTTGTGGCCTTCATTTTCCTTTTGATGAACGTCCAGCTAGGTTCAGCCAAAAGAAAGTGGAAGCCTCATGCTGTCTTAGATAAAGCTTTAATCTTTTTTTTCAAGTATTCTCTAATATACATTTGTGAATTTATTGTTGTTTATTGTTGTTACAAATATAGTAAGTATTGTTGTTACAAAAGACCTGTTCGTTTCGCCACAACTGCAGATTTCTTGGCAAGCCTGGAATTTGTGAGAAAATTTTTGAAAAAAAATTATTGTTTAGGTGGCATTTTTTTTAAACGCAGTCCTTAGCATCAACAACTCATCGTTGTTAAAAAAAAAAAAATCAACTAAAACATTATGATGACAGAGACTCAAGTGTTTTATATACAAAAGTAATACGTAATACTTGTAGTAAGAATTACAACAAAAACCAAGCCAAGAAGAGTAAAATCAACATAACACTTGACATGTTTATCTTTCATTTGTATCAATTTCAATTAACAAATACAAGACACACTAAATTCACAAGCTTTCTTGAAGCTTTAGGTTGCTGTGAAGAACGATTTATATGAACAAGGCAATAAGAGTGAGACAGAGGGAGAGAGAGAGAGGGAGAGACTGTGAAGAAAAAAATTGATAAGAATAAAATTATGCTGACACATACACATTTAACACCTGTGAGGTTTTATATTTATGCACACTCATTTCACGTTGTCGCTGTTTTCAGTAGCAGGCACCATTGTCCGATGTCGGTGGTTTTAAACGTAACAGATATTATGAGAATTTAAAAAAAATGGAACCCGAAAAAAAAAATTAAAGGTTAAACAGTTTCATATAATTACAATATCATATAATGAAAAGGGTAAGAAGACCGAAAATAATAGGAGCATATAAAAACAACTGCAGCTAAATCAATTACACGACATTTTATCCAGAAAGACAAGAATTTATTCTTGTTATTACAAAACTTTTAGTTCTAACCTTATGATAGAAGCATTTATTTGCCTAGTTTCTTTGAAAACATCGCTTGTATAAACATATATAAGTAATAATCATATTTAAAATAATCAAATATTATTCGTAAATGTTTCTTTTGTAACAAATAATCATTTTGAATCATTAAAATGACAGCTGTTTCCATATACACTAATATACACATGTGTATATAAGTGTTCATTCACATATAGATTTACTGTCATTTTTGTCCAAAAATTCGCATTAAATCGCAAACTAATCTTCTGGCAAACTTTTTCCTACTCACCCCATGGTATCACTCTCATTTTTCGGTTGTTGTATTTGAGTTCTAGTGGTATTTTGTCGATTCATGCACACCTGATATCTTAATGTGCTTGTCTCTCTGTTTGCCTAACTGCCGCCTGCCTTTTGTTAAGTAAACCCCTACTACTTGTAACTAACCTTTCAACAGGATTTCTTTTGGGCGTGATATTATTATTATGCACAATTTAAATTAGCATGTAAAAATTTCGTCTTGCGAAATAGAGTGAGCGAGATTGTTCATAGAACAAAAGAAATAGAAATACACGTGTAAATAAAAGTCAATGTAAGCTAAGCTTAAACGAAAGAGGTCAAGTGACTACAGTACATGATTTAGTGGCACTTTGTTTTATTGTTGTTCTTCATGTCATCCTGAAAAGAGAAATGAGACAGTTATTGATTAAATGTTATTAGCTCTAATGCTCAATATATGAAAAGAAGTCATTAGAATAGAACTTCTTTCCTATTTTCATCGATGGATCTGGTGAGAGAAAGGATGATCAGTAGATTTTTAGTGTATTTTGCTCTATACAAATACAATATTGTTAAGGCTTCTTCACACATTTGATTCAAACTACATGCAGTTAATAATAGGTAATATAAATATCATATATTATGGACCATTTTGTGCCAAAGAAAATGACATAGCAATTAATGCTAAAATAAGAAATATTTTCTACACAATATAAAGGGTGTGCTTTTTTAGCTTTTTAGCTTTTTTAGTGGTAGCTTTGAAAATGTCCAAATGAAGTATTGAAATGAAGTATTCAAATAATCTGAACTATTGAAGAATCGTGCTTAGATATTCGAATTTGTGCAATATGGAGTTGCAATTTTTGATTTCCAAAACATTTAGTGTCATTGGTTTGTGCTTGTAGGCTATGTATTAGATGCATCGTGAAATAATATTATCCAATGGTTAACATTAATTGACAAACCTTTCTGAGAATAAATTCTAAGAATCGCCATTTGAATGAAGATCGCTGTAAAAACCACCCTCTATTATGTAAATACCATAAATACTATCTACTACTTCGGACGATCTTAAGTAAAATTAATGTTAAACTTTACTCTATTTTGGACCAAATGGTCTGTCGCTATGCCATCTAAAACTTTTTAAAGCGCACATGTTTCTCTTGCTGTGGGGCTGTGGATGTTCTTATTTGTATTGTGTCCATTTTTAGGACAGTGATGGACAATATAGAAAAAAAAAGGAACAATCATCCTCTTTTGCACGTGTATATACTATTATGAGGTTTAGTTTTTCATTAATATTTTTGTTTTTTTTTTTACGAACTTTGCTTTTAGCTTTTAAAACTCATCATTCTGAATTTGAGATTGGCTCAGAAGTAAATTATGAGAGCTTTTTGCTTGTTCTTCCTGTTTTTTTTTTTTTGTTTTTTTTTTGTATTGTTTTATTTTGTTGTATCATCAATTTTTGCATATATTGTAATATGTTCAACATCATTTTATGGTCCTTTTTATTTAGTGGATGCCTGTCGTTTTTGTTTTTTTTTGTATTTTTGCTTATTTTGTATGAAAAGGTAATTGTTTTATTTTTCCCCATCGTCATTATCATCATCATCATCATCATCATCATCATCATCATTGTCATCAAACCTCTCCGTTTTCTGTACTGTGTGAAGGTTAATAGAAAATTAATGGACAAAAAATGAGTACACAACTGAAGTTTAGAGAAGAGAACAACAATAATGAGAACGATGAAAAACAAAAAACAAAAAAACAAACCTTTATAGTGGGCGTAAGTATATATGGATGGGGGACAACATATTTTGTTTAAATATTCATGTCAAGTACTTTTGCTTGATTTGGTAATGATGTGGAAAGGTAAAAATAAACAAAGGCAAAACAAAAAAGAAAAAAAAAACAAGGAGGAAGATCTATTGTATAATGCTAAAGTTGTATGTTGCTGATTTGATGGGTGATTGTTCTTTTAGCTTGTTGAATATTTTAATGTTAGTAACTTTATTTTTATTTTTTGCTCTTGTTTCTCGCCCAATTTTGGTCACTTTCAAGGTGATAGTTCATCATTTTGTTATAGGAGCGATATTATTGATGCAAGACAATAATTTCAGAACGTCCTTAACAACTTATTAACAATATTATGCACGAAGATTATAATTTTTTATATATTTTTTGCGATTTTAATATCTAATTAATCATATCAATTCAAATTCTTTCATGTGTTATTCATAAAGCTTAAAATAGATTTGAAAACTGTTTGAAAATAAAATTGAACACACAAATTTTATTTAATAGAGATCAATTTTATCAATTTTAAGATTCATAAATTACATTTATATAGTCTTATCTTGGCCATTTTTCCTCATATTACTTCTTTTCATATTTTGTGCTTCTCCTTTTCAAAAAAAAAAAAAAAAATTGCTATACTTTTGATAATTGAAAATAAACATTTCAATAGGGACCATTGAAATTGCATTTTCTCTTTTTATATGTACTATATACTTATACTGATATTGACATAGGAGACAAATATTTATGTTTTAGCAATGAAATGTTTTTCTTTCTCGTATATAAGAAGTTCTTCTGCCCTGCAAAAGTGAAAGCAATCATTTAAAGTAAAACATCTTACTAGTATTTAGTATTTTATTTGTATTGTTCTTTTCAGTTGTTTTAGTTATAATTCATGAATGTATTTTTTTCGTTAAATTTACGATAAAAAAAAAACACCAACAATTTTGATTTATTCAAATCTCACTTAGTAGTACAATTTGTACCACAATTTTAAAAGTTTGCTTTCGACAATGAGTTTATGATTGAATGTAGAAAAAATCCATAACTTTAATTCGTCAAGATTTTTTCAAAAAAATTGCTTTGCTTTTCCTGACATTGTACTGCTAGCAAAATAACTAGTAAAGGCAGATATTGTAAATTCTTCCAAATAAATTTCAACCTCAATATACCTATGTATATTCTATTATTATATATAAAGGGTTATCCATTTCGCGGTTTCAAAAGTATAGGGCTAGAATTCGACATCTGTCAAACTGAGTTGTTAAAACAATTTCTTTCTTTTTCAGTTCAAAGTCTGACATTTGCGAAAATGGATCGCTTAACTATCGCACAACGCATTAAAATTGTAAAAACCTACTACAAAAATGGTGATTCTGCCACCGCCACATATCGTGCTTTAAGAGGAGATTATGGTTTACATAATCGTCCAACTACGCAAGCAATTGGCAAAATTGTGAAGAAATATGAAGAGACTGGATCGGTTGCAGATATTGTAAGGCCTGTGCATCATCGTTTCGCTCGTACCACCGAAAATATCGCTGCTGTAAGTGAAAGTGTTGCCGAAGACCCGAATGTGTCGATTCCTCGTCGTTCTCAGGAATTAGGACTGTCTTACGGCACATTATGGCGTATTTTGCATTTGGATCTACACCTACATCCATATAAAATCCAGCTCACACAACAACTGAAGCCAGCTGACCATTCACAACGTCGTAGATACGTCGAATGGGTGCTTGAACAACAGGCGGTGGACGACGATTTTTCGAACAAAATTTTCTTCAGCGACGAAGCACATTTCTCACTCGGTGGGTATGTTAACAAACAAAATTGTCGTATTTGGGGTTCTGAGAATCCTCAAGTAATTGAAGAGAGGCCACTACATCCACAAAAAGTCACTGCTTGGTGCGCTCTTTGGTCCGGAGGTGTGATTGGACCTTACTTCTTCGAAAACGACGATGGAACGACTGTCACCGTCAATTCGGAGCGTTATGGTCATATGATAACCGACTTTTTTTGCCTGCTATTGAAGAATACGACTTAGAGAATGTGTGGTTTCAACAAGACGGTGCCACATGCCACACAACTCGAGCGAATATGGCTTTATTGCCAGAGAAATTTTCTGGCCGCGTAATTTCTCGTCGTGGCGATATCAAGTTGCCACCAAGATCATACGATTTGACACCGCTTGACTTTTTTTTTGTGGGGCTACGCGAAAGACCGTGTTTATGCAGATAAACCTTTAACTCTTGAGCACCTAAAAACCAACATTCGTCACGTTATGGCTGAGATACCGCCCAATATGTGTCAAAAAGTGGTCGAAAATTACCTCAAAAGAATCGATGCTTGCAACAATTCGCGTGGTGGTCATTTAAATGATGTAGTATTTCACACATAATGTCCACGTTCAAACTTTATAATAAAAAAGAAATATCATGATAAAAAGTATTTTATATGTGTTTTATTTACATTTACTTTTGAAACCGCAAAATGGATAACCCTTTACTACCTATCATTCGATTTTATCTACCTTACTAGTTATATTCTACAATTTGCATTGCAATTGATATTTATTAATCTAATGCAGCAGACCAAAAAAAAAAAAATCGAATAAATTTTCGAAAAATAATAAATTCTATTTGATTTATAAGTCCTGTGTATAAGAACATATAGTACATGAACATGCATGCATACGTCTATGTATATATGTGTATTGGTACTATGATGGTAAACAATTTTAAGGTAATATTATTTGATAATAGATTTTAATTGAACGTATATAATGCATATGTATGAGATATATGTTGATATTTACCACAATGAATATAAGCAATTTAAAATGAACTAAGACATAGATATCGAACAATAAAGGTATTTGTCTGCAGCCGACAATATGTAGGTAATTTGAAATTGTATTCTAGAGATATTTTAATATTTTTATATATATTTTATTAAAAACACAAACATTGAGTACTATAATTTATTAGACCTTATTTGATATTACATATAGATTTTGATTTATTATTTCAATATGCCATTTCTTTACACGAACAATCAATTTATTGTTTATACCAAGAAAATGCCAAAAAAAAGGCATACAATTACAGCACTCCATTATCAAGTTTATATATTTTTGCATTAATAACATTAATATTCATTTAAAGTGAAATGAAAAACTTAGCTTGATTAGTTTGGACCATACACTCTGAAAAAAAAAACATTTTTGATAAACTTTATTTATTTATTTTTCATTAATAAATAAATCAACGCAATATTTCTTGCCAAAGACAAAATCATAGACAAAAATATAAATAAGTAAAGAACAAGAAACAAAGAATAGTTACTCTCAAATGGTGGGATATGTATAGAATGAAAGAAAACATCAAAGTTTCTCAACTCATTAAGAAGAATGGGTGAAAAAAAAACAACAACAACAAAAGAAAACATGCAAAAACTTAACGCAACGAGCGTGCAATATTAAGGAGCCAAGCAACACCAACCTAAAAGCAAAAGGAAATTAAATACTTTTTCCTTCACTTCACACCACCACCATTTCAAAGGCACACATTTAGTATGAGTATATATATGTTGTATTTAATATGGAAAATAAAGAGGTGCCAACTTAACACTTACCAAACTTAACTCATTAATATTTAAAATGGACACGACACAGGACACTGAAACAAAATTTTGTTAAAGAAAGCAAAAAAGAAAAAAAAAAAAAGAAAAATATGTATATTAAATAAAATCAAAAGTATCGCGCAACTTTTCAAATAGAGTGAGTTTAGAAGAGTATCCAAAGAAAAAGGAGGAAAAAAAAAACACAACTTGTTACTAATTTCGGCAAAATGCTGACAATTTTCATACAAACGTAACGGATACTAGGAAGGAATTTTTTTTTTAAACAATTTCTTCTTCTTACATTTTCAAAAATTCAGCAATATTATGCGTCAGCTGTAGATTTGCCATAGCAAACTTTGACTATTATTACTACATACATTTATGCACAATAGACCGACAATATTTGTAGATGTAATAACTTTTCACAAATCTCTCAATCCGCACTTCAACTCATTCGCAGGAAAATATCATAGTATAAAATATAAAGTTGATAAATTATTAAAAGAGCACGAATGATGATGATCAAAGGAAATTAAAATTGAACTTTGTTAGCGAGCGCAACAAATGACAAACGAAGAAAGAAAATGAAGATAAAATTGAAACACCATCACTTGCAACATTCAATTTTTAATTACCATCCAGCAGCAATAGCATCAATTCCAGAAGTACAATAAAATTGTTAATAGATCATTGTAAAATAAGTGTAAATTGAAAAACAACAAATAAACTTGTTTTTCTTTCGAAAATTTGTTGTATCATACGTACTTGTTCATTTCTTGCATGTAAAATACGAGCTCATGTTGAACTTGTTGCTTTTAATTTTTCATGTCGTCGTGTTGTCGTCGAAAATTGCGAAAAGATTGTTGTATCGTACAATTGCAATTCGTATGTAAACCAAAAAACAAAAAGTTTCAAAAATAAAGTTACTACATCTAAATGAATACAAAATGATTTGTAACAACATGTTGAACTATACAATAAATACAATATTAATGACAAACTAACTAAAATTTAACTACAAAAGTGTAACAGAGTAGATTTTTGATTTACCACACTTTTAATTTGAATCCAAAAAAGTTTTATTTGCATGGTTTTCTTTGTATTAAGAACTCTTGAGCGACAATTCATCAGTCTTGCCTCATATCAATATCAACAATAAGCTAAGCTTAAACACCTTCAAATGAATGAAGGAGGTCAAATGACCACACTACATCATTTAGTGGCACTTGTCATCCCGAAAAGAGTAACTTACGCTATGCTTGTGAAAATTCTTATGTGTTTTGATTCCCTTGATGAGATGTTGACGACAGCGTTGACGTCACAATTCCACCGATGTGAATTCCTTACGTTTCTTCTTCAAAAATTAATAGCTTAATGCATGTTTACTAGAAAACGTACACATGTACGTAGTTACTTAATCCACATAAGAGTATACATACAGAAAATAAACAGATTTATTGTGTAAATATTTAAGCTTTTATGTTATGAATAAAGAATATTTGTGCAATGTGAATACAATGTATGTAAATAGGGGTCCATGAGGAAAAATATATCAAAAGAAAATGTTCAGTGTATATACATACCAGTAGAAGTAGCACATATGTAAAAGCATATCCATGGTCACTAACATACCAGTTGCCAGTCATGTTAGTCATATTGTAGCAGAAAACAAAAAAATAAAAAAAAACTTAGGCACTCGAACTCATAAGTGCGTCACAAAGGAGAGAAACGAAATCATTCAACATTCTTGTGTACGAGTACATCCATAAGTGCATATGCACATATGAAGTATCATATGCTGCTCAAAATCTGACATACAATGCACCTGAGCATGAGCGATGGAATTTGTGCATGAAGTTGAACAAGATGCATACATATATATGTATTGACCAAAATGGCTAGAAAAACCTTTTATTGCTTACTCTACATTTGTTGACCAATTGTTCAGTGTGTGTGTGTGTGTGTGTATATGTGTATGGATACAATTGAGTGTCATGTTTGTGTGTGTATATTTCACAACGTTGTACTTTTTTCCCTTTAAATGGTAGATATGTGCATGACAATGTCAAAATGTTGTTGTTGTTGTTGTTTTTGTTTGTATTTGTAAACCGCAATTCACTTTAGATGGATCAAATTGAGAAAAGATGACAAAGAGCATCTGTGTAATTTTTTAAGAGTATCACTAGAAAAAGGATTAAAATGCCTCCGGTGTTATTTGTATTTGTTGCACTACGTCTCTTTGAAATCTACTACATAACGAACAACTTAATTTTCATTTCAAATCTATATTGCACATCTGTTTTTTGATTAGTTAAAGATGGTTTATACCGTTTTCCGTAGGCAAATATGATTACTACAATATGGTATCACTTATATCGCCATCTGATTTCAAAGTGATAGAGATTTTTTTATTAAATGTGAATAAAATTGTTTATCGGTTATAATGTTCAAATCAAAAGAAGAAAATGCACTTACACACATACGTATTGCATGCCACAATAGTTACATTCTTGCAAAATACCACAATTTCTAATTCCTTCCTTTGGTATGCCAATAATGAGTGACCCAATCAATGCGTTGCCTACAGTTATGATTTGTTCGATATTTTTTTGTTTGTTTGTGTGTTCATTTTCACTCTGCGCTCTTTTTGCAAAAATAACAAGGAAATATTCTATACATTGCAATCACACAAGTACACCACATTTATATGTGGGTATTATAAATTTTCCATCAATGACCGCAACCAAAAATCCAACCCATTTCCATGGCAAATGGCGTCGTAACGATAATAAAGCAAAGGAAACTTAACGGAAATGTCTTTGTTGGACAAAACCGCTAACGATTTTGGGAACTTATTAAAGAAATCCAAGCATGAGTATGTTATAGAATTACTATTTAGATGGTTGCAGCTATAATTCCTTGCAACTTGCAACGATGACATCGACCATTGCGATGTATTGCATTCCATTCCATTCCATACCATAATAATGTTTTCCTATGGCTTTCAATCTTTGTCGTAAGCATACATATCGTATACATATCGTATGCTATGCTATTCATATTCCCCTTGAGAGTGCAACTAACCGACTTGCTTACAACAACAACAAAATACACACATAATGCACGCATATACATATATATATACACAGCCGAAATAGGAAACGGAAATGTACTTTGTCTTTTTGGCGGTTGCAAATACTTTGGCAAAGTATGCCGAGTATTTATACCGACGTATGTACATAATAATATATATGTAAGATTTTAGTGGGGTTAAAAGTAATGGATACTAGATAGAATTGCAACACAAATTCATACAACATTGTTGAATGTCGTTATGTTGGAAATGAGCCAAGCTTTAGCATAACACTTATGTATATACTTGTACATACATATGTACATAGATACTATATATGTATATATCCAATATTCAACATTTATTAGATGACTCTTTGCATGTCTCTTTGTGCCATTCTTCGTATGAACGGTGGCATACGTATGCCGTTCTATACACTTTGTGGAGTATTTGTCATTTGAATTTTGCTAAATGCTAAATTAAATAAAGTATGTGTGAAAGTTTACATTTGCGCGCGCGCGTGTGTGTGTGTGTGTGTGTATATGTGTGAATGCGGAAAATAACTTTTTAATGAGATAAGCTCGTTGATTTTTGAATTTTGTATGATTGTTGCTGTGTGCGTGTGTGTGTGTGTGTGTGGTTTTAGCGGTTTCCTATGACAGTTTATCGCCCTTTTTGTCATTGTTGTTGTTATATTACTTTGCGAATGAAGTAAGTGTGATTTTTGTGGCCAAAGAGTGTAGAAGGAATAATGCTACCACGAACATTTTCTAACAAAGTGTTGCAAAGTTTGAAACATGAACAAAAAAAAAAAACAAAAATCGATATTTTATTAAAATAATTTACTGACAATTTTATTTGCAAACTAAAGAGGCAGTTAGCCAAATATGATCAAATACTTAGCGAATATTATGCGATTTTAATGAGCTACAAACAGAAATGCTTGATAGGCATATTTTCTAATAGCAATGAGTCATTCCTGATTGTCAACATTTTTCATAGAAATCTTCATTTCAATTCTTCCCTTTTGAAATCGTTTGAAAAGCTCTCAATGCTGTGACAAAGTGGTGCCACAAAAGAGTTATCAATCGTAAATTGTTGACTCATGTAAAAAATTTAATAGGCTTAACACAGAAATAAGAGCCCAGACGTGAGGCTAGAATACGCCATATTCAAACTTCGACTATAATTCCAAGCCACATTAAATCCTCCAGCATTTTAGCCTTCCTGTGACGTTGTGTTTATAGATTTCTTTTCTTTTTTTCAGTTAAGTTTACTTAACTTTCATATTTTCGCTTACTTTCATTAGATTCAATACCACACCGAAAATGCAATATTTTTCCTTGGTAGGCGAAAAATGTGAAAAAGAGTTTTCTCTGAAAACGTGCAACATAAAATATATTTAAGTTGAAATTCTTGTTTTTTTTTTTTTCTTTTTAATTCCTTATTGTTTTTTTGCAAACATATGCGCTCAACCAAGCGCATAAAACGTCATATAATTATTTGTAGTCGTCGTTGCTGTCATCATCGTTGTTTGTAATAAGAATATTGAAAATAATTTGTTCATTTTCATTTCGTAGGAATATCGTGCTTTATACTCTAATTTGTGCCAAATGCTATTTCTTCCTTCCGCCTTTGCTATTTCTTCTTCCACAGCATTACATTTCTAATGTAATTTTATGCAAATATAGCCAATTGTGCAATGGTGCACATTAAGTTTGAAACATTTCTGCAGAAGAAGAAAAAGAAAAATGGGAAAATTGTAGTACTCTACGCTAACTGCTACTTTATGAATTTATATACATTGGCCATGAAATGGAAAATATTATATATTAGAAGCAATTGCAGTTTCGCTAGTTCTCATGGAATGCGTGAGTGATTCTCTTTTCGATTACCATCATACACGTTTCAATGTTTTCTTTACATAACGTAGTCAATGGATTGATCACCATCATTCTCTCACTAGCACTTCTTGTTTTAGTAAAAGAACCATTTAGTAATGACCCTTGAAGAAATGTTCATTATGTATAAATTGAATGTTCATCAAGAAGATCCTAAGTTTATACAATTGATAATTGATAATTGATAATTCATAGCCACACCCAATACAAATATAATTTAACATGTGTCACTTTCAGTGGTAGAAATTCCCAATTCTTCAATCCATTTAGGGGCAAATTCGACTTTGAGAAATTCATGATCAACCAGGTAGGCAATTTTGTGTGGTTTTGGTGATATTCAAAAGACTCATTATTATGAGTTATTTAAGACACATTAGAATAAACGCTCACTGTTTAGAAATTCCCTTTCTTGCTATATTATTTTTCTATAGATATGTAGATGGGAGAGAGATAGAAAAAGAGTGCGAGTGCTTCGGTAAGAAATTTGAGCCGACTGCAATATTTCCCACTATACGGAATATAAAAAATTGTGTCAATTTCGAATGGTATCTGAACAAAAGTATGACCGTTCGACTTTTACTGTTTCAAGAGCATTCTCTTCTATCTACCCAGTCTTACCCTAAAAAATAAATATGTGATTTTTATGGAAAGAGAAAGGCTTGAACATGTTGCCCAAAATGCCTATATACGTATTGTCTTTATATGTAAATATTGTATATACACATATACTTATATATTTAGGTACATGGGAATTGTATAGGTCACTTTAAATATTAAAAAATTTGTCGATGAACAAATACGATACAAATGGTCCGTTAAATGTGTACATATATTTACATACCATCATTATTATTTGAATGAAAGATACTGGTTGGATGGCTAGATGTATGTACTTATGTAAAGATTATACTTAGGTATGTATTAAGCGAGGGTACATAATAGTCTGTTGTTGTTTGCTTATCTATGATTGATTTGCTTTTTCTTAAATAAATACCAAATACGAGTAGGTACTTATATGATCGACTTTGTTTGTTGTATTCGACAAAGGTCATTTGAAATGTTGTTCCTTATACTCATTTTTTTTTACTAGCTTTGCATATGAAAAATACTCTATACACAATATATAATGCATATATAAATTACTAAGTTAGTTGCTTTTTTTTGTCTTCTCTCGAAGAAACAATATAATGAAATGGCAAACAAAAAAAAAGCAACACTAACATCAAATAGAGTAAAATAAAAAAGAAAAGCAGTTGGCTGTGTTCTATTTATTATTTTTTTTTTTTCTTTTAAATACACTTCTGAAACGGAAGTTAACCCCATTAAAATGGAACGGATGTCAAAAACTTTGGGTACAAAATAAATATGTCACTTGCACTACTCACCTCACAGCATAGCGAGTGAGAGTGAAGAATCATGAATAAATGAATGTATTTGTGTTTGTTTTGAAAAATGGACTCTTTCTTCTTTGTAGCTATGTGGCTGTAGCTGTAGCTATAGCTATACAAAAAAAAAATTGATGATAAAATTTCATTTGTAGCCATTTTTATACCCTGCATAATGCAATATGCATGGTATATTCATTTCGGTCAGATGTTTGTGTCCACTTGAAGGAATCTCCGGAGATATAGACATGGATATATATTCGTGATCAGCGTCGATTAAATTTTCGATTTAACGATGTCCGTCCGTCCGTCCGTCCGTCCGTCCGTCCGTCTGTCTGTCACCTGGCTGGTTCGCACGATAACTTGAGTAAATATTGAGCTATTTCGATGAAATTTGGCATAAGTAATCTATGATCCAAGGGTACGGAGGGGATTGATATTGGGCATGATCGGTCAATAACCACGCCCACACCCTGCATTCAAAGCGACTAACCTCGAAATTTTCAAAATCTTTAACTTGCTATAACTCACATAATATACCACTTGGGACAACAATATTCGGAACATAGAGTTATATTATACTACTATATAACCTCGCCAAAAGTGGGTGAGGCACGCCTACTTTCTAGCGTAGCTCCCATACAAAGTGTCTGTACTTCTTTTAAATTGAAACTGCTGTAACTTCTACAATCTTCTGTCTAGAATAACCATAATTGACACTTAGATTAATATCGTAGTCGGCAAAAATCTGGCAGAAAATCAGTGTGCCACGCCCACTCCTTCATGGGTCTCCCATACAAAGTCGAGTGAATTAAACTAAAATTTTAAGCTCCATAGCTTACAAACCATTTAGCCTAGGACAACGAGACTTAGGGTATGGATTAGTATTGTACGAGCAACTAGGCTCACAGAAAATGGGCGCACCACGCCCAGTGTTTATCGTAGCCCCCATACAAATTTTAAATTGAAACAGCTGTAACTTAGGCAATCTTATGTCTACAATAACCATAATTGACACTTAAATTAATATCGTAGTCGGAAATAATTTGGCGAAAAATCAGCGTACCACGCCCACTTCTTATTGGGGCTCCCATACAAAGTTGAGGAAATTAAACAAAAATGTTAACCACCATAACTTAGAAACTATTCAACGTAGGACACCAAATTTAAGGTGTGGATTAACATTGAAAAATTAATTGGATTTACTAGAAAGTGGTAAGCCACGCCCACTTTTTATATAGCTCCCATACTAAGCCTCGGAATTATCTTAAAATCCTTTTACTTCGTCAAAGTCAACCATATTTCGGGTGTAAATTAGTAATATATGCAAAAATTGTTTCTCGAAAAGTGGAAATAAAAGAAAAGTTGGATATTCGAGTAAACTTTTTATATATAAATCTACATATGCAGGGTATAGTTTGGTCGGCCCTAGCCGACTGTAAGGAGATTTTTCTTAATTTTTTTTTACTAGTCTTTACGGGTTGACCTTATTGAATTTTTTATACAGTGTTAGTTTATTTACTATAAAGGAATCTTCATTGAAGTATTTGTTGCAGATCTAATGACAGTAGGTTGTCTCTCTAACCTTACTGTTTTAAGTATTATATTCCTTCAGCTCACAATTCTTAGTAGTTACTGTTCATACTTGTTATTATTTTAATACAAAACATAATACATTTAATTGAATGACACTTCCAAATTACTGCAGCTTAATTACTGTTCGTATTCAAATTATTTAAGTGCACATTAGTGTGCAGTTGGAATGTGTAATCAACATCAAAATGCATAATTCACCTCCAATCAATGAAATGGTAATAAATCATTTAAAATACTTAGGTATTATGAAGATCTGCTAAACTAATGTAGGCATCGGAGGTACATACTTACTATATGTATGTGTATAACACCTTTAACTTCAACATAATTTGTAAGATTTCACATTGGCATATACATTTTGGGTAATGAACTCCTGTTGCTCCATACCATCACATTAGTATTATTAAATGTATGGGTAATGCTCATTCACATGAACATGTGTATACACTGAACAGAGTGGTTTTGGTACATACATGTTTGTAATTCATTCAGGCAAGTTAATATTTGATGCATAATCCGTTAACTTTAATAGGTTTCAATGTATTTATACACACATTAATTTATACACATACATACGTGTACGTACGAGTATGTGTATATGGGTGAGCGAACAGAAATCCATCAACATATTAACTTACAACAATTACATACATCACTGTATGTTCAACTGTCATTTAGCCAGCAAATATATATACATATACGAACATATGTATGTACATGTATGCACACGTATGTATATGTGAATGGAGATGCACTTAATTATAGCAGTCGCCTTTGTTACTATTGCTTTCTGTTGTTATTTGTTATTTTATGTTTTTTTCTTATTTCTTTTTTTTTGTATTTTTATTATTTCTGCTTTAGTTTTGTATTTTTAATTAATTATCAGCTACAATAACTGTAGATTCCTTCCTTCTTATTGCTGTCTATGTAGTGGAAAAGAATATAATAAATAAAGGACAACAGAAACAACACGATACTCGTATATAGAATACAGCACACATACAAACAGCAAGAATCATCACAGGCATAAGTAAGAAATTTATATTTTAATTGCTTTTAATGGTGACATCCAATTATTTTATTTGATTCATTGTCGTATTTGTTGGTTGTTCCTTTCTTACAGTTGAGTAAATGCAGAAGAATGCATGATAATTGTATTTTTTTTATTATTTTTCAAATAATTTTGATCTTTTCATTTCGCCCAGCATAAGTACTCAGATACGAGTAGTTTGAATGATTTTAATGATTCACGAAAAAAAAAAAATAATAAATAATAAATAAAAACAGTGCGCTTAATTCTAAGGACATAAAAGCATAAGAATACAAATAATTTTGACTAATCACATTTTGACAAATGTATATTGTTGGTTATCCATAAAAATTTTCATTCTTTAGAAATGTCCTCTTAAGCTAAGAAATTCCTAGTTGGAACTTCATAGTCCAAAGCTGTTTCAAAAACTATTTCACAGCAGATATATATTGTTTGCATAAGATTTTTGCTAATAATCTGATATTCATTCACAATTTAAGTAAGTTGGCTGAAGCGGTAATCGAACCGAAAATTTTATGTATATTTAGAGGGCCATTCCAGTTAGAACTGATCTACACTACGCTATCTGCTTATATACAATGCGTATTATTTCTATAGTTTCTTAATATTTCAATAAAAATTTTGTATGATTTTTATATAATCTGTATACTTAATTTTTCATTTTTCCTAGCAAATTACCTTGTAAATCTAAGGTACGTATTATTGTTATCAAATGTTCACCATTTTACTCTAAACTCATTCACTTGGAATTTCTTAACAATCTACAATATATACTCGCACGCACACTCTAGCATATATTTTTCAACATATGACAACATTTATTTGTAAAGTACTCGTTGAAATATATTTAAGGCTAAACGTTGAGCTTAAGATTTAGATTTAAAACAACAACCACAACAATAATAACAGAAAAACTTTCAAGCAACAATACTGAAGCTTTACGACAGATTTATAAATTGAATTTACAAGAGTATCTGGCAATGTACTACTACACATACGAGTATATGTGTAGGCAAGCATGCTTACTAACTTACTTACTTATAAAAACTATAACAATGACGTAAAATAGTTGGTGTCTGTTTACATAGTTGCTGAAATTGTTGGCACAAACAA